>NC_059596.1:2237619-2437619 GCF_020424385.1 Procambarus clarkii | reverse complement strand
GTAGCAGCTGTCTAACTCCCAGGTACCTATTTACTGCTAGGTGAACAGGGGACATCAGGGTGAAAGAAACTCTACCCGTTTGTTTCCGCCTCCGCCGGGGATCAAACCCGGAACCTCAGGACTACGAATCCGAAGCGTTCTCCACTCAGCTGTCAGGCCCCTCTGTAGTATGTTGCTTCAAGAAGTCTTGGCTGTTTACACTTGCTTTACTCGTCTCAACACCACATAGACTTTTTCCTTGCCATTCAAATCCGCAAATACTATAAATAAATTGGACCCTGATCAACTGATCAACCAGGCTGTAATCCGTACGTCAGGCTGAGAGCAGCCGCGTCTAACAGCCTGGTTGACCAGTCCAGCAACCAGGAGGCCTGGTCGAGGACCGGGCCGCGGGGACGCTAAGCCCCGGAAGCACCTCAAGGTAACCTCTCTCCCACCTTCTTAATGTGGTCGAGTTTCGATGTTATTTTTAACGTATTTCTTCCCCTATTCCTTATATTGTTGGGGCGAGGTGCTGTTTAACCCTGCTGCCACTAGGGTCATATCCGGCCAGAAACAATGGCTACAGTTTCTTTCACCTTGTTACCCCTGTTACCTAGCAGTAAATAGGTACCTGGGAGTTAGTCAGGTGTCACGGGCTGCTTCCTTGGGATGGAGGCCTGGTCGAGGACCGGGCCGCGGGGAGGCTAAGCCCCGAAATCATCTCAAGATAACCTCAGGATCCTCCGGGTGTTCCTTGTCCCCTTCCCGCCAATGTTACGACAAGTCACACCCAGGGTGTTGAGCCCCGGGGCGGTGAGACTATGGTGCCAACACGTTCCCCACTACGCCACGGGCTCTAGGGGGAAGGGAGGCCGCTCCAAGCAACAGCCTGGTGGACCAAACTCTCACAAGTCAAGCCTGGCCTCGGCGGCCCGCAGGCCCACATATCCACCACAGCCCGGTTGATCCAGCAAGGGTGAAGGGGGGGAAGGGGGGGTGTAGGTAGAAGAGATGAGGTAAGCGGTACCTGTACAATGGGAAGGGAAGCTGAACAGGTTAGGCAGGTGGGGCCTGTACCGGGAGAATTGGGATGGGGAGGACGGGAGAACAATCACCTTGCCCAATAGGCTAAACCCTCCTACAGCTGATGACCAATGAGGTGAGCTTGGCTCCCCCATTGAATAAACACAGGTGTTTATATGGCCAGGATGAAGGCTGTTGGGAGAAATGAATCACGTCAATATTTAGCCAAGTTCACTAGGGTCATTGATCATGTCACATGAGGTGAGGAGTTGGTAGCCAGAGCAGGTACCCAACCTGGCGAGGTATGGCAACGAGAGCGGTCACTCTCGTATGGCAACCAGGTACGTTCCAGGTGACCTTGGCCCGGCACACCTCCCTCTCAGAATACTAACACTCTCCTGTTTTATTGCCTGTCCAGGTGTGTGTGTGTAGGGGGGGAAGCAAGGAGTATGAGCTTTCCTGTGACGACACACAGAGAGAAGGATATCCTACCAGATTACCTACGTCAGGAGCTAAGGGTACAGGAGTCCAGTTCTCTTCACAACACCACCAAATGAGTCTCTCTCGCAGGACCAGCACTCCGACACCCACCTTCAGAACCCACAAGCAATCCAGCTGGGATTGCAGGCAAGCACGGAGGGACTTTACACATAGTAGCTGCAACATGTCTAGAAGCTGCAACAACACCTATGGCTCAACTTGAGAGCCATAGCAGCTCCCCATGCAGGTGACTTCATGTCAGCAACCGGCAAGCATCTCACACTGCAGGCTCTCCGACCTGCTGTGGCTCTCCGCCTTGCTGTGGCTCTCCGCCTTGCTGTGGCTCTCCGTATTGCTGTGGCTCTCCGACCTGCTGTGGCTCTCTGCCTTGCTGTGGCTCTCCGACCTGCTGTGGCTCTCCGCCTTGCTGTGGCTCTCCGACCTGCTGTGGCTCTCCGCCTTGCTGTGGCTCTCCGACCTGCTGTGGCTCTCCGCCTTGCTGGAGCAATCAGCGCTCAATATAGGTGCGTTGCTGCGAGGCGTTGGCTGACAGGTATGACAAGCACGGCCGCCACTGCCAAAACACAGGGGATGGCACTCAAGACAGTGACAATGGCATTATTAAGAGGAGCATTTCCACAGGTGGTCGTCCAGCAGAGAGAGAGCCTCGTTACCTAATGGCCGCAGCTCTGACGAGCCTGTTGGTTGGCCAAACCGGGCCTTGGGGGTAGAAGAGCTTCTAGAATCCCATCAAGCAGGTTGCCCAGATGGGATCACAGTGAACACCCTGGGAGAACAGTAGACAGTTAGTGTTGGAGCATACCTATAGAGGGTTCTGGGGGTTCCTCTACTGCCCAAGCCCGGCCCGAGGCCAGGCTTGACTTGTGAGAGTTTGGTCCACCAGGCTGTTGCTTGGAGCGGCCCGCAGGCCCACATATACCTGCTTGATGGGGTTCTGGGAGTTCTTCTACTGCCCAAGCCCGGCCCGAGGCCAGGCGTGACTTGTGAGAGTTTGGTCCACCAGGCTGTTGCTTGGAGCGGCCCGCAGGCCCACATATACCTGCTTGATGGGGTTCTGGGAGTTCTTCTACTGCCCAAGCCCGGCCCGAGGCCAGGCTTGACTTGTGAGAGTTTGGTCCACCAGGCTGTTGCTTGGAGCGGCCCGCAGGCCCACATATACCTGCTTGATGGGGTTCTGGGAGTTCTTCTACTGCCCAAGCCCGGCCCGAGGCCAGGCTTGACTTGTGAGAGCTTGATCCACCAGGCTGTTGCTTGGAGCGGCCCGCACATACGTCACTTTGCCTTGTGATGATTTCGGGGCTCAACGTTCCCGCGGCCCGGTCCTCAACCAGGTCTCCTGGTTGCTGGACTGATCAACCAGGCTGTTGGACGCGGCTGCTCGCAGCCTGACGTATGAGTCACAGCATGGTTGATCAGGTATCTTTTGGAGGTGTTTATCAAGTTCTCTCTTGAACACTGTGAGGGGTCGGCCAGTTATGTCCCTTATGTGTAGTGGAAGCGTGTTGAACAGTCTCGGGTCTCTGATGTTGATAGTTCTCTCTTGAACACTGAGGGGTCGGCCAGTTATGTCCCTTATGTGTAGTGGAAGCGTGTTGAACAGTCTCGGACTTCTGATGTTGATAGTTCTCTCTTGAAAACTGTGAGGGGTCGGCCAGTTATGCCCCTTATGTGTAGTGGAAGCGTGTTGAACAGTCTCGGGCCTCTGATGTTGATAGAGTTCTCTCTCAGAGTACCTGTTGCACCTCTGCTCTTCAACGGGGGTATTCTGCACGTCCTGTCATGCCTCCTGGTCTCATGTGGTGTTATTTCTGTGTGCAGGTTTGGGACCAGCCCCCTCTACTATTTTCCACGTATAAATTATTATATATCTCTCCCGCCTGCGCTCATGAGAATACAGATTTAGGCTCTTTAGTCGGTCCCAATAGTTTAGATGCTTTACTGAGTGGATTCTAGCAGTAAAGGATCTCTGCACGCTCTCCAGGTCAGCAACTTTTCCAGCTTTGAAAGGGGCTGTCATTGTCCAGCAGTACTCCACTCTAGAGAGCACTAGCGTCTTGAAAGTATCATCATCGGTATAGCATCTCTAGTGTGAATGGTTTTTGTCCAGGCGATGAGTGACAATAACGGGGCTGAAATATGTTGACCAGACCACACGCTAGAAGGTGAAGGGACGACGACGTTTCGGTCCGTCCTGGACCATTCTCAAGTTGATTCAATCGACATGAATGGTTCTTGTTATGCAACCTGTCATTTTTCTTGCAGTGTAGTGAGAGAGCAGCCGGAATGGTGGCTGTATCAACAGTGGTTCCACCTTGTGTCGCTCTCTTAATGTGGTTTTGTTTACGTGTTAGACTACATTGCTTGCATTTTGTCAGTAATTAGCTTAGTGTACAGGCGTGTTATTTTTGTGTCTGGGCACCTAGTACCCTGAGTACACCTAGTACCTTGAGTACACCTAGTACCCTGAGTACACCTAGTACCCTGAGTACACCTAGTACCCTGAGTACACCTAGTACCCTGAGTACACCTAGTACCCTGAGTACACCTAGTACCCTGAGTACACCTAGTACCCTGAGTACACCTAGTACCCTGAGTACACCTAGTACCTTGAGTACACCTAGTACCCTGAGTACACCTAGTACCCTGAGTACACCTAGTACCCTGAGTACACCTAGTACCCTGAGTACACCTAGTACCCTGAGTACACCTAGTACCCTGAGTACACCTAGTACCTTGAGTACACCTAGTACCCTGAGTACACCTAGTACCCTGAGTACACCTAGTACCCTGAGTACACCTAGTACCCTGAGTACACCTAGTACCCTGAGTACACCTAGTACCCTGAGTACACCTAGTACCTTGAGTACACCTAGTACCCTGAGTACACCTAGTACCCTGAGTACAGTACATTTATTGGAAACATACATTTCTTGTAAGCACACTCACACAGTGGTAACTCAAGATGGGCCTATGCTCGAGATGGGCCTCCACTCGAGATGGGCCTCCACTCGAGATGGGCCTCCACTCGAGATGGGCCTCCACTCGAGATGGGCCTCCACTCGAGATGGGTTTCCACTCGAGATGGGCCTCCACTCGAGATGGGTTTCCACTCGAGATGGGCCTCCACTCGAGATGGGCCTCCACTCGAGATGGGCCTCCACTCGAGATGGGCCTCCACTCGAGATGGGTTTCCACTCGAGATGGGCCTCCACTCGAGATGGGTTTCCACTCGAGATGGGCCTCCACTCGAGATGGGCCTCCACTCGAGATGGGCCTCCACTCGAGATGGGCCTCCACTCGAGATGGGCCTCCACTCGAGATGGGCCTCCACTCAAGATGGGCCTCCACTCAAGATGGGCCTCCACTCGAGATGGGCCTCCACTCGAGATGGGCCTCCACTCGAGATGGGCCTCCACTCAAGATGGGCCTCCACTCGAGATGGGCCTCCACTCGAGATGGGCCTCCACTCGAGATGGGCCTCCACTCGAGATGGGCCTCCACTCAAGATGGGCCTCCACTCGAGATGGGCCTCCACTCAAGATGGGCCTCCACTCGAGATGGGCCTCCACTCGAGATGGGCCTCCACTCGAGATGGGCCTCATTTACACAGCAATAGAGTTATTTTGTGCCTAATTTGTTCACTTTATATATATAGGTATATGATGATAATTATTTACAACTGTTTACATAGCTCTCTATAGACAACTATGATTTCCTGGTGTTTCAACAGCGAGGGATGGGACTTGTCAGGTCTTGGCAACTTGTGCCTAATTGTCTCTAGCACCACGAGGGCAGACAGGCACTTGTAATTGTCATTTACACTCAAAGTCCACTTATAACTTCCTTGGAACACAAAAATGGGATGACAATGACCATGGCGCATTATTGACTATGTTGAAACAGTTTAAAGAGATATTTGACTGTTTTAGTTCCTGGCGAGAGGTAAGCTCTAGATAGTTTTTGATAACCGAGGTTTAGAGCCATTAGTGACACCTGCTTGTAGGGTCTAAGATCCCTGAAGACCACTTCCATTTCCTTTATGCAAATGAGTTACAGCCGCGCGCGTGTGCGCGCACTCATACATACACCACAGTGTGCTAATTTGCAACTAATCTGAAAGCGCTTGAGTGACCTACGCTTGACTCTGCGTACCCTTGTACCGAACTTGCGTAAATGAAAGTGAATTATACATCTACGATGCGTACCTTTTCCCACCGCTTGTATTTGTATACAAGTAGAGCTTACCACTTATGCACTTAGTCGAAGTGAGTAGGTTTTTCCTGACGAAGAATCCAGATGAACGTGTTTTTATTTTTGTCAACAGAGTTGAAATCAATAAAAGCATCATTAAACAGAAGACTCGGCCGGGGATAGTTTGGATTTTGTTATCTTCTTGAGGTTATCTTGAGGTTATCTTGAGATGATTTCGGGGCTTTAGTGTCCCCGCGGCCCGGTCCTCGACCAGGCCTCCACCCCCAGGAAGCAGCCCGTGACAGCTGACTAACACCCAGGTTCCTATTTACTGCTAGGTAACAGGGGCATAGGTTGAAAGAAACTCTGCCCATTGTTTCCCGCCGGCGCCTGGGATCGAACCCAGGACCACAGGATCACAAGTCCAGCGTGCTGTCCGCTCGGCCGACCGGCTATCAAGTTGACTATTCGAAGCCTTGAATCGAGTCGTGCTTAATGAAATGTTTTATTATAGAAAATGGGAAATGAACTTGACTTGTGTCGGCTGGCGTACATGTTGGACTGGTTGGTACTGGTGTCCCAGGCTGGTGGACTAGTTGGTACTGGTGTCCCAGGCTGGTGGACTAGTTGGTACTAGTGTCCCAGGCTGGTGGACTGGTTGGTACTGGTGTCCCAGGCTGTTGGACTGGTTGGTACTGGTGTCCCAGGCTGGTGGACTAGTTGGTACTGGTGTCCCAGGCTGGTGGACTGGTTGGTACTGGTGTCCCAGGCTGGTGGACTAGTAGGTACTGGTGTCCCAGGCTGGTGGACTAGTTGGTACTGGTGTCCCAGGCTGGTGGACTAGTAGGTACTGGTGTCCCAGGCTGGTGGACTAGTTGGTACTGGTGTCCCAGGCTGGTGGACTAGTAGGTACTGGTGTCCCAGGCTGGTGGACTAGTTGGTACTGGTGTCCCAGGCTGGTGGACTAGTTGGTACTGGTGTCCCAGGCTGTTGGACTGGTTGGTACTGGTGTCCCAGGCTGGTGGACTAGTAGGTACTGGTGTCCCAGGCTGGTGGACTAGTTGGTACTGGTGTCCCAGGCTGGTGAACTAGTTGGTACTGGTGTCCCAGGCTGTTGGACTGGTTGGTACTGGTGTCCCAGGCTGGTGGACTAGTTGGTACTGGTGTCCCAGGCTGGTGGACTAGTTGGTACTGGTGTCCCAGGCTGGTGGACTGGTTGGTACTGGTGTCCCAGGCTGGTGGACTGGTTGGTACTGGTGTCCCAGGCTGGTGGACTAGTAGGTACTGGTGTCCCAGGCTGGTGGACTAGTTGGTACTGGTGTCCCAGGCTGTTGGACTGGTTGGTACTGGTGTCCCAGGCTGGTGGACTAGTTGGTACTGGTGTCCCAGGCTGGTGGACTAGTTGGTACTGGTGTCCCAGGCTGGTGGACTAGTTGGTACTGGTGTCCCAGGCTGGTGGACTAGTAGGTACTGGTGTCCCAGGCTGGTGGACTAGTTGGTACTGGTGTCCCAGGCTGGTGGACTAGTTGGTACTGGTGTCCCAGGCTGGTGGACTAGTTGGTACTGGTGTCCCAGGCTGGTGGACTAGTTGGTACTGGTGTCCCAGGCTGGTGGACTAGTTGGTACTGGTGTCCCAGGCTGGTGGACTAGTTGGTACTGGTGTCCCAGGCTGGTGGACTAGTTGGTACTGGTGTCCCAGGCTGTTGGACTGGTTGGTACTGGTGTCCCAGGCTGTTGGACTGGTTGGTATGAAACATTGCTTCACATTGAGTCAAGACTAAGAGGTTTCCCCAGTGAGTGAGTGGAAGGTATCATACATCAGGCTGCGAGCAGCCACGTCTAACAGCCTGGTTGATCAGTCCAGCAACCAGGAGGCCTGGTCGACGACCGGGCCGCGGGGACACTAAGCCCCGGAAGCACCTCAAGGTAGGTAGCTCAAGGTAAGGTGACTCTTGTTCCCCAACAGATGGGGTAAAGTCTTCACTGCCCCTTGAGATTGAGCCAAGACGCGGGCCCGTCGCCTCACACGGCGTCGTAGTCGACTTGGAGGGAGTTGAGGCGTCTTGGGCATGTTGATTGGCAGAGTTCAGGGTGAAATTGCCATCGACCTTCGTTCTCATGCGGCTCTTTGAGGGTTTTTAGGAGATGAAGATAGACTGGGAGGAAGAGAGGAGAGAAAGAATGATGAAAGGTTCCTGATTACTAGAATAACTATTAGTAAAATTTTGGGTGCAACAGCGAGGGACAACTCTTTCAGCAGGCAGCTGTGGCCGGCCGCTGCAACACGCAGCTGTCGCCGGCCGCTGCAACACGCAGGTGTGGCCGGTCGCTGCAACACGCAGCTGTCGCCGGCCGCTGCAACAGGCGACAGCTGCTGCCAAAGACTACATTACAGCAGTCCCCGGGTGAAGGTCTGCAAGCGTGCGACAAATATGTGTGGTTCTATCATGGTTTTACTACCTCCTAAAATGGGGCCGAGGGTGCAATACTGTGGCCGCGGTAACCTCGACCTTGCGCCACCAGGGTGCAAGGACGGAAGTTCCCTGCCTCTAAGGCTAGACTCGGTACCTTCACGTGGTAAAAAATTAGGGACCAAGTTTGGCGCCAAAACTGCATGGGTTGATCGCCGGGGCTTGCTAAAGGAAGAAAATGAGAGCAGGAGGAGGAGTAATTACAGCGGAGACTCTAATATTTCTGGGGGAGACGCTTACGCATCTCTGACCTACAGCTCAAGATCAATTTGGGACCTTGAACATAGTTTGATCAAAGTATGTTATACAGTACGTAGTTTATCCGTAAATCACAAAACATGTTATACAGTACGTAGTTTATCCGTAAATCACAAAATAAAAATATTAAAGTACTCTAGTGTTGTTATTCACGTTCTTCATGTTGTAAAATATATAATACATAATTGTGTTTGATAATATAATAATTGTTTTACTTCAAATATAAATAATTTATTTTTTGGACAATGAATGATGTTAGAGAAGTGGCTTTCGGGGTTCATAGCGGCTATTATATAATATACCTGTTAAAGGCCTTTGGCTTAACACTTCCACTGTCGGTCAACTCTGTCACTTGTTTATAAATCGTAAATTATATGATTTGGTGAATGGAGTTACAAGAAAAAACTAGTATGGCAGGAAGTGTGGATCAGATATGACCGGTAACCAGGTCTTGTGGTCAGAAACCCGACCTCGGGAACACTGATCGCAGGAACCACTTGAAGATATCTTTTAATCTTCCATTCACCTGGGCTGTATGGGTCTCGAACCCTGGACCCCACGTGTGTGAGGGCGACGCTCTATCGACTGGGCTACCTGCTTGATGGGGTTCTGGGAGTTCTTCTACTGCCTAAGCCCGGCCCGAGGCCAGGCTTGACTTGTGAGAGTTTGGTCCACCAGGCTGTTGCTTAGAGCGGCCCGCAGGCCCACATATACCTGCTTGATGGGGTTCTGGGAGTTCTTCTACTGCCCAAGCCCGGCCCGAGGCCAGGCTTGACTTGTGAGAGTTTGGTCCACCAGGCTGTTGCTTGGAGCGGCCCGCAGGCCCACATATACCTGCTTGATGGGGTTCTGGGAGTTCTTCTACTGCCCAAGCCCGGCCCGAGGCCAGGCTTGACTTGTGAGAGTTTGGTCCACCAGGCTGTTGCTTAGAGCGGCCCGCAGGCCCACATATCCACTACAGCCCGGCTGATCCAGCACTTCTTTAAGAAAACTATCTAGCTTTCTCTTGAAGATGTCCGCGGTTGTTCCGGCAATATTTCTTATTCTCGCTGGGAGGACGTTGGACAACCGCGGACCTCTGATGTTTATACAGTGTTTACAGCTATGAATAGTGTTTGTTACCTTTAATCTATTGTGTATTATAATGATTTTATTATATGAACAAATCCACAAGGTCCGTGACGAGGATTCGAACCTGCGTCCGGAAGCATCCCAGAAGCTGCCTTAATCGACTGAGTCGATTAAGGCAGTGTCTGGGATGCTCCCGGACGCAGGTTCGAATCCTCGTCACGGCCCTTGTGGATTTGTTCACTTGATGCATCACGTTAGTGTGATTTCTGTGTAATTTTAATATATGTCAATTAGTTGTGTGTGTATCGTCAATTAACTCTGAGTATAGTAATTCATTCCCCTGTGGCCAACAGATCTCGTGGGTCGCCCCGAGGGCCGCCGTACCTGGGGGAGGAGGAGGCCAAGTCCTGCTGTGGCCTGATGGTAACTCAGGCCGTCAGCATCCGTTGGTTCATCATCATGATCGCCTTCGTGGGCTTGTGCTGCACCGTCGTCGGCACCGTCCTCGGCGCCGTCAAGACCTACAACTCCGAGTACGTCACCATCACGCTCCTCATGATTGGTGAGTCGCTAGTTCTTGGGCCCCGGCTTGGGCGCCTTTGTTTACATAGAGCGGGTGCTTCCGCGCTGCCAGTACACGATTAACAGGAGGGTAGAAATAGCCTAAGTTACTCTATCCCTTTGATATGTATTTCTTTCTTGTCTCACTAAACATACTTGAACTTGAAAAGAGGATTAACACAAGTTATAATTGGTAAGATTTGTGATTGGTTTACAATTATGGAAATAATACTAATATCTATTTAATACCCCATTCAATAATCAGTTAATCATCTCATCTCCATTATTGATATTTAAGCTTTTGGATCTTTTGTCTAGTCCAGTTACGGGCTCACCATAGCCCGTGCTACATGGACATTTCGCTCTGAGTAGCTAAATCTAAAACAACATTTGTCTAGTCAGGTGTAGTCAGGTGTTTGGGACTGTATACAGTCCCAAACTCTTATGTATCTGTCTGTATTTCCTTGATAATGTGTGGAAACCTGAAAACGTTCGCAATTTTCGTTTCATTTTTCTTAGTGGATAATTTTATTTTATATATATATATATATATATATATATATATATATATATATATATATATATATATATATATATATAAACTGAAAACTCACACCCCAGAAGTGACTCGAACCCATACTGCCAGGAGCAACGCAACTGGTATGTACAGGACGCCTTAATCCACTTGACCATCTCGACCGGACATAAGGAGGTGATAACCGAAGCTATTTGAACTACCTCCCCCCCCCCCCGACCGGCACCCGGATGGTAATCTTGGGCATAGCATTTTATCACCTCATTCTTTGGGGCACACGTGAGGAACACAAATGCGTTGCTCCTGGCAGTATGGGTTCGAGTCACTTCTGGGGTGTGAGTTTTCATTTGCATATAGTCCTGGGGACCATTCAGGCTTGTTCGCATTTGTGTTCCTCACGTGTGCCCCAAAGAATGAGGTGATTTGATAAAATGCTATGCCCAAGATTACCATCCGGGTGCCGGCGGGGAAGTGGTTCATATAGCTTCGGCTATCACTTCCCTTTGTCCGGTCGTGATGGTCAAGAGGATTAAGGCGTCGTGTACATACCAGTTGCGTTGTTCCTGGCAGTAAGGGTTCGAGTCACTTCTGGGGTGCGAGTTTTCAGTTGCATATAGTCCTGGGGACCATTCAGGCTTGTTCGCATATATATATATATATATATATATATATATATATATATATATATATATATATATATATATATATATATATATATATATATATATATATATATATATATATATATTAGTATATTTTGGTAGCAGTCTTTCCTGAAGACATATATTATTAAATATGACCGAAAAAGTAAGATTAATAATTCTAACACGAATTTTCTCAATCTTTCGTACATTTCGTTTCACTGTTGGAGGTAAATCAAAAATCAATTCTCCAAAATTCATTTTTATTTCTAGTCTGACGCGACACGAGCGCGTTTCGTAAAACTTATTACATTTTCAAAGACTTTAGTTCACAAATACACAACTGAATAGAACTTACGCATCTCAGATTTTATATCTACATTTGAGTGAGGTGGAAGGGGTGATGTGGCATTAACACAAGACAGAACAAGATGTGGTATTAATAGGGTATTAATTTCATCAACACAAGACAGAACAAGAGTATTAATAGGGTATTAATTTCATCAACACAAGACAGAACAAGAGTATAAATAGGGTATTAATTTCATCAACACAAGACAGAACACGAAACAATGGATATCGAATAGAAGTGTTTGTAGAAAGCCTATTGGTCCATATTTCTTGATGCTTCTATATTGGAGCGGAGTCTTGAGGTAGGTAGAATATAGTTGTGCAATAATTGGCTGTTGATTGCTGGTGTTGACTTCTTGATGTGTAGTGCCTCGCAAACGTCAAGCCGCCTGCTATCGCTGTATCTATTGATGATTTCTGTGTTGTTTACTAGGATTTCTCTGGCGATGGTTTGGTTGTGGGAAGAGATTATATGTTCCTTAATGGAGCCCTGTTGCTTATGCATCGTTAAACGCCTAGAAAGAGATGTTGTTGTCTTGCCTATATACTGGGTTTTTTGGAGCTTACAGTCCCCAAGAGGGCATTTGAAGGCATAGACGACGTTAGTCTCTTTTAAAGCGTTCTGTTTTGTGTCTGGAGAGTTTCTCATGAGTAGGCTGGCCGTTTTTCTGGTTTTATAGTAAATCGTCAGTTGTATCCTCTGATTTTTGTCTGTAGGGATAACGTTTCTATTAACAATATCTTTCAGGACCCTTTCCTCCGTTTTATGAGCTGTGGAAAAGAAGTTCCTGTAAAATAGTCTAATAGGGGGTATAGGTGTTGTGTTAGTTGTCTCTTCAGAGGTTGCATGGCTTTTCACTTTCCTTCTTATGATGACTTCGACGAAACCATTAGAGAAGCCGTTATTGACTAGGACCTGCCTACAACACTCCAACGTTAACAACACTCCTCTTGTACCTGTCTGGGCATATGGACATATGCGTTAACAACACTCCTCTTGTACCTGCCCAGACAGGTACAAGAGGAGTGATGTTAACGCATATGTCGACCGTGCTCTCAGCCACAGCTCAGAATGGAAGCAAGTCGACGAAGAACTCTGTAGGGTAAGGCAGGTCCTAGTCAATAACGGCTTCTCCAATGGTTTCGTCGAAGACATCATAAGAAGGAAAGTGAAAAGCCATGCAACCTCTGAAGAGACAATTATAAGAAATATGGACCAATAGGCTTTCTACAAACACTTCTATTCGATATCCATTGTTTCGTGTTCTGTCTTGTGTTGATGAAATTAATACCCTATTAATACTCTTGTTCTGTCTTGTGTTGATGAAATTAATACCCTATTAATACCACATCTTGTTCTGTCTTGTGTTAATGCCACATCACCCCTTCCACCTCACTCAAATGTAGATATAAAATCTGAGATGCGTAAGTTCTATTCAGTTGTGTATTTGTGAACTAAAGTCTTTGAAAATGTAATAAGTTTTACGAAACGCGCTCGTGTCGCGTCAGACTAGAAATAAAAATGAATTTTGGAGAATTGATTTTTGATTTACCTCCAACAGTGAAACGAAATGTACGAAAGATTGAGAAAATTCGTGTTAGAATTATTAATCTTACTTTTTCGGTCATATTTAATAAATATATATATATATATATATATATATATATATATATATATATATATATATATATATATATATATATATATATATATATATATATATAATATATACATATATGCATACCTTGGAGTTTTTCCGGGGCTTAGCGCCCCCGCGGCCTGGTCGTCGACCAGGCCTCCTGGGTTGCTGGACTGGTCAACCAGGCTGTTGGACCCGGCTGCTCGCAGCCTGACGTATGAATCACAGCCTGGTTGATCAGGTATCCTTTGGAGGTCCATAGACGCGAAAGAATATAGGAAGTTTGCACAGTAGAACAAGGGAGGGTGAGGGGCAATCCTTGAACTAAGAAAGATGGCTTAAAAAGAATCTGAAATTAACATGAGATAAGGTTAGAATGTATGTTGGAGGTGATGGAATGTCACCATGGATACTAAAAGAGGGTGTAGAAGCCCTGTGCATGCCACTTTCTCCAGTGACTTGTTATACACCATAACCAGGAGACTTACCAGAAAGTTGGAAGACAACTCGGGGCCCAATATACAGGCAAAGACATTCAACTACACCGAGCAAAGAGTCGATTCCTAATCCCCGTCAGCACAATTAGGTGAGTACACACACAACAGCGGGGTCCAAGAGCCAGAGCTCGATCCTGCAGGTGAGTACACACATCATCCACTTGGCTACCTCAATACTCTCACGCCTCATACTTTGCTATGTTCAACTCATTCGTTTCTGACCTGGGGTCAGATTCACGAAGCAGTGACGCAAGTACTTACGAACGTGTACATCTTTCCTCAATCTGTGACGGCTTTGGTTACATTTATTAAACAGTTTACAAGCATGAAAACTTGCCAATCAACTGTTGTTATTGTTATAAACAGCCTCCTGGTGCTTCGGAGCTCATTAACTGTTTAATAATTGTAAACAAAGCCGCCAAAGATTGAGAAAAGATGTACAGGTTCGTAAGTGCTTGCGTAACTGCTTCGTGAATCTGGATTCAGGCTTTTAACTCCTCACCTAACTCCAGTGATGTCAACACCGACACTCATTCACTGACATCACCAGTTCAAAACGTGTAAGATGTCATAGTTGGTAACCTCGTCAGTCGTACCTGACCATCCTCCTCCTCCTCCAAGGAACTGTAATAACCTGTCCTGAGGCCCTCACCCTACGACCCTTATCCTTCAAGAGCCTACATCACCCTTGCAAGCATCACAATACCTCTCTTTCACCAGCCAGTAGTCATGCTTGTGACCCCCTTGTGTTGTGATATATCCATTTTGGATGAGTGCAATATGTCTGCCTCCCCTGACCATCCTCTCTCAAGTGTATATATATATATATATGGTGATTCCAGCAGCACCTGTGACAGCCCCGCTCCTGTGCCGGGTAAGTCCACTACGGGCTCACCATAGCCCGTGCTACTTAGAACTTGTTCCCAGTAGCTGAATCTATAACAGCAGCAGCACCCTAGAGTGTTATTAGCGAGGTCAGGCTGGTCATGGGCACATCCTCACCCTGCCTACCCCCCCCCCCCAGGTCACCCTGTTGATGCCCCTATTGCACAGTTGGGTAGTTGAGTTAGAACTGGTAACCCCAAGGTTAGATGAATCTAGCGCGCTAATGACCTTAACAGTCGAGTGCCATACAAATATTGATTAGTCAATATTGAGGTCAAGCCAGGTGTGTGGTTCAGAGGGTCAGGTGTGTGGTTCAGAGGGCCAGGTGTGTGGTTCAGAGGGTCAGGTGTGAGTGTGTGTGTGTGGGGACTGATATTTATCCCGGTGTGTGTGTTGGGGTGAGACAGAGGTCATGACCTCTCCGTAGGGTGCAGCCGCACCTTCACAGATCTCCAGTATCAGCTCTTGATACTGGTAATGGCTCCAAAGGGCCACCACTTACGGGCTATTCATGCCCGTGCCACCTTTTGGATGGCTTAATCTTCATCAATCAATCAATGTTGGGGTGAGAGAGTAGGGGTGAAGCCAGGAGTGTGTGAGGGTGGAGCTAGGTGTGAGGGTGGAGCTAGGTGTGAGGGTGGAGCTAGGTGTGAGGGTGGAGCTAGGTGTGAGGGTGGAGCTAGGTGTGAGGGTGGAGCTAGGTGTGAGGGTGGAGCTAGGTGTGAGGGTGGAGCTAGGTGTGAGGGTGGAGCTAGGTGTGAGGGTGGAGCTAGGTGTGAGGGTGGAGCTAGGTGTGAGGGTGGAGCTAGGTGTGAGGGTGGAGCTAGGTGTGAGGGTGGAGCTAGGTGTGAGGGTGGAGCTAGGTGTGAGGGTGGAGCTAGGTGTGAGGGTGGAGCTAGGTGTGAGGGTGGAGCTAGGTGTGAGGGTGGAGCTAGGTGTGAGGGTGGAGCTAGGTGTGAGGGTGGAGCTAGGTGTGAGGGTGGAGCTAGGTGTGAGGGTGGAGCTAGGTGTGAGGGTGGAGCTAGGTGTGAGGGTGGAGCTAGGTGTGAGGGCGGAGCTAGGTGTGAGGGCGGAGCTAGGTGTTAGGGTGGAGCTAGGTGTGAGGGTGGAGCTAGGTGTGAGGGTGGAGCTAGGTGTGAGGGTGGAGCTAGGTGTGAGGGTGGAGCTAGGTGTGAGGGTGGAGCTAGGTGTGAGGGTGGAGCTAGGTGTGTGGTCGACAGTGGACGGGGGTGCGGGGGGGGGGGGTGTTGACGGGATATGAGCCATTTAGCATCATGTGGATGTCCAGCGAAGCGACTCTGCAGTCATCCTGAACCGTTTCTAGCTGCTGCTACCCGCTTCATGCAGGTCAGCGCTCAATCCCCGACCACCCAAGTGGTTGGGCACCATTCCTTCCCCTCGTCCCATCCCAAATCCTTATCCTGATCCCAGTGCTATATAGTCATAATGGCTTGGCGCTTTCCCCCTGATAGTTCCCTTCCCCCCCCCCCCCCCACACACACAAACCACCTCCTCCCACACTACAATGACCTACATTAACTACCTTGACCTACACTTGTGTGAGGTACTCTGCCTTCACTCTTAAGTCTTCTCCATGTCTTACCTTTTGTTATCCAACTTTCATGATCGGCGGGATGAAAGGTAGACAAGATCCTTCTCGCTACCAGCCACGAGAACTGTGCAGGGCATGAAAGATACTCTGTGGGTCAAGAATGATCGGGCCTTGGAGAAGGCATGTTGTGTGGGTCAAGAATGATCGGGCCTTGGAGAAGGCATGTTGTGAATTGTTCATTCATCATAATTTGCATGTGGGAAGATTAAAGGAAGTTGACAGTGTTCAAGTGAAAACTTGATCAACACCTCCAAATGATACCTGATCAACCAGGCTGTGATTCATACGTTAGGCTGCGCGTCCAACAGCCTGGGGCCAGATTCACGAAAGCAGTTACACAAGCACTTTCGAATGTGTACATCTTTCCTCAATCTTTGACGGCTTTGGTTACATTTATTAAACAGTTTACAAGCATGAAAACTTGCCAATCAACTGTTGTTATTGTTATAAACAGCCTCCTGGTGCTTCGGAGCTCATTAACTGTTTAATAATTGTAAACAAAGCTGCCAAAGATTGAGAAAAGATGAACAGGTTCGTAAGTGCTTGCGTAACTGCTTCGTGAATCTGGCCCCAGATAGTTGAAGAGGCGTCGTCCGAGACCGGGCCGCATGTTATCTTGAGATAATTTCGGGGCTTAGCGTCCCCGCGGTCCGGTCCTCGACCAGGCCTCCTTTTTGTTACACATTCCCAGGAAGCAGCCCGTAGCAGCTGTCTAACTCCCAGGTACCTATTTACTGCTAGGTGAACAGGGGGCATCAGGGTGAAAGAAACTCTGCCCATTTGTCTCCGCCGGGGATCAAACCAGGAACCTCAGGATTACGAATCCCGAGCGCTGTCCATTCAGCTGTCAGACTCCCCCGCCCCCCCCATGCTCATTGATCTTGGAATCTCCTCAAGATTAATTCATTTTTGGAGGCAGTTACAGATAGATATTAGGCTCATTGGCCGATAGATCGACCCATTAAATGTATTTCCTACTTAATTAAATGTCAATAGCGAAATAGCAACTCTAGATGACTCGGATATCTCTTGCGTTGATAAATCGGGCCGTTAGACGCTGCTCGGAGCGTGACGTATGAATCACAGGCTGGTTGATCAGGTATTCTTTTACAACCCGGCTTCAGACCAAGACCATTCCATCTAGAGGTCGACCCCCAAGACGCATTCATAAATTTGTACATGCTGTTCATTCAAAACAGTAATTTTCTCAAATATAAAATATCATTGTATATATTTAGGCACTGATTAGGTGTTTAGGTTCTGTGGGCGATTATTTGTATTTGTAGTACGTGGGTGAAGCATTTACGGCGCCTGACAGCTGAGTGGACAGCGCTTCGGATTCATAGTCCAGAGGTTCCGGGTTCGTTCCCCGGTGGAGGCGGAGACAAATGGGCAGAGTTTATTTCACCCTGATGCTCCTGTTCACTTAGCAGTAAATAGGTACCTGGGAGTTAGACAGCTGCTACGGACTGCTTCCTGGGGGATGTGTAACAAAAAGGAGGCCTGGTCGAGGACCGGGCCGCGGGGACGCTAAGCCCCGAAATCATCTCAAGATAACCTCAAGAAAGGTGTCTGGAGCAGGGAGTGTGGTGGTGGTGGTGTCTGGAGCAGGGAGTGTGGTGGTGGTGGTGGTGTCTGGAGCAGGGAGTGTGGTGGTGGTGGTGTCTGGAGCAGGGAGTGTGGTGGTGGTGTCTGGAGCAGGGAGTGTGGTGGTGATGGTGGTGTCTGGAGCAGGGAGTGTGGTGGTGGTGGTGGTGTTTGGAGCAGGGAGTGTGGTGGTGGTGGTGTCTGGAGCAGGGAGTGTGGTGGTGGTGGTGTCTGGAGCAGGGAGTGTGGTGGTGGTGGTGTCTGGAGCAGGGAGTGTGGTGGTGGTGGTGTCTGGAGCAGGGAGTGTGGTGGTGGTGGTGTCTGGAGCAGGGAGTGTGGTGGTGGTGGTGTCTGGAGCAGGGAGTGTGGTGGTGGTGGTGGTGTCTGGAGCAGGGAGTGTGGTGGTGGTGGTGGTGTCTGGAGCAGGGAGTGTGGTGGTGATGGTGTCTGGAGCAGGGAGTGTGGTGGTGGTGGTGGTGTCTGGAGCAGGGAGTGTGGTGGTGGTGGTGGTGTCTAGTGTGAGGGAGTGTGGTGGTGGTGGTGGTGTCTAGTGGAGGGAGTGTGGTGGTGGTGGTGTCTGGAGCAGGGAGTGTGGTGGTGATGGTGTCTGGAGCAGGGAGTGTGGTGGTGGTGTCTGGAGCAGGGAGTGTGGTGGTGATGGTGTCTGGAGCAGGGAGTGTGGTGGTGATGGTGTCTGGAGCAGGGAGTGTGGTGGTGGTGGTGTCTGGAGCATGGAGTGTGGTGGTGGTGGTGTCTGTAGCAGGGAGTGTGGTGGTGGTGGTGTCTGTAGCAGGGAGTGTGGTGGTGGTGGTGTCTGGAGCAGGGAGTGTGGTGGTGGTGGTGTCTGTAGCAGGGAGTGTGGTGGTGGTGGTGTCTGTAGCAGGGAGTGTGGTGGTGGTGGTGTCTGGAGCAGGGAGTGTGGTGGTGGTGGTGTCTGGAGCAGGGAGTGTGGTGGTGGTGGTGTCTGGAGCAGGGAGTGTGGTGGTGATGGTGTCTGGAGCAGGGAGTGTGGTGGTGATGGTGGTGTCTGGAGCAGGGAGTGTGGTGGTGATGGTGTCTGTAGCAGGGAGTGTGGTGGTGGTGGTGTCTGGAGCAGGGAGTGTGGTGGTGATGGTGTCTGGAGCAGGGAGTGTGGTGGTGATGGTGTCTGGAGCAGGGAGTGTGGTGGTGGTGTCTGGAGCAGGGAGTGTGGTGGTGATGGTGTCTGGAGCAGGGAGTGTGGTGGTGGTGGTGTCTGGAGCAGGGAGTGTGGTGGTGGTGTCTGGAGCAGGGAGTGTGGTGGTGATGGTGTCTGGAGCAGGGAGTGTGGTGGTGGTGGTGTCTGGAGCAGGGAGTGAGGGAGCCAGACACAGGATCATAGACACTTCCGGCCTACACAGTGTCCAGGCGGATGTGGTCAGTTAACTGCACCTCCACCTACCTACCAACCACACACCGACATCATTACTTTCACTACACACAAGCTTCATAAGAAAGAACTAGTATATGCATCACATCTTCACTGCTAATCCACCTCACAGTTGATCAACAAAATAAAATATAGACCTGACAGCATCTTGTGTTCGTATCCACAAGAAATAAATAATTTATGTTGTTGTTCAAGATTCGCTACATGGAACAAAAAGTTCAAAGTAGCACGGGCTATGGTGAGCCCGAGTAAATGATTTAAAATTGCTCAAATAATTCTCATTGGAACGCAGGCAAGAGAAATAATAAATATATATCAGAGAAAATGTTAAGAGTTCGCAATCTGGACCTTTAATTAATGCCTTAAGATGTTAGAATGTGCAAAATAAGTCCAGTGAAATGTAGGGGTGTAAATCTTGTACCTATTGTCGGTTTCCATGTGTTGGTCTCCTCAACCCTTGCCAAGAATCATGGTTGTATTTTGAGAAGTTGATCTGCTAGGCTGTTGTTGCATGTAGCGGGCCACAGGGCCATATATTTATGACGACCCGTGTGGTCCGGCGGGTCGTCGTCACACTGCTCTACAGTGACTAGATTTTGCATTTCTTTCCAGATGTTTAGCTGCAGTAAAACAGAGACAGTGAAAAGGTCATGTTTATCTGAGGTCAGAGTCCTTGCAACAGCGCTTGTCCTCATTCCCATATCATATACACACAAGCTTACTGTCCCCTTTTGCAGATGACACAATTCAGCCAGCATGAAAATGACTTGTGAAGAAGACATTGAAAAATTAGGAGATATTAATAAGGCTTTCGGCTGGACAGTAGAAAATACCATAATGTTTAAATTAAGAGTGATAAATATCAGGTAGGGTAAAAATTACGAGGTTGAAGAAAATACAGAGTGTTGTTGTTTTAGATGCAGCTACTAGGAACAAAAGTTTCAAGTAGCACGGGCTATGGTGAGCCCGTAGTCGAATACAGAGTAGAAAACCTTAAATGTGCCCATAATAGGTAGATAACATGTACAGGACCTGGTGGAAATAATGATGTCTGACGGCGTAATGTTAAGGGCGAATATTAATTGGGTGGAATCATACTATTGAAATGACTGGTGTTGTCTAACCTTGAGTATTGCTCCATACTCTCCTCTTCCCCCTTCAGAGCAGGAGAGTCTGAAAAAGAGGGAATACAGAGAACATATACGGCATACATAGACACAAACAAGAAGCTAAACTGTTGGGAGCATCTCAAAGAGTACCCGCTAGAAAGGGGAGGAGAGTAATGCAATAATCTATACACGGAAGGTCAGGTCCTAAGTTTGTTGTCAGTAAAAGAACAACATACTGGAAGGAAATGCAGAATAGTGGCTGTGAAGAGTATAGTTGTCATAGGTACAATGTGCATGAATATAAGACGGGCAGAGTTGTTAAATATCAAGTATAAGAAATATTGGTGGAACAAAAGTGAATGTCTTGAAGAGAAAACTGGAAAGATTTGTCTGACCAAGCGGGCTGTAGTGGATATGTGGACTTGCGGGCCGCTCTAAGCCACAATAAATAATAAATTTATGTTTGGACCAAGCTGTGACAAATCAAGCCTGGCTTCGGGAGTAGTAGAATTCACGAAACCTCAATCCAGATAGATACATATATGGAGCCAGGTATTTCAGTATAAGTTACAAGATTGCTTTATCTGGGTTCCTTTCGTAGTACAATTTGAGCTGGTTTCTCCTTGAATGTGTTGATTTTGTTACCCCTATATTTTAGTATTTGATGTATAGAGTTGTGTTACATAATGCAAGATACATATATTTTCAAATAATGTTCATAAACTTATTCCCAGCTGCTAAAAGACAGTTAAGCCTCGCTCCTGTGGCAGGGAAGGCCACTACGGGCTCACCATAGCCCGTGCTACTTGGAACTTTTGTTCCTAATAGCTGAATCTAAAACAACAACATGCTAAAATATGGGAATAAGATGGGTCAATACAGCCATATTTACCTGTGGATTACCACACAGATACCATACCAGGAGAGGATATGAGATGCCCTGTAACAGAAGACTAGCGGTTCTTGGGTGTCTGGTTTCGGAAAAAAAGTTTCTCGCATGCTTTAGGAACCCATAAGTGGACATGTCTCCCAGAAGGCAGGCAATTGTCTCTTGAGCCTATTGTTAAGAACGTGTAACTGTGTGTGTTGTTGTATTGCAGGTGTGGGTATCGTGTTGATCACGGTGTCAGGAGTAGCGTGGCACTTGACTTCTCGTGATGCCCCGTGTAGGGTCATGCTGGGTCTGGCACTGCACGACCCTGCGCGCGGAGAACCACCTCGGAGATTCATGGCTCGTATGGCACCCGCCTTCGGCCGACCCCATCACCCATACGCAGGTGAGCCTCTTGATTGTTTATGAGGTAAGATGTAAGTAGCGAGATATGTGACTAGAACCGTCCCCTCCCCGAGGAGAACCTCAGGGATCGAACTCTGTTCCAGTCAAAATTGGGTGTGGGAGTCGGTAGATTGGGACGGGTTGCATCAGGGGGGAGGGGGGGGGGACGTTGTGGGTCACAGGGGTAAAAAGTATGGGACGTTGTGGGTCATGTAGGTAGAATGTGTGTGTGTATGTGTGTAGGGGAAAGAGGGTATGGTGGGATAATTAATGGGGAGGGGACGGAACAACCGTGGACATCTTAAAGAGTAAACTGGACGATTTTCCAAGAGAAGTTCCGGATCAGCCGGGCTGTGGTGGGTACGTGGCCCTGCGGGCCGCTCCAAGCAACAGCCTGGTGGACCAAACTCTCACAAGTCGAGCCTGGCCTCGGGCCGGGCTTGGGGAGTAGAAGAACTCCCAGAACCCCATCAACCAGGTATCAACCAGGGGGGAGGTATACATCAACAAGTTGATAGTGTGAGAGAGGGAGGGAGGAGGGGTGCTCCCACATGGTGTGGGGCGGGTTGCGGCATGTGGGACGTTGTGGGTCAAGTAGGGTAAAAGTGTAAGTATAGGAACAGGTGAGCAATAGTAGTAGATGAATATGTGCCGGACATGATGCAAAAATGGGCGAACGTGATCCCAAAACGTGTGATCCCAAAAATAACAATGTACTGGAGTGAACGATATGGAAGAAAATGTAGAACCAGTGAAGAGCAGAGGTGCCATAGGCACAATCACAGAACACTGTATAAACATCAGAGGTCCGCGGTTGTTCAGTCCTACCAGCAAGCATCAGAAATATTGCCGGAACAACCGTGGACATCTTCAAGAGAAAACTAGATTGTTTTCTTCAAGGAGTGCCGGACCAACCAGGCTGTGATAGGTATGTGGGCCGGTCCAAGCAACAGCCTGGTGGACCAAACTGTCACAAGTCAAGCCTGGCCTCAGACTGGGCTTGGGGAGTAAAACAACTCCCAGAACGCCATCAAGCAGGTGACGCGGCTGCTTGCAGCCTGACGTATGAATCACAGCCTGGTTGATCAGGTATCCTTTGGAGGTGTTTATCCAGTTCTCTCTTGAACACTGCGAGAGGTCGGCCACTTATGTGTAGTGGAAGCGTGTTGAAAAGTCTCGGGCCTCTGATCTTGATAGTTCTCTCTCAGAGTACCTGTTGCACCTCTGCTTTTCAATGGGGGTATTCTGCACATTCTGCCATGCCTTCTGGTCTCATTTCTGTGTGCAGGTTTGGGATCAGCCCCTCCAATAATTTCCACGTATACATTTGTATTATGTATCTTTCCCGCCTGCGCTCAAGAGAATACAGATTTAGGCTTTTTAGTTGGTCCCAATAGTTTAGATGTTTTACTGATTGGATTTTTAGCAGTAAAGGATCTCTGCACGCTCTCCCGCGATGGGTGAGAGAGTATGCCTCCCCAACCGTGCGATTTTCGCCGCTAGCGGCCAAAAATCGGGCGATTTTTGCCGCTAACGGCCGAAAACCGCGCTATTTTCGACGCTAGCTGGCAAAAATCGACTGATTTTCGCCGCTAGTGGCCAAAGATCGTGCGAATTTTGCCGCTAGCGGCCAGAAACTATGCGATTTTTGCAGCTGGCGGGCAAAAATAGCGCGATTTTTGCCGCTACCGGCCAAAAACCGCGCGATTTTCGCCGCATGCGGCCAAAAACCATGAGATTTTCGCAGCTGGCGGGCAAAAATCGTGATTTTCGCCGCTACCAGCCAAAAATAGCGCGATTTTCGCCGCTAGCGGCCAAAAACCGTGCGATTTTCGCCGCTAGCGGCCGAAAACCGCTCTATTTTCGACGCTAGCGGCCAGAAACCATGCGATTTTTGCAGCTGGCGGGCAAAAGTCGCGCAAATTTCGACGCTACCTGCCAAAAATCGACCGATTTTCGCAGCTAGCGGCGAAAAAAGGGGCTATTTTCGCCGCTAGCGGCCAAAAATGGGGCGATTTAAGCCGCTAGCGGCCAAAAATCGTGCAAATTTCGCCGCTAGTGGCCAAAAATCGTGCGAATTTTGCCGCTAGCGGCCAAAAATCGCGCGATTTTCGCAGCTAGCGGCCAGAAACTATGCGATTTTTGCAGCTGGCGGGCAAAAATAGCGCGATTTTCGCCGCTACCGGCAAAAAACCGCGCGATTTTCGCCGCTACCGGCCAAAAACCATGCGATTTTCGCATCTGGCGGGCAAAAATCGCGGATTTCGCCGCTAGCGGCCAAAAATCGGGCGATTTAAGCCGCTAGCGGTCAAAAATCGTACAAATTTCGCCGCTAGCGGCCAAAAATCGTACGATTTTCGCAGCTGGCGGGCAAAAAACGCAATTTTTTGCCGCTATCGCCCAAAAATAGCGCGATTTTCACCGCTAGCGGCCAAAAACCGTGCGATTTTCTCCGCTAGCGGCCAAAAATCGGCGATTTTTGCCGCTAACGGCCAAAAACCGCGCTATTTTCGACGCTTGCGGCCAGAAACCATGCGATTTTTGCAGCTGGCGGGCAAAAATCGCGCGAATTTCGCCGCTACCTGCCAAAAATCGACCGATTTTCGCCGCTAGCGGCAAAAATGGGCTATTTTCGCCGCTAGCGGCCAAAAATGGGGCGATTTTTGGTCGCTAGTGGCGAAAATCGCGCTGGCCTAAAAAGTAGCGAAAGTAGCCCAATTTTGGCATAAAAAGTAGCGAAAGTAGCCCAATTTTCGCGTAAAAAGTAGCGAAAGTAGCCCAATTTTGGCCTAAAAAGTAGCGAAAGTAGCCCATTTTTGGGCTACAAAGTAGCAAAAGTAGCCCAATTTTGGCCTAAAAAGTAGCGAAAGTAGCCCAATTTTGGCCTAAAAAGTAGCCCAATTTTGGCCTGAAAAGTAGCGAAAGTAGCCCAATTTTGGGCTAAAAAGTAGCAAAATTTTTTGCTGAAAAGTAGCGAAATTTTGGGCTGAAAAGTAGCGAAATTTTGGGCTAAAAAGTAGCAAAATTTTGGGCTAAACGTAGTGAAAGTAGCAAAATTTTGAGCTAAAAAGTAGCGAAATTTTGGGCTAAAAAGTATCAAAAGTAGCGAAATTTTGGGTTAAAAAGTAGCGATATTTTAAGCTAAAAAGTATCGAAATTTTGGGCTAAAAGTAGCGAAATTTGGGGCTAAAAAGTAGTAAAAGTAGCGAAATTTTGGGTTAGAAAGTAGCAAAAGTAGCCCAATTTTGGGCTAAAAAGTAGCAAAAGTAGCCCAATTTTGGGCTAAAAAGTAGCTAAAGTAGCCCAATTTTGGGCTACAAAGTAGCGAAAGTAGCCCAATTTTGGCCTGAAAAGTAGCGAAAGTAGCCCAATTTTGGGCTAAAAAGTAGCGAAAGTAGCCCAATTTTGGGCTAAAAAGTAGCGAAAGTAGCGAAATTTTGGGCTAAAAGTAGCGAAAGTAGCCCATATGTGAGCTAAAAAGTAGCCCAATTTTGGCCTAAAAAGTAGCGAAAGCAGCCGAATTTTGGGCTACAAAGTAGCGAAAGTAGCTCAATTTTGGGCTACAAAGTAGCGAAATTTTGGGCTAAAAGTAGCCCATTTTTTTCCTAAAAAGTAGCGAAGGTAGCAAAATTTTGGGCTAAAAAGTAGCAAAAGTAGCCCATTTTTTTCCTAAAAAGTAGCGAAAGTAGCCCAATTTTGGGCTAAAAAGTAGCGAAAGTAGCCCAATTTTGGGCTAAAAAGTAGCGAAAGTAGCCCAATTTTGGCCTGAAAAGTAGCCCATTTTTGGCCTAAAATGTAGTGAAAGTAGCCCAATTTTGGGCGAGAAAGTAGCGAAATTTTGGGCTAAAAAGTAGCGAAATTTTGGGCTAAAAGTAGCCCATTTTTTTCCTAAAAAGTAGCGAAGGTAGCAAAATTTTGGGCTAAAAAGTAGCAAAAGTAGCCCATTTTTTTCCTAAAAAGTAGCGAAAGTAGCCCAATTTTGGGCTAAAAAGTAGCGAAAGTAGCCCAATTTTGGGCTAAAAAGTAGCGAAAGTAGCCCAATTTTGGCCTGAAAAGTAGCCCATTTTTGGCCTAAAATGTAGTGAAAGTAGCCCAATTTTGGGCGAGAAAGTAGCGAAATTTTGGGCTAAAAAGTAGCAAAAGTAGCGAAATTTTGGGCTAAAAAGTAGCAAAAGTAGCGAAATTTTGGGCTAAAAGTAGCGAAATTTTGGGCTAAAAAGTAGCGAAAGTAGCCCATTTTCTTCCTAAAAAGTAGCAAAAGTAGCTTAATTTTTAATTACAAAGTAGCGCAATGTTGGGCTACAAAGTAGCCCAATTTTGGCCTAAAAAGTAGCGAAAGTAGCCCAATTTTGGGCTAAAAAGTAGCCCAATTTTGGGCGAGAAAGTAGCGAAATTTTGGGCTACAAAGTAGCAAAATTTTTAGCTAAAAGTAGCGAAATTTTGGACTAAAAAGTAGCGAAATTTTGGCTAAAAAGTAGCGAAATTTTGAGCTAAAAAGTAGCAAAAGTAGCAAAATTTTGGGCTAAAAGTAGCGAAATTTTGGGCTAAAAAGTAGCGATATTTTAAGCTAAAAAGTAGCGAAATTTTGGGCTAAAAAGTAGCAAAAGTAGCGAAATTTTGGGCTAAAAGTAGCGAAATTTGGGGCTGAAAGTAGCCCAATTTTGGGCTACAAAGTAGGGAAAGTAGCCCATTTTTGGCCTAAAAAGTAGCGAAAATAGCCCAATTTTGGCCTAAAAAGTAGCGAAAATAGCCCAATTTTGGCCTAAAAAGTAGCGAAAGTAGCCCAATTTCGGGCTAAAAAGTAGCAAAAGTAGCCCAATTTTGGCCTAAAAAGTAGCGAAAGTAGCCCAATTTTGGGCTACAAAGTAGCTCAATTTTGGGCAACAAAGTAGCGAAAGTAGCCTAATTTTGGCCTAAAAAGTAGCGAAAGTAACCCATTTTTGGCCTAAAAAGTAGCGAAAGTAGCCCAATTTTAGGCTAAAAAGTAGCGAAATTTTGGGCTACAAAGTAGTGAAAGTAGCAATTTTTAGCTAAAAGTAGCGAAAGTAGCCCAATTTTGGGCTAAAAAGTAGCGAAAGTAACCCAATTTTGGGCTAAAAAGTAGCGAAAGTAGCCCAATTTTGAACTAAAAAGCGAAGTTTTGGGCTAAAAAGTAGCGAAAGTAGCCCAATTTTGGGCAACAAAGTAGCGAAAGTAGCCCAATTTTGGCCTAAAAAGTAGCAAAAGTAGCCCAATTTTAAGCTACAAAGTAGCGAAATTTTGGGCTACAAAGTAGCGAAATTTTGGGCTAAAAGTAGCGAAAGTAGCCCAATTTTGGGCTAAAAAGTAGCACAATTTTGGGCTAAAAGTAGCCCAATTTTGGGCTATAAAGCAAAAGTAGCCCAATTTTGGCCTAAAAAGTAGCGAAAGTAGCCTAATTTTGGCCTAAAAAGTAGCGAAAGTAGCCCAATTTTGGGCTACAAAGTACCGAAAGTAGCCCAATTTTGGCCTAAAAAGTAGCGAAAGTAGCCTAATTTTGGCCTAAAAAGTAGTGAAAGTAGCCCAATTTTGGCCTAAAAGTAGCGAAAGTAGCCCAATTTTGGGCTAAAAAGTAGCGAAATTTTGGGCTAAAAAATAGCGAAAGTAGAAAAATTTTGGGCTAAAAGTAGCGAAAGTAGCCCAATTTTGGCCTAAAAAGTAGCGAAAGTAGCCCAATTTTGGCCTAAAAAGTAGTGAAATTTTGGGCTAAAAAGTAGCGAAAGTAGAAAAATTTTGGGCTAAAAGTAGCCCAATTTTGGGCTAAAAAGTAGCGAAAGTAGCCCATATGTGTGCTAAAAAGTAGCGAAAGTAGCCCAATTTTGGGCTACAAAGTAGCAAAATTTTGGGCTACAAAGTAGCAAAAGTAGCCCAATTTTGGCCTAAAAAGTAGCGAAAGTAGCCCAATTTTGGGCTACAAAGTAGCGAAAGTAGCCATTTACCAGTATGAAAGTATACCATTTACCCACAAAAACATGGGCAGCAGAACAATGGAATATCAGAACGAATTAAGAGAGCAGTAGAGTTATGGGCCCCAGCAAGAGCTGGGGGGGGGGGGGGAAGAAAGAAAGGAATAACCACGAAAGTGACCAGGACCAGCACCAAGCTACGGTTCCTGGAGACAAACACAAAGTGGTGTAAACTGTAATTAGAAGTTGCCATAAAACCCACGAATATTCCACTGAAGACTAGACATTATCAAAGAGAAAGGACAGTAACAGAGAACAAGAAAGACATATTATATATGTGATTTCTGTCTAAATGTTATATTTCCTGCATTACATGTAGCTAATGTAGTGTTACATTACATGTAACAACGTCTATGAGACGTGTGCAACTCATTATTAAAGCAATGCCCATGAACCATATGATATCAGGGTGCTTAATTCAAGTATTTTTTATATATTTTGTAGACTAACCCATAAGTACTTTTTTTCAGCCTTGTTCACATTTTCATTTAAATATCATTTCTTTATATGCTAACATAACATATAATGAAACACTATGCATTTTATACACATGGTTAACAAAAACAATACAGGAACCATGTCCCCCGCCCCCCCTTTACAGACTACATCTGTGTGCACTTTATTATAACATTATCCTGTTATCCATTAATAACATTATCCTGTTATTTAATATGTGAAACTATATTCAGTCTAACCATACATCAAAGTGTCATATCAAATACATAACTATCACAAGCAATATTACTTCCTGCCATTGGTTATACAATTTATACTATCAACTAATTTCAGCAATGATGTACCCAGAATTCCAGTACCGTCCTCCACCTCCGAGTTACCAAGCTTCAATGCAAGAATACAGGCTGCGGTTGCTACTATTAGATCGGCACCAGGGACACACTGCAAATCCTCAAGCACCGTCACCACCCCCAACCTATCGATCTGGCCCTCATAATCTTAGAGGGTTAGTAAATTTGTTTATTTACTACTGTGTTTGCCATGTTATACTATTTACCCATTGTACTAAAACATACATATGTATATCTGTCCTATTTCACACACCAATTACCTTTTACTCATATTATTCTCTTTATATCAGATTAACAGTCAACACACTGGGTCGAGAGAGCAACTATAGTCATCCCCCGAGTTATCGGTCTAGAGAAGGCTCTGTGTCACAAAACCCTGACGCCATGCCCTCATCTCATCCAGCAGGCGCCTCCATTGCACACTCAAGGGATCCCTCGTGCTTATCATTCCTCTCCCACGACTCTATATATTCTACTGCGGCACCACCTTCACAACAAGGTTCACTACGTGCTGCGCAGCTACTACAGAGAGAAAAGCTAGCCGTCATGGAGGAGCATTCCTCAATACCACCGGCCAAGAAAGAGTGTCGTAAAGACGACAATACCGTTACCATTGTACAGACTACAGATTCATCACAAGTCATTGGTTCCGATGCTGTTGTTGTCACAGTATCAGGTTCAAATTACATTACACCATCATCTCAACCCACCTCCAGTGATGCTGAAATATCCGTCCTAGCTCACCTTTGACCTCAGTTATTGCCTCTTCAATCCAAACTCTAAGACAAATATTTACAAAACTAACTAATGTTTTCACCAATACCAAATATATATGTATTTTCATATGTCATTAAACATACAGGCTTCTTACTAGCAGCCATATTTTTTTAAACTTTACCCTATCAACCTGATTATGACAATGTATATTATATGTACAAGCTCATTTACTATTTAACAACACATTTCTACTGTAAGTCATATGTATCACATTCTACTACAGTACATTTATACATCAAATATGTGTGTTACCTACTTGTAAATAGACCAGCTTTGACATATATTTATCATATGATACAACACATGTCAATTAGTTTTGTGATATAATCTGTAGTCCTTCATGCTAAACTCGTGTCACCTTAAGACATCTTCATCATCGAGGTTATGTCTAAAAACAATTCCTCAGTGCTACTGTTCACGTTGTACGCTCATACAATCTGTTGAAACAAATTACATTTATTAAAAAAAGAACAAACCTACTAATGTTGCTTCCCTAGCCTTAACTATATGATATTTCTTAGAAGGCTGACAACTATATATAACAGATTCGCCCGTTTGAAACAAGTGTCTTATTGTGCAAGATATTCATCAGCTACACAACTCAAAACAATCTTTTACTTACACACTTCAGCCATTTAAACAGCCTATTACTAAGAGGCCTGAGATTCACAATTTCTTGCCACTTAAACAGTTGCATAACAAAAAAAAAAGAGGGGCCCACACGAGTAACTACCGTTATCTTTTTTATTCACTATTCTTTCTGGCTCTCTTCGGCAACATATCAATCATTAGTATTCAATACAAACAACATTCTGACCTTATTTTAAACTCCCTTGCATACAACTTTTCTTAAAACCAATCATGTCTAATTCATTCTATTACTCATCACAATTTATACTACAATGCTTTGCCATTCTAAACACCCATTTTCTGCCACTACATTACACATAATCGTCTATAACTGACTGCATTCTTTTCTCCCAACATCTAACTGTTTACATTTCTTTTTAACAAAAGATATATATGAAATTTTTCTGTACATCAAGCTTCTAAGCCTTTCATAAACATCAATTCTAAAGGTGTTGCCATAGTCAAACGAGGACCATGTATGTATATAAATACTACATTTCTTTACACAACCTCACTTGTATCTTTAGTCATTACATGTATATAAATGACAAAAGTACATCAAAAATGTCCATTCTAATCCACAAGTCGCAATCAATCTTTACACACTACATTTCCTGTGCTATACTAGTGGGGACAAATTTCATAATCTATACCTCATTCATCATACTATATCAACAACTTTCTACATTGAGAAAACATGTATTGGCCCTCACTCATGTGTCTTGTTGGGTGCTGTTCAACATACACACACAATCCCATGTGCTAGCCCCAGCTTCCATTATTAAAACATGATACTGTGATACTGTTCTACACATTTCACAAATTAGCTTTTCATCAATCTAAAACATTACACACCTCCCATGTCAATTACTTCTGGGTTGCCCTTCAGTGTCTGAAAATAATTTATACACTATATATAAACATATAGCAAGTAACAATATGCATGTACTTTCAAGCCCTGCACTATTTCTTTCATATTGCTGGGGAAGGGACAAGCTCAATTTATTAACCACAGCTGTAATACTTCGTATCAAGTCATTTCCCTACTGATACGCAATACCATTCACTTAAGATCTAAAAAAAACAACTTGTCAACATTATGTGTCATTTACACATAATGGATGAAAAATTTTCTGACTGATAGAAAAATGAGGGCAGTAATCAGAGGCAATGTATCAGAATGGAGAAATGTCACAAGTGGAGTACCACAGGGTTCAGTTCTTGCACCAGTGATGCTTATTGTGTACATAAATGATCTACCAGTTGGTATACAGAATTATATGAACATGTTTGCTGATGATGCTAAGATAATAGGAAGGATAAGAAATTTAGATGACTGTCATGCCCTTCAAGAAGACCTGGACAAAATAAGTATATGGAGCACCACTTGGCAAATGGAATTTAATGTTAATAAATGTCATGTTATGGAATGTGGAATAGGAGAACATAGACCCCACACAACCTATATATTATGTGAGAAATCTTTAAAGAATTCTGATAAAGAAAGAGATCTAGGAGTGGTTCTAGATAGAAAACTATCACCTGAGGACCACATAAAGAATATTGTGCAAGGAGCCTATGCTATGCTTTCTAACTTCAGAATTGCATTTAAATACATGGATGGCGATATACTAAAGAAATTGTTCATGACTTTTGTTAGGCCAAAGCTAGAATATGCAGCTGTTGTGTGGTGCCCATATCTTAAGAAGCACATCAACAAACTGGAAAAGGTGCAAAGACATGCTACTAAGTGGCTCCCAGAACTGAAGGGCAAGAGCTACGAGGAGAGGTTAGAAGCATTAAATATGCCAAAACTAGAAGACAGAAGAAAAAGAGGTGATATGATCACTACATACAAAATAGTTACAGGAATTGATAAAATCGACAGGGAAGACTTCCTGAGACCTGGAATTTCAAGAACAAGAGGTCATAGATTTAAACTAGCTAAACACAGATGCCGAAGAAATATAAGAAAATTCACCTTCGCAAATAGAGTGGTAGACGGTTGGAACAAGTTAAGTGAGAAGGTGGTGGAGGCCAAGACCGTCAGTAGTTTCAAAGCGTTATATGACAAAGAGTGCTGGGAAGACGGGACACCACGAGCGTAGCTCTCATCCTGTAACTACACTTAGGTAATTACTTAGGTAATTACACACATGCCTAAGCAACATTCTCCTGCTTGTGTGTAAAATTTGCCCTACTGATTTACTTTATCTTTCACATAATAACACACTTCTCTCTCCCTCAAAATCAACTTATAGCCAATACACATAACGTTACTTTCTCCCATACACAGTATCAATCAAATACCCGCGGAACCACAGCTAAAACACACAATTCCATTCACTCATATCCTACTTGACATTAATGCCACCAATTTATATATTCACAACTCCTTCTATTTATAACAATTAGATAAGCTTTAATGTATTAAAGCACCTAACATTATATTTACTACCCATGTATATCTACCTAAAAGGCCAACCTCAACTATGCTATTACACTTGTGCTCTCTATTAAAAGTAACTCATTATCAACATATGTTGAACAGTTTATACACATTCTACCTTATCTCAATTTATACACAATGATGTCTTCACTTAAACACTCATACCTGGCAACAAAATGTACATAGAGGTCTTGCCCTTCCCAGAATTTATTTCATTTCCTGAATATCCTATCAATTTCTGCCCATAGTTGTAATAAAAGTCCTGTATATATTTTGTACAATTAAATAACAAACAATCTTTATATCCATAGTTTTTTTTTTATTTATGCATCCTTTCAGGTTTCTCCAAAGCAATGTGAACATGACATTTACAATTATAGTACAAACACCTACTCTTCACAGAAGCATCTGCCACATACTCTTTTTCCATTTAATCCTGCTTGGATACAGCACTTCATCACAATACCCTTTTTATATAAATACTTATTCTACCCAACATAACCTCTACTTTCCTTACGTCATAATTATCTCCTTTGATATCCCTCTACAATCAGATATTACACATTCCTTCTCAACGGGGTGAGAATAGCTTGAGCTACCTCATCCCTTTGTGTGTATTTTACCTCAATAAACTTATTTCAATTCAATTTCATTCCTTCTCTAGAAGCAACAGCACCCATAAGTATTTATTAAGTTAAAATATCATCACAATGCCAATATAATTTTGCATTACCTCACCTATATCAATGCATTCACATTCTATTGACGGACAAATCACTATCATCTTGATGATTTCAGGCCTTAGTGTCCCAATGACAAACTCCCAGGTAACAGGGGCATCAGGGTGAAAGAAACTATGCCCATTGTTTCTCGCCGGTACCCAGGATCACATGTTCTGTCTGCTCAGCCACCAGCTCCCTGATAATCATATATTAAATTTAATAAGCTCACCATTCAATCAAATACTTAAACATCTATGGCAAATACATAACCAGTTATAATGGTACGCACGTCTAATGACATAACCCTGCCAACAGCCATGATTGATTTCACACTTACAAGGCTATCTTCCTGCGTCAACACACACTTTTATACAAACATGATGGCCACCCAACTTGCTCCAATAAATTGGTTGGTTTTCAACTACTACATGATAATTAACATTAAATGATTCTAAACTAATTAGGGTACTATCACAATTGCCATATAACATCATATAGTACACTTCAGCCTTGTACATGCTGCTGCTACCCTACACAGGTCAACAACACACTTAGACCCCCCCCCCCATCTGTCCAACTGATAAAACAACTACAAGCCTCCTTTACCACGTTCAGGTCACTTACATAACTAAACAGGTGCCACAAGTATGCTAAGACACACACAAACCAAAAGGGAGCCTTCTAATTCTAATACAAATATGTACGTTATCAAACGTAAGTGACAATCTTACACTATACCAAGTCAGCTATTTAACCCAACAATACAGTCACACCTCAGCTTACAAATGCCCTTCTTTACAAACTTTTTCCATTACAGCCCCTATTTCTTCATATCATTCAATTCACAGTACAAAATTTCTTCGTATGCATTTGGCTGTCATGTTACGGACACCACCACCGACAATCGTCCCTCATTTTTTGTAAAGATATTCACTATTTTAATTCATGTAACAGTTATTATATATCTTGCCAACGGTAAGATTCTAAACATAAATATGGTAAAGCCATTAAACTACCTAGGCAGTACAACAATTCTATGTCTCCAATATGCACTGTAATCACTAATAACAAAGACATTATGAGTGGGAAAAAGATCAACAACACTATGTTCCTATTTTGTTATTAATTCACCCACACCAACTTTGAGTATGCCGTTGTGTTAACCTTTTTAATGACAACGTAATGTTTCACAACGTATGAAAAAACAAGTGTCACAAGACACGTTTTTAAATGAGAAAAACAACAAGCCAGGTACTAGTGGTATGCAGGCAAACCATGCCCCTAAGCCCCCCCCCCCCAAGAGGTCATCACTGCCTCATGTTATAATGGAAGTGGACTCCCCTTACGAACACTAACACCTCACCAACAAAAGTCATCAAGAAAGATAAGCAATAACTAATAAATACTTGCATGAATTAGGTATAACATTTACTTTCATGTTATTTTGCCCAAGTGTCAAACCCATTATTTATTATGGTTTTTTTCACTTCAGTTTACAAATTCTTGCCTTACGAACCATCTCTGGGAACCAATTAAATTCAGAAGCTCTGATACCACTGCAAATCTCAAACAAATATTCTACTTTAGACATTACAAATACACAAGGTGTGTATCAAACCCGTCCTCTTACAAATTACGTCTCAATTTAGCCATGTGCCCCAAAACTTACGTCATTTGCAAATTAAACAATACTTTAAATATATTGAAGAGTTTTTCTTCTAAACAGTTCATTAAGGATCCCCTGCTACATTATAAGGGCAAGATATTCTTGTTTAAAACCATTATTTTAAAGTGTCTACTAAGCTCGACAACCAAAACAGAAAGGACACCATTTTCATTTCAAATCAAGTCTTTTTGCCCATAGTGTGCATACAAGGGAAAAGCAACGTTATTTTCAGAGGATGGCTTTGTGTATCGCCAGCACACAACTCTGAGCAATTTAAGGCCCTTTCAGTATTTAACTCAAACATTTTACAACTTTCTTCATACAAAAGGGAAAATAAATACCAGCCTACCGAAAAATCATTGCCAACTCTTCAGTGTATACAACATCAAGCCATAATTGGTGCCACAACACAACACCATTTTCCAGTTGCCCCTGTCATTACAGGATACAAAAAACTATCCCTCAAACATTTCCCTTCCAATTGGGGGGAATTAGTAAGAGAAACAGCCACATACTCTTCATAACATCAACATCTTTTTTTTCTTCCATGGACTCGCACCATGTCCTATTGTTCCATCCTGTTCTGAACCGGTGTTGCCTATGTTATGCACACACTTTCAATCAATGTTTTTCCTCATCTTACTTCTTTCCACTCTATAATACTCTTTCAAAGAGTCCTATGTTACAGCTATTTGTCTACAACTTTCTGCATCATCTTTACTACCTCCTTTCTCAAGTGATGCCATTTAAACTATGTCAGGGATATCACAACTTTCTAGCCTCCATCTCCATAACTGTTTAGGAACCGATATTCTTTATAGGCAATACTTCATATTTCCATGCTGTCTATGCCCACTTCAATGTCAAGTCGTGTTACGGTAACATTCAATCATTGATCTCCAATTCATTAAGTCATTCACTGAATATAGCATGATGATGATCCATCATCCTGGCACAGTGTACTACTTGACCCAATTTTGACATACAATATTTTATATTCCACTGACAAATTCTATACGAGTCATAATGACGTGATCCAACCTAATCCACTAGCCACAGGCTCTAAACAAGTGTCAAAATGATTCCAACATGGGGGTAGTTCTCGACTCACAGTGCAATAGATTGTGTGTAAAACTTGTTCAGGTTCCATGGAAGCTTTGCTAATTCTACAGGGGGGCAGTAGTACTCAAGATTAAATTAATTTTCACTGTCGTTATCTATTTCCCTACAAGTGCCCAGCAAATTTGGGTTCCAACCTAACGAACACCTTCTATCCAATCAACTCATTCTCTCAAGCACTCTTACTAAACTTCCAAAAATATCATGACCTGTTATTTAGCCTTTTACTACATTAAATTCATCAGTTGCTACCGTACTTTCATCACTGTGTATCAAATTTGCAAATTGTGCCAATTCACTTACATCTGTACTGTCATCAATTTCATTATAACATTTACCATCAGGGTGTGGAACACCATCGAAATGTTAGAGGACCCGATGTTAGAAAGATTGCTCCAAGATGTGATGCCCCGCTCCCACAGCTGGTGGCCCAAGAGCCTCGATTCACTAGATCAGGGGTCTCCAAACTTTTCAATGTAAGCGCCACATTATATATTTCCCATATTTATGCGGTCCGGAGGAATAAAAAATGAAAAAAAAAAAAAAAATCAGTGCCAGTAATTTAATTTCCTCGAATATTAAAGTATAAACATGGAAAAATTAAAACATATCTTTTTGGAAAAAATCAGGGTAAACTAAATAGATTCCTGCCTTTAGTTTTATGCAACCAAATTAGTGTGACGAATGATACTGTCGTTTTGACTTCAAAATTTCATTAAAATCAGGTTCCAGATTAGATGAGCCAATTGTAAGAATTGATTTCAAGTGATCATCAGACAAATTTGCTCGATAGTTAGATTTCACATACTGTACTTCATTTTGGAAAAAGTTTGTTCACACAAGTATGTTGAACCAAAAATGGACACAAAACTACAAGCAAACTTTATCAAATTTGGAAACTGATCTGGCTGCAGGCATTAATAAAACTCAATCAGATTTCCTTCTCTATACTTATCTTTCAGTCTGTCATCTGCCTGGAGATCAATAATTTCCATTTGAAATTGAGTTGGAAGATTTTCAGCATTATTTTTTCAAGGCCACCACACAGGGATTTGTTTGGAGGGCCGGATGAAATTATGTGGCGGGCCGGATGTGGCCCGTGGGCCATAGTTTGGAGACCCCTGCACTAGATGATAACCCAACCCCACAGTACATAATTCCCAGATGATATACTAACCAGATATCCTTCCCCCATAATTGAAAAATTGAGTATGTATGTGTGTATGTATGTGTATAGTTATGTATATGCATATGTATAGGGGTACATGTACGTGTGTGTGTGTATATATATGTATATGTGTGAGTATGTGTGTGTATGTATGAGCAACTCGATAAATAATAATAAAATAAAGAGCCTTAAACAGAACAACATGTGTGGAAGCATCAGGGAGTGTGTATATATGAATGCTACACAGTATTCATCTATAGACATCCATATGTGGTGAAACACATGTGAAGAACCTCTCACACACTCACAGCTCCCTGACAAGAGGGAGCCAGCTTAGCTTAGCTGCCAACACCCACACATCGTGTCAGCAAGGCGGACAGTCCGCCTGCTTTCATACCTCTTGCTGTATTTCCCACTTCTATACTTCCCTTCACCTATGCCTCTCCTTCCTCTTTACTTAAAAAAAAAAAATATATATATATTTACTCAACTAAACTTTCTCTGATTTGACACTTATTCACTCATCCCTTCACCCAACAATATTTGAGAGGCTTATGATGGCAAAATTTTGCCATTTCTCACAAAAATTTACTTCTGAACCCATCATTTCTTTTTAAACATGCTTTCCTACCAACAAAGGCTTTCAAGACAGCTATTTCTGAGCAATTCTGTATCTTTCCTTAATGCAACCTCACACGCTTTTTCAATGACCCCCACTAACTCCTTAACTTTTTCCTCATGTAATCAGCCCAACAGCTATCTGTTGCTTCAATCAAACATTTTCCTATTATGTCAACAAGCTCTTCCACTTTTCCTATACAATCTGACAATCTTCCTTTCTTTCCGAACATGATTATTGATGGGATCATAAAACATGTCTCAACCAGTTCTTTCCTGCTCCACTTATTACTTCATTTCATCGTGATAATGAAGTTAGATGTATGCACACTGTCAATCTGATTCTCAAGGAGGCTAGCCTCCCAAAGTTAAACGACAACATTAAACCACATACTGAAACGCCAATGGCCAACACAAATATCCACAATAGCAACAGGGCAAGCAATGACCACATACAGGCTACCTAGTGTAGCAGCAAGAGCCAGTAGGTGCCCTGCACCCCAACGATCTTGTACCCACTTTGCTTCTACCCTTGGTGTGACTCAGGCCTAACATGATCCTCCTCTCCTTGGGTCTTGGTATTCCCTGTTCTTCACCCTTCTGTTCCCCCCTTCCTCTCTAGCTTCTGTGTTTCATTCATTATACCACTAGCCATACCCATATAATTTACATTCTCAAGGACACGAAAGCTATACTGTACTTTCACTCATCAACATCCCCCAAAATCAACTACTGACCTTACCCAGGATGCAAACTACAACACTTCTGGATGAACGTGAGGGGGGAAGCTATCAGGTGACATGAAATGTTTCTGTTCTGCCCAAGCTTCAATCCTATTCCCATCAATTAAAAGTAAATCATGTACAAGAAAATACAGGGTGGAAATATTGAGGACTAAATTTCATTCTTTTCTAAAACAACTGCAGGACCAACCAGGCTGTCATGGGTATGTGGCCCTGCAGCCCACTCCAAGCAACAGCTGCCTACTGTACCAACTTCTCAAATCAAGCCTAGCCTGGCCTTGGGCAGTAGAACAGCACGTACTGGTTACCACTGTAAAAGCTACTTTATATTCAATCACCTTCTGTGCTCAATAGCCTAATACTTAAATGTGCAACAATTATTTTCATTTGCAATTGGACAGCCACTTCTGTGATAAACAAATGAGCTACTCAGTATTATATAAAAGGGAACTTCTCTAATGCTACAGTACTCAAAGAAGCACTTACTTTTCCTACTGACTGCAGAGATCTGCGATGAACACCAAGGCACAGGCACGTTCATACAGCAGGTGAAGAATCCCCAGCCCGCAGGCGACTCATGTCTGGTTTCTCACTCTCTGGATACAACATCGTTCTCCAATAACTGCACTTCAACTTGGGACATATTGCCATTTTCCTTTTCTGTTCTGCCATGGTTCAGTGGACACTGCAGAATATATAACTGAAATTACTTTTCAGTAGTGCCTATTTTTGTCTCACCACCAGAAAACATCCAAAACAATTGGCTAACAATAACTATTATAACAAGTTGTTACTATATTAACTTGTACTATTATAACTTCTTTAGATTTCACTAGATGCTTTTCAAATATGACTAGTAAGCTCTGCTCACAATTGATTATCTATCAGAAACAAAATAAAATCAAACAGTGCAATAAGGAAAATTTACCATTGACGACATCAAGGAGATTGCAGACAACAGCTTTTTGAAGCCTACCAACTGGTCACCACATTCTGATGTACATGACAAATGCAAATTATATGGTAGTCACTATGCACTAGAGTGCAAAATGCTTCATCACTATAGAAATTAAGTTGTGTACCACATCAAACTCGACTGAATGTGATATATAGGTTTTGTACAAGATCATTTTTATATACGAGCTTCAAACAATTTGCACTAAAAATCACTTTTTAATACTTCATTTATGAACTATGCAATAACTCATGGAAAACTAATTATGCCAAATCTTATAATTTGTGAACATATCCATTCCAGAACAGATCAAGTACCTTACCTTACCTTGAGGTTAAGTAAAATCATTATTCACCATATGATCCTGAAACTTCATGAACATATATATACGACTCATGAATTTTCTTACCAAGATCTGGGGGGGGGGGGTGAAGGGAGGGGATTCTCATTGACCCCCCCCCCCCGATATTTATTACAAAGTTCATAACCGACTTTTTAAATTCCTGAAAAATATACAGTACTAAATTAATAGTACTTCATACTTTCACTACCATTTTTACTAAATTTGAGGCTATTGGCTAAAATGTGTGGAGGGGGAGACAGCACAGCAACCACCTCAATTAAAGATACATGAAATTATTTCATTATTACTGTATTTGAAGTATGCTGTACATTAAATTAAGCTTCGTTTATTTATTTTACAAGTACAGTACAGTATTTCATGATTTTAAATTTATATTTATTCTCTGCTTTTTTCAGCATGTATCTATAAACCTATTTCTTCTTCTTAATACTGTAAAGTTAGACAATTAAAGTCTTTCTACTAATTTATAGCTTGGAAATAAAGCAAATTGTAAACATTGTAATGTAATAAGTTCACAAACGGCAAATAACATTTGATATATAGCTACAGTACACTTAGAATGTCAATTGCTTACCCACAACACTGATGGGGTTGGTAAAACTTTCACTATACAGTATATTACTTATAATTCATTCCATTAATTAGTACCCAGGTAACATCATTGTTGTCTGCTGGGAAAACAGTATTCTTGTACTTTGCTCTATATTGAGGTACAGTACTAATTTATTTTTTAAATCGGTCTGTTTTCCGATATTTGCATCAAAGTACTGTACACTTCATATTCACGCAAGACATTGTACAATACTCAAAGTTTAATACAAAAAAAATTATTTTTCAACTTTTACATAAATATTATTTAGCCAGTCATATTTTAACAATTATTAAATAGCAATTAGACACTAATCAAAGATACTTTTGCATTACCTTCATGGTTTTATTAAACAAAACCTTTGTTGAATGTGTCCCTTTCTATATTAATTTCACTAATATATTCTGTTGTCTTATTCAATTCACAATTGCAACAACAATCTTATAATTGCATTTAAAATTTTGCACTTTTTTCCCCCCCCATGTTATTACAGCATGCATATTAATACTGTAGTTACATTAAAAATTATAACTTTATACAACATTAACGGACATAACATTTCATTCACCTTGGCCACTAGGTGCCTCTGCCTTGAATAATCGCAACCCACATGAACAACAGTTTATATGACTTACGCCACGGTATTCCTTGTACTCGAGTGGTAGCCACGGAGATTGCCAACAGTTGCCTGCCTTGTATTCTTCCGGTCTTTAAGGACAATCCATAATACACTTGGTAGAGCATGCACCTCAAGTCAGAGGACGGCTGATTGGGGCACCTGTTGCACAACCTGAATTAAATTATAAAAGTGATAACGTGTTCACAAATCACTAAAACCAATTAAAGATATTTTCTATAATTTAATACTAAAAGATGTACCGGGCTGTGGGCCGTAACAGCCTGGTGGACCAAACTCAAGTCAAGCCTGGCCTCAGGGAGTAGAACAACTCCCAGAACCCCATCAAGCAGGTATATGCAGACTGCAACAGCCTGGTCGACCAAGCTTTCCCAAGTCAAGGCTGGGCTTTGAGTGGAACAACTCCCAGAACCCCAGGTACCAGTATCTATTAAAGACAGATTTGATATAAATGAAACGTAAAACATGGAAATACAATTGTTGGAACCAAATATACATCAATATACAAGCTGTACGTGACACTTTAAATGATAATTCAATATTTATGTAGTGTGGGGTGGGTTCCTATACCCCAAAACATTTTTATTTGTCAACCTCCCCCTCACAATGACCAACAACTCCCAGTTTCTTTAAATTCAAACACGGTCTGCTGGAAGCCATTATGTGATCTGTCCTGTAATGCCCCGGCCCCTTCATTGAACATCCACCTCTAATAGAGGTCAGTACAAATAACAAACTTTATCATTTAATATTGAATGAACATTATCATCTCAATAAACTTAAAGTTCACCACAACACATTCTATCTATAAACGAAATGTTCTGGAACGCAATTCAGCTGGAACCGGATAAAACCATCCCGACACATTGTCATACCAGTCTCCGTGGTATAGTGGTCAAGACACTCGCCTGGCGTTTCACGAGCGCTTTGTCATGGGTTCAAATCCTGGCCGGGGAGGATTTACTGGGCATAAATCCTTTATTATAGCCTCTGTTAAACTTAACAGTAAAATGTGTACTTTGTTGTAAAAACTATCCTTCATGGGGGTCGTATTCCAAGGAACATAGGATTAAGGACTTGCCTGAAACGCTACACATACTAGTGCCTGTACAAGACTAACAACTCTTGTATCTAAAAAAAAAATTAAATAAATAAATACAAAAACAAAAATTAGTTGAAAGTCAAGAGGTGGGACTCGAGAGCCAAAGCTCAATCCGCCTAGTACAGTAACCCAACAAGATATTGAAGCCCAATGGGAGGAAAGAGGGGGGGGGGACTTCAACAAGCCGCCGGCTCCCTGTCCTCGTCGAAGCCACTACTGTTGGTGCCTCTCGGTTCAACTCACCACATAGCCCTAGCCTATATATATATATATATATGGCTTTACCTCCCGACACGCCCCACTATATCAAAGCCTCACCTTGCCTATCGCCAATACACATAGCGACCGATAAAATCAGTCACTGTCGTGTTGCAAGTGAAGAATTTCAGGAGAGAGTGTCAGCACTCTCGCCGCCACCACTCAAACACAAACACTAACCTGAGACAGGTTCGTGAAGACGAGCTAACAATCCGGATCTTGTGGCGGGTCGTTCTCGACAAACCATGACGTCACGATCCTTGATTTATTGATTTATTTATTTTATTTTTTTATTTTATTTTTTTTTTTGAGATATATACAAGAGTTGTTACATTCTTGTAGAGCCACTAGTACGCGTAGCGTTTCGGGCAAGTCCTTAATCCTATGGTCCCTGGAATACGATCCCCTGCCGCGAAGAATCGTTTTTTCATCCAAATACACATTTTACTGTTGCGTTAAACAGAGGCTACAGTTAAGGAATTGCGCCCAGTAAATCCTCCCCGGCCAGGATACGAACCCATGACATAGCGCTCGCGGAACGCCAGGCGAGTGTCTTACCACTACACCACGGAGACTGAACGGAGATTTATTTATTTATTTATTAATTTATATATATACAAGAAAATACATTGGGTTAGAGAGAATACATAGCATAGTATTTACAATCTTGTAAAGCCACTAGTACGCGCAGCGTTTCGGGCAGAGATTGACACCACTACTGCTGCTATTTTTTTCTTCTATCCTTTTTTGTAATTATATCTAAGCTGTAGAGATATATACCAAAACATTATTATAAAATAATTTCACTTGATTAAAGATCTATTATATAAACTATCACTTGACATTTCAATAATTAAGGCGCACATTTACTGCATATTATTTAAATACTAGCTGTACCCAGCCACGCGTTGCTGTGGCTCAGCACGGTCACAGCAACATTTCCCCCTGTCTCTTAGTCCTCACCACCATTACCCCTCGTCCTCCTAACCATTCCCTACTCCCTCGTCCTTTTGTTCTCCCAACCATTCCCCACTCTCCCGTCCCCTCGTCCTCCCCACCATTTCCTCAATCCCCCATCCCTGTGTCCTCCCCACCGTCCCCTCGTTCTCCTAACCATTCCCCACTCCACCGTCCCCTTGTCGTCTCCATTTCCCACTCCCCCATCCCCTCGTCCTCCCTATCATTCTCCCACTCTCCTGTCCCCTTGTCCTTTCCACCATTCTCCATTCCCCCGTCCCCTCGTTTTCCCCACCATTACCCCGTCCCCTCGTTTTCCCCACCATTACCCCGTCCCCTGTCCCGTTGTCCTCAGTACTATCCCCCACACCCGCCCCCCTCGTCCTCCCCACTATTCCCAACTTCCTCGTCTGATGTATTCCCATATGATCTGATGTTCCCATCAGAAAATTTGGAACATCAAATGATCTGATGTTCCCATCACTAAAATATAAGAAAAACAATTAAAAAATGCAATGAAAAATTAAAAAGTAAACTACACATGAAATGAAAGGTATGGTAAACAACATAGCACAGTTTCAATGCAATGTCACACAAAATAATTAAATCAAAATGAAAATAAATCGAAATGTATGAAAATTTAATTTGTCAATGCAATCAAAGACATTGAAAAGGAATCGTAACATATTTAGGATAGTGTGTGTGGCTCTTACGTGCAACAGATGGCGCTATTTCTTAAAGAAAAAAAAAAAAAAAAAAAAAAAAAAAATTACCTGTCACAGGTGTGGCATTTATACTTGTACTTATGAAATGAACGGTATGGAAATCCACACAGCTCAATTCCAACACAATGCCACATAAAATAATTCAATACAAATTAAAATAAATCAAAATCTATGAAAATTAAATTTATCAATGCAATCGGAAACATTGAAATGGAATTTGTAACATATTTAGTATTGTAAGTGTCTTGCTATTACATGCAACAGATGGCACTGTATAAAAAAAAAAAAAGTTTTATCTGTCACAGATGTGCGTGGCATCTATATAGTAGGTATATAAAAACGTGCATAATTGAATGGAACGGTGTGTCAGAATTTCAAAACAATCGGTGAAGAACTTTTGGAGATTACAGCGTGTGTTGCTCTTACGTCCAACACATGGCGTTGTTTTTCAAAAATAGCATGTTTTTTCCTGTCATAGGTGAGGCATGTATATAGTAGGTATATAAAAATATGCGCCTATTCGAATGCAACGTTGTGTCAAAATTTCAAAGCAATTGGTAAAGGTAAGGTAATTATCAAAGAAGGCACCAAACTGGGAAGGCTATGTAGCACCATCAAAGTGCGAAATAATCAGAGGGCGCTAAATATCACCAAGAATGCCAATACGAGAACAAAAACGCATAAGGCGAACGATATCAAAGGTATCCGGTTCACCTAGAATTCTATCGAGGGACAAGTGACTGCGAGGGACGGCCGGAAAGCAAGACACACTCGTCCTGGAAGTCAGGATATTCAACAAGGATATGCACAACTGTAAGAGGGGCAACGCAATTCGGACAATAAGGAGCAGGGCGGCGCTCCATTAAGTGACCGTGGGTTAAGCGAGTATACGGCCAACCCGCAGCCGTGCCAAAGCAGTTTCCCACCGCCGGTTATGGTGGTAGGAGAAAGGCCACGGGGACACACTACGTTTGAGAGTACGCAGCTTGTTACTAACCACAGAGGACCAACAACCCTGCAAACGGGCAAGGATGGAGGAATGAATAACAGGATAAAAGTCGGAATAAGGAATACCTTTACGGGAGATGGGACCAGAACGGATAGCTTCCTTAGCGGCAGCATCTGCACGCTCATTGAAAAGAAACACCAACTTGGCTGGGAACCCAGCAAAACTCCTGATTTAAATTTACTAGAAATAAGAAACAACCAATGTTGAATCTCGATGACCACCGGATGGACAGGATTAAAGGACCCGAGAGCCATGAGGGCACTACAAGAGTCAACTACAACCACAGAGGAGGAATGAGAATGAGAAAGCAAGAGACGGAGAGCATAGAGAATAGAATAAAGTTCTGCTGTAAAGACGCTAGCCTCCGAAGGGAGGCGACACATATAAGTACGGTCAGGAAAAACAACAGCAGCCCACACCGTCCGCAGACTTAGACCCATCGGTGAAGATGGAAATAGAGTGGGAGTGCAAAGAAAAGTGCTCAAGGAAGAGGCTTTTCAGAATTGTAGGAAGGGCAAAGGCTTTAGGAATACAAGTCAAGGACGTACAAAACTTGGGAAGGGGGACTCTCCACGGAGGCAAGGAAGGAACAATATGGGGAGAAACATTAGAAATATGAACAGAAAGAGAATCCTGTAAGCGAGATAACCGGACAGAAAGTGGGAGACGATGAAGAGGAACAGGAGCCACAGGAGGAGGAAAAGTCAAAGCACGACAGAGGCGAGAGGAAGGATGTTGTAAGGACTGCACAAGATAGCGAACACGGTAGCGATCACGGCGGTCCTGAAGAGAGAAAGCCAGTGTCAACATACAAATTGAGGGCGGGAGTTGAACGAAAGGCACCAGAGTCGAGACGCAACCCAGTATGGTGCAAAGCATCAAGACGGCGAAGAGTAGAAGGAGAAGCAGAAGAGTATGCAGGGCAACCATAATCGAGTTTAGACAGGACGAGAGAGGAGTGCAAATAGAGGAACGTGCGCCTATCCGCTCCCCAAGAAGTATGGGACAAAACCTTAAGTAGGTTAAGGACCTTAGAGCATTCAACTCGGAGGTAAGAGATATGGGCTGACCAAGACAAACGAGTGTCAAAGACAAACCCCAAAAGCTTAGCGGAATCCCTGTACACAAGGGGATGACCATAAAGCGACAAAGAGGGACGAAGAACGACATGCTTCCGAGTAAAAGTCATGGCACAAGTCTTAGGACGCAGAGAACTTGAAGCCATGATCGGTGGGCCAAGACGACACAGCATCAATCGCAAGTTGAAGCCGGCGTTGAAGGAGAGGCGAATCATCACCCCGACAGCAAAGGGTAAGATCATCAACATAGAGAGCAGAGAAGACGCCAGAAGGAAGAGGGGAGAGAAAGACCGTTGAGGGCAACTAGAAAAAGAGTAGTGCTCAGAACACTACCCTGGGGTACACCCTCATACTGCTGAAAAGGGGCAGAGAGAGCAGTACCAAGCCGCACACGAAAGGAACGACGAGAGAGGAAGCTCTGGAGGAAGAGAGGGAGGTTCCCACGAAGGCCAAAAGAATGAAGTTGAGATAGAATATGATACCGCCAGATAGTGTCGTAAGCCTTTTCCAGGTCAAAAAGGACGGCAACAACGGAGGTCTTCGCAGCAAAAGCAGTACGGATATAGACCTCCAAGTTCACCAGGACATCAGTCGTGCTGCGGCACTTGCGAAAACCAAATTGAGAAGGGGAGAGGAGGTGATAGTGTTCCAGGAACCACATCAAACGAACGTTAACCATACGTTCAAAGAGCTTGCAGACACAACTCGTGAGGGCAATAGGGCGGAAGTCCTTGGGGGATGACCCGAGAGACTCTGGTTTCCGAACAGGGAGGACAACAGCATCGAGCCAGTCTTCAGGGACTGACGACGGCTCCCAGACCCGATTGTACAGACTCAGTAAATACTGAGACGTGCTTGGAGGTAGATGGCGAAGCATTTCATAATGAATGCCATCGGAGCTCGATGTCGGAGAACCGCAAAGGGCCAGGGCAGACTAAAACTCAGAGAGAGAAGGGATCATTATAGGGAAGGTGAAGATAAGTACAGAAATTTAAAGGATGAGATTCAAGAAGAGGCTTACGAAAAAGGAAGGATTGGGGGAGATGAGAACCAGAACTAACAGAGGAGAAATGGGAACCCAGTTAGGTCACAACCTGCAACGGGTCCGCCACAAGAGCACCATGGAGGCAAAGGACCTGTGAGACATCGGGAACAAACTTACCTGCAATCTTGCGGATACGCTACCAGACCAGTGGGAGAGGAGTTTCGGACGTAACGGCGGAGACATAAGACGCCCAGCAAGCACGCTTAGCCGCACGGATGGTCCTACGGGCCACCGCACTTGCCTTCCGAAACAAAAGAAAAGACTCAATCGTCTGCCTGCGGCGATGTGCCGGCGGCGATGTGCCGGCGGCGACGACCTAAAGCCTACTAGTTCCACTGATGTCAATGAAATAATCCTTTCCCTTAAAACCAAGTCTAGTGCCCTCGAGGAGATACCAACTTTAATTTACAAAAAAAACTCCAGATCTCTAGCCCCTGCTATTGCATTGCTCTTCAACAAGTCACTTGAACTCCAAACCTTTCCTGACATTCTAAAAAAAGCAAGAGTAACCCCTGTCCACAAATGTGGTGATCTCACAGATGTTAACAACTACAGACCTATATCAATCCTGCCTAACTTGTCAAAAATATTCGAAAAACTAATCTACAAGCAGCTTTACTCTTTTCTAGCCAAACACAATATACTTAGCTCTTGTCAATATGGCTTCAGACCCAAAAAAAGCACTAACGATGCACTTATTAGTATGATTAACTTAATTCACGCAGCTCTTGATAAAAAGGAGTTTCCTGTTAGGTTATTTGTGGACCTGCGGAAGGCTTTTGACACTGTCAACCACCAAAACCTTCTTCTTAAATTACATCATTATGGAGTCAGAGGACACTCCCTGCAATACCTCAAATCTTACCTTACTGACAGGCTCCAATATGTTTCTGTGAATAATTCAATTTCTCCCACCCTACCCATCAACATCGGTGTTCCTCAGGGCAGCATACTTGGCCCTCTCCTCTTTCTCATCTACATTAATGACCTTCCAAATGCCTCCCAACACCTCAAACCAATTCTATTTGCTGACGACATAACCTTCATTTACTCCAGTCCTGACCCCCTTGCTCTAAATGCCACAGTAAATACTGAGCTAAATGAAGTCCATCTTTGGCTAACTGCCAACAAACTCACCCTTAACATTGACAAAACTTTCTATATTCTGTTTGGCAATAAATCCTCTAATCAAATAAATCTCATAATTAACAATACCCAAATTTGTAACAAATTAGATGGCAAATTCCTTGGCGTTCTCATTGACCACAAGCTGAATTTCCAAGGACACATTCTAAATATATAAAAAAAAGTTTCAAAAACTGTTGGCATTCTTTTTAAGATCAGATATTATGTACCACGCCCTGCTCTGGTGACTCTCTATTACTCCCTTATCTATCCATATCTCAACTATGGTATTTGTGCTTGGGGTTCTACTACCCAAAATCATTTACGTCCTCTAATTATTCAACACAAAGCTGCTATTAGGACAATATCCAACTCTGGCCCCAGACATCACTCGGTACCCCTACTCAAATCTCTGAATATGTTAGATATTAAGTCACTGCACATTCTCTCATGTGTATTATACATATATAAAACGCTGAACTGTAATGCCAATCATGACCTCAAAAGCTTCATTGAAGGTTGTAACAGATCCCATGAGCACCACACCAGAAATAAATTCAGTTTTGATATTCCAAGAGTACGACTTAATCAAACTAGAAATGCTCTACAAATCAAGGGACCCAGAATGTGGAATGACCTTCCCAACCAGTACTACCAAATAAATTCCCTGTAACCTACCTTACCCCCCTATTGTCAACCCATGTCTGTTTTCTTAAACAACGCTGTTTGTCGACCTAATTGTATTTGTGCTGCTTTTTCAGCCATGTTTCCCCCTTTTTATCTTTATTTTTATTTGTTCTCAACACATTTTATTCTTTATACTCATTTAGTATTAAGTATTAGTCATTAAAGTTTTCCTGCCCGAAGCGCTTTGCGTAATAGTGGCTTTAGGCATTGTATGTACTAGCTCTATCTATAAATCTATCAATTTATGTAAAATCTCTTGTATGTATGTACCTTACCTGAATAAACATTTTATTTTATTTTATTTATTTATTTTTATAAGAGATATGGGGAGACTAAGACAAACGAGTTTCAAGGAATAACTCCAAAAGCTTCGCAGAATCTTTGTACTCAAGGGGATGACCATAAAGTGACAAAGAGGGACGAAGAACGACCCGTTTCCGAGTAAAAGTCATGGCACAAGTCTTAGTAGTTGAGAACTTGAAGCCATGATCGGTGGCCCAAGACGACACGGCATCAATCGCAAGTTGAAGCTGGCGTTGAAGGAGAGGCGAATCATCACCCTGGTCGTAGAATTCTATTAAGCCCTTGTCCCTTGGGGACAAGGGTCCCTTGTGGGACCTTTTGACAAGCCACCGCCTTCCTGTCCCCGTCCAAGCCACTAGAGATGGCGGCCCTTCGCCTAACACTTGACCACCTCTCTCGAAATTACGAGAGAGGTGGTCAAGAGACACCTGCTGGATCTGGATGTTAGAAAGGTTGTTGGTCCAGACGGGATCTCACCACGGGTACTGAAAGTGTGTGCAGAGGCACTTTGCTTGCCACTCTCCATAGTGTATAGTAGGTCACGGGAGACCTACCAGAAATATGGAAGACGGCGAATGTGGTCCCAGTATACAAAAAGGGCGACAGGCAAGAGGCACTGAACTACAGGCCAGTGTCCTTGACTTGTATACCATGCAAGGTGATGGAGAAGATCGTGAGAAAAAAACCTGGTAGCACATCGGGAGAGAAGGGACTTCGTGACAAATCGCCAACATGGGTTCAGGGAGGGTAAATCTTGCCTGACTGGCTTAATAGAATTCTACGACCAGGTGACAAAGATTAAGCAAGACAGAGAGGGCTGGGCGGACTGCATTTTCTTGGATTGTCGGAAAGCCTTTGACACAGTACCGCATAAGAGGCTGGTACATAAGCTGGAGAGACAGGCAGGTGTAGCTGGTAAGGTGCTCCAGTGGATAAGGGAGTACCTAAGCAATAAGAAGCAGAGAGTTACGGTGAGGGGTGAGACCTCCGATTGGCGTGAAGTCACCAGTGGAGTCCCACAGGGCTCTGTACTCGGTCCTACCTTGTTTCTGATGTATGTAAATGATCTCCTGGAGGGTATAGATTCATTTCTCAATGTTTGCGGACGATGCCAAAATTATGATAAGGATTAAGACAGAAGAGGACTGTTTGAGCCTTCAAGAAGATCTAGACAAGCTGAAGGAATGGTCGAACAAATGGTTGTTAGAATTTAACCCAACCAAATGTTATGTAATGAAGATAGGTGTAGGGAGCAGGAGGCCAGATACAAGGTATCATCTGGGAGAGGAAATTCTTCAGGAGTCAGAGAAAGAAAAAGACTTGGGGGTTGATATCACGCCAGACCTGTCTCCTGCAGCCCATATCAAGAGGATAATATCAGCGGCATATGCCAAGCTGGCCAACATACGAACGGCATTCAGAAACTTGTGTAAAGAATCATTCAGAACTTTGTATACCACATACGTCAGGCCAATCCTGGAGTATGCAGCCCCAGCATGGAGTCCATATCTAGTCAAGGATAAGACTAAACTGGAAAAGGTTCAAAGGTTTGCCACCAGACTAGTACCCTAGCTGAGAGGTATGAGCTACGAGGAGAGACTACGGGAATTAAACCTCACTTCGCTGGAAGACAAAAGAGTTAGGGGGGACATGATCACCACATTCAAGATTCTGAAGGGAATCGACAGGGTTGATAAAGACAGGCTATTTAACACAAGGGGCACACGCACAAGGGAACACAGGTGGAAACTGAGCACCCAAATGAGCCACAGAGATATTAGAAAGAACTTTTTTAGTGTCAGAGTGGTTGACAAATGGAATGCATTAGGGGGTGATGTGGTGGAGGCTGACTCCATACACAGTTTCAAATGTAGATATGATAGAGCCCGATAGGCTCAGGAATCTGTACACCAGTTGATTGACGGTTGAGAGGCGGGACCAAAGAGCCAGAGCTCAACCCCCGCAAACACAACTAGGTGAGTACAAACATATTTTTGCCTAAATACCTAACATACGAACAATAAAACGACGAATAACATCGTATTAACGTCACTTGGGAGCGGCACTACATAAATTTGATTCCCTAAACCATTATGAATTGTAACATCGATTAATTCTACTCACCGTCTTAAGTCAAGCACCTCCTTCCTGACCACTGTCTCGTCTTCAAATGACCGCCTTATTTTCAAGCAGTGGGCGGCCGGACACCCCACTCACCCTTAGTTGACCATAATGTCAAAACTGGCACACTATAATACTGTTAGGCTTCTCACCACCAGAAGGCGCTAATGTCCCCCCTACCCCCCCCCCCCCCCCAGTTATTACGCGCTCCATATAATGATTGTTATCATTGTTATTGCAACAGTTAATAACATTTATGTTTAGACTTGATTATGGTCCAGGACGAAAAAAATTATCGCTTAACACTAGGAATAATTAAACAAGTGTACCTTTGACTTTAAGGAACTGAAGGTAGTGGTTCACTTGTATGAATATCTGGTGCGCCCCCATTAGGATTACTGTATCCAAGCATGGAGATCTCCTCATCTTCAGAAAGACATACCTGCTCTGCTGAACGTGCAACACCGGGCAACAAAAATCATTCCTGTGCTTAGTCACCTCACGTATCAGGAACGGTTGAGGGCCGCAGGGCTAACAACATTGTAAACCTGGCATGACAGAGCGGATCTCATTAATTGACACTTTAAAAATAATGAACAATTTGGAGGATGTCCATCCGGACAATTGTTCAAAAGGTCAGATGTAATGCTGAAAAGGAGTAACGGTTCCAAGCTCGACAAGCCACAATGTTGGACTGAGAACAGGAAATGCTTTTTCATCCACAGGGTTATAAACCCATGGAACCGCCTACCCGCCGAATCCGTAAATGCCAAGACTGTTGAATTTCAAAATCCAACAGGAAACAAATTATCAAGGCAAATGCGGGGACCTTCGACAAGCCGCCGGCTTCCTGTCCTCGTCGAAGCTACTAATGTCAGTATCCCTCTGGTAAATTCAGGTATATATATATATACACAGGCTGCCTGTCCTCCAACACAATGATTTATTATTATAATTATGTGGCATTCTTCCAGCAACACGGGGCTGGTAATGAATCCCTTCAGTGTGTATATAAACTACATTGGCTGCTACACTGGCGTAGTAAACTGTAGTAACTTACTACACTGTAGTAAGTAACTGTAGTAACTTACTACACTGTAGTAAGTAACTGTAGTAAACTTACTACACTGTAGTAAGTAACTGTAGTAACTTACTACACTGTAGTAAGTAACTGTAGTAACTTACTACACTGTAGTAAGTAACTGTAGTAACTTACTACACTGTAGTAAGTAACTGTAGTAAACTTACTACACTGTAGTAAATGCTACACTGGCTACATTGGCTGCCTATACCCGGACACAATGAATTTTTATTAAGGAGCCTTAGACGTAAACTACATTATTTAAATGCTCGTCTCTGCACACAAACACTACATATTTACCCGAGGGCCACTAACATTAGTGGTCTTGATGAGGACAAGAAGCCGGCGGCTTGTAACAGGTTCCCCCATTTGTCCTGATGACTTTTTCAAGCTGGATTTTAATGTTCATCTGTTTTTTCGCCTTTACGGTTTCGGCGGGTAGGCGGTTCCACGGGTTTATAACCCTGTGGGTGAAAAAGCATCTCCTGTTTTCAGTCCTACATTGTGGCTTGTTGAGCTTGAAATCGTTACTCCTTGTTTGTGTCACATCTGACCTTTTGAACAAGTTGTATGGATAAACATCCTTCAAAATAGCAGGATTTTGAACGTTTCAATGAGATCAATCCTATCATGTTTGGATTGCAGTGTTTTTAGCCCTCAACCTGTCCTGGCATGCGGGTTGACTTACTTTTTAAATTATTTTTGCTGCCTGGTGTTGAACTTTCTCCAATGAAGCAATGTCTTTCTGAAGATGAGGTCTCCATTCCTAGACGTAATAATCCAGGTGGGGAGGCACCACCCGCCAAACACACACCGAAACAACGACGTTGGTACAACGTTGGAACAAGTTTTAACACCTCCTAACCAGTTATAACAACCAATATAGCAAGTTGTAACAACGTTCTAATACGTCATAAACACGTTAAGCCAAGATGTAACAACTTTATTACAAGTTGTAACAAGCGGAAAATAGAGACAGTTACGGTTTGTGTTTCCAGGGCAGAAAGGAAAGAAACTTTCAGGGAGGGGGGGGTAAATTGCCAAGCCATTATGACTACATAGCACTTGGAAGGGGTCAAGATAAGGACTTGGGATGGGACGAGGGGAAAGGAATGGTGCCCAACTACTTGGACGGTCGGGGATTGAACGGCGACGTGCGTGAAGCGAGACCTTCACTCTACAGTCAGTCCAAGTGGTTGAAGGGCGCACCAGATACTTATACAATTGAATGACAACCTTCTTTTCTCTAAAGTTAAAAGGACTGGACTGGACTTGATTATTCATAGAATTTGGTTAGGAAGCAGAAACAAATGGGTGGATTTTCTTTCACCCTGATGCTCTGTTCACCTAGCAGTAAATAGGTACCTTGGAGTTAGACAGCTGCTATGGGCTTCTTCCTAGGAGGGGGGGGGGGGTGTAACAAAAAGGAGGCCTGGTCAAGGATGCCAAGCCCTGAAATCATCTCTAGATAACCCCAAGATAGCTTATTTTACTGCCGCTCCCACTTGTTGTGTAACTTTCAGTGAATGATGGATTCTGACGCCAAGGTCCTTTGCTTCATCAATCTGCTGTTAATTTGTTAGTTGTCATGTGAATGTCACTTATGACATATTGCGTCTGCTTCCTTTAGTACCAGGGAATCCCCTGCTTGAGCTGTATAATATGAGCTATGTTACTGGGGAACTTCCTAACTCTTGGACCAACAGTATAATCATTCCAATTCCCAAGCCAAATCAAGAGAATGCTTTCCGCCCAATTTTCCCTTACTAGCTGCATTGCAAAACATTCGAGAGAATGGTCCTAAACCGTCTCCTCCATAGAATAAGAATCATGCTATCCCCCCAGATATATGGCTTTATGTATGGAAGGAGTGTGCATCATTGCATCACCACCTTTCTTACCCTGCACACTGAAAAGTCATACACCACCTTCCTAGATCTTAAGTCTGCCTTTGATATTGCAAATAGACATGTTATCTTGAGTGAGCTTGCAAGAATGAATATTGGTGGTCGGCTTCTTTGTTGGATCAGGTGTTACTTATCCAACAGGAAGTCATCTGTATTTTTCCAGGGACATAGGAGTGTAACAAGAGACTTTAAACTAGGTACCCCGCAGGGTGGTGTCCTCAGTCCTACCTAATTTAATATCTTAATAAACACGCTGTTAAACTCTATACCGAGCAAACCCAACGTCCACATCATTAGCTATGCTGATGATATAATGATACACACCACTGGGTATGCTAACACGCAGAACACTCTTAACTCTGTATTAGACTCATGTCAGGACCTAGGTTTAATTATCTCAGCAGAGAAAACAAAGATACACAATCGGCGCCCACCCAGGCAGGGAGGAGCTGTTCGCAAGATGCAACTGTCTGATGGCTCCCAGCTTGACTATGTAAACAGATTCAAATACCTTGGCCTTGAGGTGCCACTGTATGGTGCTGTTGTATTCAGACTGTCGTCAGTATAAAGAGAGGCTCCGAGCTCTCAAGGCTGTTGCAGGTTATCACTATGGTGTACACTATGGTGTACAGCGATAACTGTAGGTAGTAACTGAGTGATTGTAACCTATCCACCGCTGCCCACTGGATGGGGGGCGGTGTGCAGGACAAACATATAAATTTTGACACTAGCTCTCCACATATGTCAGTTGCTTAATTTAGAACTTGTACTTGAGGTCGATCTCGAACCCATTGTTGATGTGACGACTTATATTGAATTTTGTAACTAGCTCATCAAGATTGTAACTTGCTTAGCTAAATGAATTGTGGGGTTCAGTCCCTGAGCCCATTATGTGCCTCTGTAACCCTTTCCACTACCGCCCACAAGATGGGTATGGGGTGCATAATAAATGAACTAAACTAACTTATAGTAACAATGAGGAGCATAGTACATATAGTGACAAACATTCTACACAACTAGGTGAGTACAACAAAATTACCAATTACAAATCTGTACTCTTCAATTTGTCCAGAACGGAAAAGGTTTTGTATTTATGTTGCAAAGACAACCTAACCTTCCTAGGCCTAATGCACATTATCTGAGGCCTAATACAGTACATGTGTGTGCTATACTAGCCCTATGAATATGTGATTTTGTTTTTTAGCTAAATTTTTTCACACTCTATATATAAAGTGAATACTGTAGTACCAATTTCTACTAATTGCTTACTACGTCAATGTTTGTACTATGGTGTACATAGTTACACAAACTACTATCTAAACAGGAGGATGGGTTGACTTTTAACAAACCCATCGTGCGTTGATTTTACAAGACTATAAATTGCCATCCACACTTCCGAAGAAATAAACATTCCATTCACCTGGGCTGAATGGGGTCTCGAACTCTGGACCCCATGCATGTAAGGCCGTAGCTCTATCGACTGGGTTAAGAGCAGTCTTAAAAGTCAACTTTTCAGTATCCTGCAGCCAAACTGGATTTTTCGACTTTCCCTGACTACTACTCTAGCCCAAAGGAATTACTGACCCATGTCAACATCATATTCAGTCCAGGTGAATGGAGTTTACAAGACTGTTTTCTGTGAGATGGAGAATGATTTTCTCCCTTAGGATTCCCTCCATGAGCTTGCAGATGTGTAATGTCAACCTGATCAGACTGTAGTTTTCTGCTGAGCTCTTTTTGCCCTTTTGAAAAATGGGGTGACATTTGCATATTTCTAATCTAGGGGAACTATCCCTAGGTCCCAAGTATGCTGAGAGAGAACTTGATCAACATCAAAACCCCAAGACTTCTCTACACAACTGGCCGACTTCTCACAGTGTTCAAAAGAGAACGTAACAAACATCTTCAAAGGATATCTGATCAACCACGCTGACTCATATGTCAGGCTGTGAGGAGCAGCATCAAACAGATTGATTGACCAGACCACCAACCAGCAGGCGTGGTCAGAGGCCGGGCTGCTGGGGCATGGATCCTCTGATTCATCGGCAGATATACAACAGGTACGGGATTGTGCATCAAGGATACAAGTCAAGTAGCGAGAAGAATATATGTGAAAACAATAAGGTGGTGGTACAGTGAGATCTCATCAGCAAGGTCCTGGAAAATGGTTCCAGAGCTGAGGACCAGACGGGAAGTCAGTCTGAGTGTCTTGACAAGAAGATGGCTTAACTGGTGCAATGACTTTGAGAAGGGAACAATTTATAATGAGCACAGGACTGAAGAATGCAGCGTGGGGTACCACTACAATTAATGCAGCAAACCTGTAAGCTCTTGCAAACATTATTAACTTGACTGCAATTCCCACAAATGGTGCAAAAGAACATTTCACTTCGACATGTCGGAGCACCATGGCCAAACTTCCAAGTGTGGCACTCGTGCTTGGAGGGGGCATTCTCATAGACAGAGGATTTGACACAAGAACAACTACAATTGGGAAGGTGCGATTGTCAAAAATATTCTTTGCAATATGAAGAGGCCTAATATGCATACCATGATGGGGAGTGTTAACATATCTGCCTGCATATTAGAGTTCCCGTGGAACGCTCATCTTGATGTTGCCATGGCAATCTCAAATACCCCTGCTGTAACCCGGGTTAGGTGTTCCTCTCTCTTTACTTCCTTCTTTCTACTCCCTCTACCCGTATTCTTACTTTTATTTCTAAACCAAGGGACTCCAAAACTTTTAACAAAGCCAACTCCACGCCACGTGGTCCTAAGACGATTGACCGACTTAGGATTCTACACCCAGTATGACGTGACCTAAGCTCTGAACAAAACCCTAGAGTCACCTCTGCTGCCACCACCAGACCAGTAATACAAGAGCAATGATCGAGGTCTGGATCGATCACGCTAATTAATCAACCTAGGGGCTTGATCCCCACTATAAACGATGACCTTGAGTGTGGAATAAATTACACGGTAATGATAATTCCGATTCGATGTTAGAATCGGCGCCCAATGCAACTCTGCCTCGTGTGGACCACGTGACCAGGACAAGTATACACATAAAACACATGGAAACAATAAAATGCAAATTAATAACAAATTTAATTTATTAAAAGAAAACTAAAACAAAATCTAAATGTGTTCACTCCCTATCACTTTAACACTCCCTACTTGACCTGAGTGGCAAATGAGACTATTTCTATACATAACAATAGCAACTATACCTTGGGCGACCAGCTAGATGTTTTGGCTGGTCTTGGGGAGAGGTAAGATGTTTGACCTCTTATCCCAGCTGCTCCCGTTTCCACACTGATCTCCTCCTTGTCTGGACTACCCCAGACAAGAGTATTGTATCCTTCCGCCTATTCAAAGTTCTACCCAGTTACTAGCAAGGTTTAAGTTATAACAATTAACCTCTGTTTGTACTGAATTGATCCAGACTGGTTGAATTATTTTACTTTAATTAGATTACACAAACATCTAACGGCAAAGCTGTTCCCGATCACAAAAATGGTTATTAAAACTTTGAGAAATAGTAGACCTGTCAACCCCTGATGACCTATGACCGCCGGTCACTCCGCCTCAAAAGTTAGATCTGATTCGTGACGTCACTGATGGTGACTTAAACTCAATAATTAGAATACTCTTGATATTGTATCCAGTACTATTATACAATACAATTTTAATGCAAAATGAATAAAGGCTAATTTTCTCTAAATTACTGAATACTATAGGATGATTCATTATACGCAGTTATGAACAAAGCGTCGGTTATTTCCACCGCGAATTCCCCTGGGGGTCAGGTCACCATGCGGCTCAGCTTCCCATTCTCTTTTGTCGATAAACCACTCTGGATAATTCTTACAACAGCCTAGTTTGTTACAACCCCCCCGCACAAGCACTTAGTAAACCTTGTTAATTTGTTAAAATTCACGAGGTTTAGTATCCAAACCCACAATTCAACTCATGCCACAAACAAAAGCTAACCTAACTAATAAAATTTGACAAATAATAGTCCAACATCATAATGAACATGTTCATATTTCATAAATTTCTCAGCTGTCAACTGACAGCAATCCTCCAATATCAGGAAACATACATCCTACCCTTACTGACATAGCTAAATAACATGTCCCTACTCTACCATCAAAAACTAGCTATTAAACTCTTTTGGCTCTTCACTAGCCAAGTCCATGTGTCCTCTAGAGCCGGCCACACCGTGCTCAAACAAACATTAAAGTTATATCATCAGACTGAACTTTCAGTCATCCGGGAGCGTACTACGGAACTATCAGTTCACATCCGTGTACTAACCACTCCCCATCAAGGAACACACCTAACGTTTATTACATGTATCTAAAAATAAAAATTCCTATACTATATCACAGGTTACGGCTGACTGTACAGCCAAGTGTTCTCACTCACTAGAAGTGTCAATGTTTATATTGGTCCGCCTCTCCTGTGTTCAAACATTCTGAAAAAAAAATAGCACAACATAATTTTCCATAACCGTTTGTTCTGGGCTGAGACAATTACACAGGGGCTTCGATTTTGATTACTGACCAATTTATAGTTAAATTTTCATATATTATACCAGAATTATTTTAAATCTGTTTTTCAACATTTAAACAAAAGTGTCCAGATGTTCTTTACACAGATGTTCAGAGCCACTTTGTTGTTTGTATCAATTGTTCATATTGAGTAATCGAAAAAAAAAATCGATGCTGCTGGATGCTGAATGTAGTCGCTGACGATGACGGTGTCGATCTTGCTTCTTCTCATGTGTAGACATCGATACCTGGTCCTCTTGTACTCCCATCCGGTACTCCTGAATGACGACAGAGTGTAGTAGAGCTGAGTGCCAAGTGACAGCTGTAGAATACTGTTACTTCGGCCATTAATCTTGCTCTCGACAGTCCACACGCCTTCGTATCAATCACAGTTCACACGGTAGTCTTGATGTTAAACTTGTCGCAGATGACCACAGCAGAGCAGGACTGGATGTACCAACGGTGTCTCTTAGCAGGAGTGGTGTCAGAAGGTCGTAGAGGCGGGTTGCTTGTTTGCAGAACAGGTGAATCTCGTCTTCCATCATTGCTCACGTCATCTCAGGCGTTTCTTGATGTCACCAGGTTACTAGGCCGTAAACACCAACTGTGTATACCCTCGTACCGCCGACTTTAGGCCAAAGGAGACAATTTTGCGACCTTCTATTGGCGAGTCCCGGTACTCTGTAGGGAAACCGTGCCCTCCACCTGTGACCGCCTTACTTCTGCTTTCTTGTTACTTCAGATGACGTAATCATTAATCTTCCGGCGAAATTCTTGAGTACTGCTACGCGCTTTCCATTTCTTGACCTCTCCTCCAACACTGCTGGAATGGCTGCAGTCTTGATGACGCAGCAGGTGGGTAGTGGTGATCTCGAGACAGCTACCCCGGCGTTGTATGGCACCTCCGGTGACTGCTATAATGTGAACAGCTCGCTGGCCCTGACAACCTCGTTAGTGACGTGAGGCGTCGGCCGGGTGACTCTTGGATAGTCACTCATCCCCAAAGTAACTGATGTATGGGTTACTGGGTCTGGTGGGGGGAGGGCTTTGTGTAACGTGCCTCCCCCCTCGGTCTTTACAGACAAGGGTTCACGTGTGGCTGGAACAACTGGGTCGGTGTACCAATCAGACCTGGGAACAGACAGACACAACACAGCGGAAGCATAGATATACTCTGGGTTTGGTGGAGGTGGAACCCCAGAGCACGGTAAAAGTTGCTACCTGAGTCAAGTATAGACATAGTACATCTCATTGCCTTTACAGGAAAATCTAATGAATACTAAATTATACTAACCAAGGAAGTTACTTTACTGTATAGCGCGAGATCTCGTCACCATAGGGTGGCGAGACTGCACCTGACTACTGATGAGCGATGACAGAGGGTCATCCTCATCTTCTGACTCGTCGGTGAAGCCATGAGTCAGCACTGCTGAGTCAGGAACTAGACCCGCTGAAGGCAGTTCTAATTCCTCTCTAGCATGATAATGTTTCAATTTATTCACGTGAATTGTCCTTTCCACCTGGTCCTCGAACACTCCTTTTATAACAAGATTAACCGGCCCCGCCCTTTTAATTACTCTATAGGGTCCTCGCCACCTCGGAGCTAGTTTCCTGCTCTGATTGGCGGCCGCAGCCTCATTCACTCTCAATACGAGGCTTCCTTCCTTCAACTCAAGAGGGCGCACTTTCTTGTCATAAAAATGAGCATACCGAGTCCGTGCCTTCTTGGACGCTTCAGCTGCAATATTCCATGCATTTCTCATTTTTCCAAGGACCTCTGAAGGATAGTCCTCCCCGTATGCAACATTATGTCTGTTAAGCAGACCTGAGGGGAAATTGCATGAATTACCAGTAAACAAATGTAGTGGTTGGGTGTTAATTGATTGGTGGATGGCAGTATTCAAGGCGAACTGAACATAGGGTAGGTGTTCATCCCAGGTGTTTGCATCATGTTCAGCAAGGATTGCAAGCATATCCTTGACTGAACGATTAGTCCGTTCCGTCATTCCGTTTGCTTGTGGGTGGTAGGCTGTTGTAAAAGCCGAAGTTGTCTCTAAAATCTTACAAACTTCTCTAAATATATTCCCATTGAATTCTTGACCCCGGTCAGAGACTAAAACTTTAGGAGGTCCGAATACAGTAACGAACCTACGCAAGAACGCATCTGCAACCGTACGAGAATCCTTCTGAGGTAATGCAACTAGTGTAGTGTATCTAGACAGATGGTCAACTAGCACCAACACATATCTGTTACCTGAATGACTGTGGTGTAAATCAATCAGATCGGCCCCCACACGATCTAACGGTTCACGAATTTCAGGAAATTCCTGAAGTGGGGCTTGTACCTTAAGGGTACCTTTCCTCCTCTGGCAACGAGGGCACGACTTCACGAAATTGATTACCTCAGAAAGTAATCCTGGAAAATAAAATAGAGACTTTGCTTTTAAGTGCGTTTTAAAGATCCCCGGATGCCCTGCAATTTTTGAAGCATGCGCAAGCTTTAACGCTGATGACCGCAACGCGTCCGGAATAACTAGCTGAAATACTGCCCTATCATTCTGGCTATTAACATAATACAGGACGCCCTGTTTCATCTCAAAATCATGTATAGGTAAGTTCTTTTTCTTTTTCGGGTATTTTCCTCCCTCTAAATACTCAATAATTTCTTTCCATCTAGGCTCGCTCATCTGGTATTCTCTCATTTTATCTGATGGAATGGTTTCAATGTTTTCATTAATCTGCATTGCCGCTATATTTCTACTTAGCGTATCTGGCACAACATGTGCTGGACCAGGCTTGTACAAGATCTGGAATGAGTGGGCCGAAAGTTCGTGAGACCAGCGTGACATTCGTGGGCATTTTGTTCGCTTTTTAAATATGTGTGTTAACGCTCGATGGTCTGTGTAGATTACAAAATGCCGCTGAAATAGGTAAGGCTCGAAATACCTAACTGATTCTACTACTGCCAGTGCCTCCCGATCCGTAGCTGAATAGCGAACTTCAGGTCCTTTGACCTTCCTACTGAAATAGGCTACTGGATGGGGTAAATTATCCGCATCTCGCTGAATTAAGCACCCGCCAATAGCAATACCGCTGGCGTCAGTGTGCACTTCCCACTCTTTCTCAAAATCAGGAACAGCCAATACCGGTGTCGTGATTAGTTGGTCTTTCAGTTTGCGATAGGCCTCGTCATGTTCAGATTTCCACACAAACTTCGCATTTTTCTTTGTCAGATCAGTCAGGGGTGCTGAAATGCCAGCGAAACCTTCAATATGACGACGAAAATATCCGGCCGCCCCCAAAAACCTACGCACGTCCTTTGCTGTCCTTGGAGTAGGCATGTCAGCAATGGCGCGGCAAGAATCTGGGTCAGGTCGGATACCGTCTGGGCACACCTGGAACCCCAGAAATTTGAATTTCTGAGCCGCCAGGGTGCACTTCTGAACATTCAGCCTGAAACCTGCCTGATCTAACAACTTCAAAGTCTCAGTCAAGTCCTGCAGGTGTTCCTCAAACGTCCTGGAATATATCACAACATCATCCAGGTACGCTAAAGAATGCCTACCCAGTACCGGACTAAGGATAAAGTTGATGGCCCTCTGAAACGACGAAGGCGCTGTCTTCAAACCAAACGGCATCCTACGGAATTGATAAGTGTGCCTACCATCCGAGAATGCTGTTTTTTCCCTATCTTGTTCTGCCACCGGAATCGCCCAATACGCCGATTTTGCGTCAAGAGTTGAGAAATACTTAGCAGCACCAAATTGATCTATTATCTCCTGTATTCGGGGCAACGGATACACATCACCCTTAGTTAATTCGTTCACCTTCCGGTAGTCAACACAGAAACGATAACTACCGTCCGGTTTCCGAACTAGCACAACAGGAGAGAGCCACGGTGACGTACTAGGCTCTATCACGCCCTGTCTCAACATTTTCTGGCACTCCTCCCTGATAATGTTCTTTGCCTGTTCCGGCAACCTCCACTGTCTTGTGTACACAGGCAAATGCTCACCAGTTGGAATGGTGTGCTCGATCTTATCAAGGAGACCAATCTGGTCATCCTCTGTCGCAAACAATTTCGGGAATTTTCGTAAAACTCCTCTCAGTGCCTTCCTATCCGCCTGTGTAACATGTTGCAAATCAAGTCCTGATATTAATTTTTCTACCTCCTCTACATTCTGTGCAACATTTCTCGTTTCGTATTGTACTTTGGATGGTGTTTTAGTTTTCAACATATTCAGTGCACTACATTGTGCAGTGACGGCTGGCGTCTCAGCTGACTCATGGTGAAAGATTTCTGTGTCCTCCACCATGGTTCCCTGAGATACCCTATCACCTGCCCTGAAGCGAAAAGTCTTATGTGAAAGATTGACAACTGGAATGAGTGCACCTTTATCGAGCACTACAACTAAGTGATGAGGAATTAATAAACTATCACATCTCCCAGCCACCTGAAGGGTGGTACCTGGTTGTATGTGACGTCCCACGGCTACTTTAATAAATTTAACAATGTGGTGGGCAACTCTGTTTGGTCAATGCATGCAATGCGCATGACCTCTTAACTGTGTCTGGAAGAGACTTAAAAATCAATTTTGGATAGTGCGCATTATATTTCAGCTTCCTCTTAATTGAAGCTACAACTGGGGGATGGTCGATCATCTCCACTGGGTAGGAAGTCTGTCCCAACTGCAACCTGCAGTTCCTAGCCCCTTTTTGAGCAGACAAGGAATAATCAAATCGCGACAGAAAATCAGTTCCCATTAAGATGTGACCAGGAAAATCAAGGTTCTCTACGATCGTACATGTGTGAGGCTGCAATTCCCCATCAATCTCAAAATTAACTGTACCTTGACCTACGATCTCAATCTTTTCCCCATTGACTGCTGTTAATGTCTTTGCGCAACGTTGAAGACGTGCATACTTAAAATTGCTGAAGGCTGACTTTTTAATTACCGTCGCCTGGCTTCCTGTATCAACAAAAGCTGTCAATCTCACACCTTCCACTTTCACCTCAAAAGTAGGCCTGCCATCACTAGGAGCCTGCTTTCATGCTTTCGTAGGAGTGACTGCGCAATCCCTCTGTATATGCCCGCGCTTCCAGCAGGAGTAACACCTCCGCGGATCTCTGTCGGTACCCCGCGCAGGGTGGCTCGAACTTGCAGCTGAGGGCTGCTTCCCGCCTGATGAACCCGCGCCACAGTTCCTCGGCTTGGCTCCCTCGCCTTTACTTAACGCCTCTACGTATGGCGACAACTGAGTGCCCGGCGTCTCCGTGCGCATCTGCCTGTCTAAGGCTGTGGCGGCCTGGGGTTGGGGTTGAGGTATGGTGTGGGTGGCCTGGGGTTGGGGTGTGGATGGAGGTTGGGGTTGAGGTATGGTGTGGGTGGCCTCGGGTTGGGGTGTGGATTGAGGTTGGGGTTGAGGTATGGTGTGGGTGACCTCAGGCTGGGGTGTGGATTGAGGTTGGGGTGGGTATGGGGTGGCCTGGGGCTGGAATGGGTATGGGTATGGGGTGGCCTGGGGTTGGAATGGGTATGGGTATGGGGTGGCCTGGGGTTGGTATGGGTATGGGGTGGCCTGGGGTTGGTATGGGTATGGAGTGGCCTGGGGTTGGGGGAAGGGTTGGTATGGGAACTGAGGATGGGGTTGGTATGGGAATTGAGGATGGGGTTGGTATGGGAATTGAGGATGGGGTTGGGGTTGTTGTAGTGACGGATGAGGTGTACCTAGGTGGTCCCCAGTGGTGTCGGAAGAGGTGCTGTCCTCTACACTTCCACTTCCACTCCCACTGGTCCCCACTGACTGGTCATTATCTGGGTTAAACATTTTCTGTGATTCCTGGTGTGCCACGTCTCTTCTAAACTACCCTATAGTACACCCTCGACCCGGACTCACTACAACCGTGATCTTACACAAATAATAATAACAAAAAAAAAATCGCAACTCTTCTCGTCTTCCAAGAGAAAACTACTAAATTCCCAAAATAGGAAATACGCCGATTTATCGAGAGAATCGCTGAAGTGAATCCAATGAATGAGTGTCTGCCCCGCACTCGTGTCTGACCGTGAAATATCCCGCAGTTCTATTGCTGAAACCTAAGTCCTTTACGTTAAAACAAATTAAGGAATCTAATTTATATAAAACAATTTAAATGATAACGCAACTAACGCGCAGCACTCGTGATGGAGTAATAAAGAATATTTACTGTACTTGAATACTAAACGCGCTTGAAGTGAGCAGCGTGGCCACTGATGACTGATGGAGCGGGACCAGCTGCGCTGAAAAAAACTAAGTCCCGCGCTTTTTCGCTTAAACGCTGAAAAATCAAAATTTTTGTTCTGAAGGAAAATAACTAGTTTTACGTTAATAAACCGCTCTAGCGATTAATATAGACACCCAGGACCTATAAATGCTTACTAAAAATTGAATTTTTATCAAAAACTGCGTTTTTACTCCATTGCTGGACTCTGCCAATTTTCCTGACTCCGAGGGAAAAATATTCTATCACCCCAAATATCACAAAACTCCTTTAATTCACAAAAATTTGGGTTTCTCGTTCCCAGATATAAATACGTTATTATTTACTACTGACGTTGTATGCAGAACAATACTGACACTTCGGGCGGTTTCAACACTCACTAATTCGATTTTTCGTCAAAATCCGAGATTTTCACCTCAAATGGACTCTGACAAAATTACAACACGATTTTCTCGAAAAATAACTAAATTCGGCAAAAAATGTAATTATCACTGTTTAATGCTTACGGACAGAATTACGTCCCTTGCGCGCACTAGAGAGTAATACTGGCCCCAGAATATACACAAAACATGAAAATTCGAATTTTCGCCAAAAAGTCAGATTCTAGCCCAAGCTGGACTTAGAAAATTTTCCACCTACGTTTCTACTGAAAACAGAATTATAAATCTACAAACACAATTCTACCGTCTTACTGGTAAAAACTAGAAAATATCACGCGCATCGACTGGGGAATCCTAATGACACCCAGATCATACACGTGACCCACGAATACAAATTAATTACAGTTAACGAGTTTCCGACATCGACTTAGCCGAAAACTTATCCCAACATACTTAGAAATATACCACGGACTCTAAAACTTTTAACAAAGCCAACTCCACGCCACGTGGTCCTAAGACGATTGACCGACTTAGGATTCTACACCCAGTATGACGTGACCTAAGCTCTGAACAAAACCCTAGAGTCACCTCTGCTGCCACCACCAGACCAGTAATACAAGAGCAATGATCGAGGTCTGGATCGATCACGCTAATTAATCAACCTAGGGGCTTGATCCCCACTATAAACGATGACCTTGAGTGTGGAATAAATTACACGGTAATGATAATTCCGATTCGATGTTAGAATCGGCGCCCAATGCAACTCTGCCTCGTGTGGACCACGTGACCAGGACAAGTATACACATAAAACACATGGAAACAATAAAATGCAAATTAATAACAAATTTAATTTATTAAAAGAAAACTAAAACAAAATCTAAATGTGTTCACTCCCTATCACTTTAACACTCCCTACTTGACCTGAGTGGCAAATGAGACTATTTCTATACATAACAATAGCAACTATACCTTGGGCGACCAGCTAGATGTTTTGGCTGGTCTTGGGGAGAGGTAAGATGTTTGACCTCTTATCCCAGCTGCTCCCGTTTCCACACTGATCTCCTCCTTGTCTGGACTACCCCAGACAAGAGTATTGTATCCTTCCGCCTATTCAAAGTTCTACCCAGTTACTAGCAAGGTTTAAGTTATAACAATTAACCTCTGTTTGTACTGAATTGATCCAGACTGGTTGAATTATTTTACTTTAATTAGATTACACAAACATCTAACGGCAAAGCTGTTCCCGATCACAAAAATGGTTATTAAAACTTTGAGAAATAGTAGACCTGTCAACCCCTGATGACCTATGACCGCCGGTCACTCCGCCTCAAAAGTTAGATCTGATTCGTGACGTCACTGATGGTGACTTAAACTCAATAATTAGAATACTCTTGATATTGTATCCAGTACTATTATACAATACAATTTTAATGCAAAATGAATAAAGGCTAATTTTCTCTAAATTACTGAATACTATAGGATGATTCATTATACGCAGTTATGAACAAAGCGTCGGTTATTTCCACCGCGAATTCCCCTGGGGGTCAGGTCACCATGCGGCTCAGCTTCCCATTCTCTTTTGTCGATAAACCACTCTGGATAATTCTTACAACAGCCTAGTTTGTTACACTGCCTCCAACACTGAGATGGGACAGCAGAATAATACTGTGGTCTCAGTGCTATCATTCATCCTTACATTTTTGTGACTAGCTAGAACCTCACCAACATGCAGGAGTGCAGCTAGCCTGTCGCATTGTTCTTCAGAGTAGACCTTAACAATATGTGTGCTAGATTGCTGGGAACAAAAGGCAACGTTTGAGCCAATGCACTGGAACAGGCAGAGACACAGCAGGAGATCATAAACTTAACACTTCAGAATTTTCTACAAATTACCTATTTAAAATTATCCGTTAGATTAAGGACCTGCCTGAAGCACTATGTGTGTGTTAGTGGCTTTACAAGAAGGTAAAAACGCGAGCGTAGGATATGCCCGCAAAAGGGGTGAGACGATGAGCTTGGCGTCTCGCTTCAGGAAAAGACAGACGATCACGGTGCTTCAAGTTGAGGACGGCTTCTTCGAGTTTGCAGTGTACACACGAGCGTGAGAAAGTAGGGTGGGCCTCACCGCAATTGAGGCAGTGAGCCTGGGGAGAAGTGCACTCGGACTTAGAATGACTATCATCCCCACACATGGGGCACAGATACATAGTACTGGTGCATTTGAGGACACCGTGCCCGAACTTCCAACACTTATTGCAAAGTCTAGGGGAGAGAATGTACTCCTGAACGGAGCATCTGGCACCAGCAAGAATAGAGGGCGGAAGGGTCCTACTATTAAAGGTGATTTTTACAACTCGAAGGAGCTGTCGGCAACGACCACGAGGGGGTCGAGTAAACGTGTCCACCTGGAGGACAGAATGGCCTTGGGCTTCAAGGATATGTTTACTATCCTCATGGCAATCTTTGAGGTCCTGAACACCAGTTGCAACATGGTGTGGGAGGAGAACAATGCCAACACTGGCATTTAACCGAGCGTTTTTGGAGACCCGAACAGGGGTCTCTCCAATGCAGGACAAAGCGGCTAAGCGAGTAGCTGCATCCTGAGAAGGAGCAGCGATGACACGCGTACCGTAACTGGTGGAGTTAAAAGTAACAGAGGCATCTACTGAATCAACAAGGTGTTTATGGAGGGAGAAATCGTCAGGAGGAGTAGAATCCAGATGGTGGAGATCAAAGTATTTAGCCCACGTAGCAGGACCAAACAAGGCGTTGTAAGTAGTATTACGGGAAGGGATCGTGCGAGTGCGGCCGTGGCGGGAACGGCGTTGAGAACCCCCAGAGAGAGAGGGGATACGAGGCATAGTAGTCACAATGAGAGACGAAGCCGTGCCAGGGGATGAAGTGGTCACCACTGGGGGCTGGGGACTCGACCCTACCGCAGAGGAGGGAGGGGAGCTGAGGGGAGTATCCAGGTCGTCGGGGCCCAATGCAGCAGGGGCTACAGGGCCTGGTCTTCCAACACAGTCCGACTCGGGGGCTTGGTCACCCACCCCACGAGCCTGAGAAAGTACAAGGGAAACATTATCAGCCATGAAAACGAGGGAAAACTTTCATTCACGAATGTGCCCCCACACCCACCATGGAGCCACAATTAGAGGCAGGACACCCAACAAGAAGCTATCACCGATCTTGCCGGGGGTCCCCCAGGGGTGCGTCGTGAGTATACGCCCCATAAACGCCACCTTAAGAACCGTGAGTCCATCGAGAGCGGGTTCAGTGACGAAAGGAGGATTGACAATAAAAGGGTCCCCTCGCTCGAGACGTTGGGTACTACAGTTCTACGGGTGCAAGAGTATGCCTCCTCAAACACCCGGGCGTCAAAACAAAAGAAGGTCGAAAGAATAATCAAAACAGTCAAAAAGTCGGCAGGAAATGACAATTTGATAGGAGAAGAGGGGGAAGAAAAATGAAACAAGAGGAAAAGGAAAAGGGGTCTGGCAAAATTGGTAAAGGCAGCAGCAGGAGCATAAGGCTGCAAAAGGACAGAGGACTGACCCAAGGAGCATCACACTCCGGCAGCTGCCCACTAAGCCACCTCACGGCGACAACGGGCCAGACAGTGAGGGGGTATTTCTGAGAGCAAAGGAAGCTGTGTAGAGCTTCACAGGAAAAAATACTTGCCTTAGAAGGAAGGCAGGCAACAATGAAGTGTAGTGTAATATAAAACTGTATTTAGTAAAAGAACACAGCACAGTGGCACAGCTGATACAAACTGTGCAAAGATATTTAAATACTTAAAGGGATGAATTGTAACTAAAGAAAACAACATTTACATTCATAATTTTTAATTCATGCTGCCCTGTAATGTTTCAGTACTTTAAGCTGGACAAGAAATGTTATTGTATCTCAACCAAGACCAGCCGAGTAATGCATAGGTTAAAACACACACGATCACACTTGACAGTATTGACACATGCAGTTATCACACACACAATATATCAATGATTTGTGTGTTAAATTAATGATTTTTTGTCTTTTTTGAATATTACCATCTTCAGTAATATGACCATGAATTTATCATACTTGAGCATACTGAATTTCAACGGTGATTTTTACACTCGTACTACAATGAGCTTGGATTAATTTCTCGGGTGATTAATGTGACTAATATACGTTTGTCAAGAACTATTACAAATATGAGATCAGATATAACAAGACACCACTTCTAACACACCTCAGGTCACACTCCTTAGTGAATATTCTCTACAAATCTTACTTTGATAGGACAAATGGGATTCAAGCCAAAAACTTCAGTAAATTTTGAAACTGATAACCAATCATCTACTTTTGTTTCCTCCAAAGGAGTGTAATAGCCTAAGGAAGTTCCATTAAAATGTATATATGTAGACCAATCTGTTTCAAATAAGCAATTGAGAACATTTTACTGCAAGATCTTGTATAACAGTCCTGTTTCTTCCTTCCTTTAAGCCGTTCTACAAAAATTAAGGAATAAACAACCTGTCAAACATGATGCGTTTTAAACTGCTTTATGCACTACACAGATATGCCACAAAAGTGGCCGTAAGGAATACTACAAATGCACATCTCGACTGAACAAGCTAACATTACCTACACCAAGAGACAAAACTGAATTTTACAGTAATATGTCCTATACTCTTGAACACTCTCTTGGCTAGAATTTAAAAGAATAATGATACAGCAACAACATTACATTTGCCCTAGAGGAGAGCAGTGTAAAAAACTGAAGGCTGGAAACTCAATGCATGGCACCGATTCTAATTACAATGACCAAATCACACACACCAGAAGATGAAGAAACTATGACGTTTCGGTACCTCCTGGACCATTATCAAGTCGATTGTGACTTGATAATGACAATCAAGACACACGACTTGATAATGGTCCAGGACAGACCAAAATGTCATCGTTTCTTCATCTCCTGGAGTGTGGTTTGGTCATCGTATCTTCAGCTGCGTTATTGTATCTCGTCATCTGATTTTAATTACTGTAACTTAACATCAATTTTTAAAATTTATTTCAATAAAATAACCAGATTCTACAGTATTACTGTTAAAACAGCCCGATGTCTCCAGGAACAGCCTAGCAAACCACAGGACATCACAGGTTTGACTCGGTATATGAAGGTTTCATACATCAAATGAATGATTATTCTAGATTTTGATGATACACAATTTAAAGTGAAATGAAAATGATATGCATTTAACTTACATGATGCAAACAGTCATTTAGATCTCTCTACTAACATATAGAAAAATCAAAATATGGTGGCTCATACAAAACAAGTTATTACAAATGTATGTACAAATAAATTGTTGTGCCTTCTCAAATATGTACAAATAAATCACAAAAGCAGTATACATGAAACTGCAGTAGTACCAATAAAAAAATTACACCTGATCTGCCTAACAGATTATACAACGGCTTGAGATCAGCTGACGTCATGTTGTATTACAAGAGTATACAGTAGTCAATACTCCCCCCCCCCCTTCCCCAGACTCTCAAGTCACTACATTAATGTCATGCACCATATCTATTGCATTTTGAAAAACCAGACTTTTACTAAAGCATAAGTAAGTTCAGGTAACAAAATCAGTTCCATTACGGCACTTGTCACAAAAATGTTAATTGTCAGTCCTATATATATATATATATATATATATATATGACTCTGCGAGGAGGAATTTTTAAGTTGTAGATCAAATTTTAAAAAATTTATTTAACATCTGAGGTTAAATTGGAGAGAAACATCAGTGAAAAACGTGAACACATTATGAGACCTATTGGTCATTCTCTTTAGTATACCTCCTCTTGTGCCAATAGCAAGTACATATGTTACACACATCCATACTCATACCAAACAGAATTATCAACAATGTCCTTTCCAGTTTTCAAAGGAGTGTCATCTGTAGGTGGTGGCCGTGGTGGAGGTTTGGGAGGTTTAGGATCAGGAATGTCGGCGGGTGACGAGTGACTAGAAACGAGGGAATCGGGTTGGATAATGTTGGACCCACGACGAGATCTAGGAGGAACCTGCGGTGCACTGCAAAAGGAGAGAGAGCATTAGGCTAAAGAATAAATCTGGTAACAATTGATTTTCCCAAAAATTCACCGATGCCTAAAATTACTGGCAACTTTTAATGTATATTTTAATAATTATAAACCAATGGTAAATGTAATGAAAATATGTCTTTCTTGTGGGTCACTCGGTATTTTCTAGAGCTACGCACAAGAGACTTAGATGATCTAGGGGTGGTTCTAGATACAAAACTGTCATCTGAGGATCATATGAAACCAGCATTGAATGTAATGAAACAATTTTCTGGGTAGAGCCCCGGAGGTTCTCTGGAGCTATTGGACTGATATTAGCTAATATTAGTATGGGGGGGGGGGGGTTTAGTCATATGGAGTTGTTATGCCTACAGGGGACCAATAGCCACAACATAGTCCCCTCAGAGAGATGCAGGGAGCAATGGCCTATTAAACTCATGTATGAAAGTGCAGTATTCATGTCTGCCATCAACCGGGGTTGAGCACCCAGAAAGGTAGGCGCTCCAAAACAGACCTCTCCTGATAGAAAAAATTCCAACCTCAGGCCGAACAGAGGCTAGAAACTTCCACAAGGAAAACAAGCTCACCACTCGTTCATGCCGTCCCCCCAACCCCAGAGGGGGAAAGTGGGGGGGGGGGGGTCCCGGCCCACCGAGCTGGCAGCCGGACCGTCAGTTTGGAGGCTGAAAATGGAAACAAAAACTGGGGGGAGGGTGGGAGGGTGCCAAGAAGCCTCTGGTGCGCTACCCAGAAAATGGCATCTCATTACATTCAATTCTGGTTTTCTGTAGGAGAGCCCTGTTGACTTTCTAGAGCTAACTATCCAAAGAGCAGGAAAACAGGGACTTACCTGGGAGGCGGCTGCACCGCACCACTCATAACAAAGAGGAGACAACTGGCTGCAACCGCCGACCCAGAGGGGCCCAGCACATTAACAGCCAGGACCCTGTTCGATCTCCAAAACCCCAGTGCCCAAATGTCAGCCGAACACCAGACCTCAGCCCACTAGCTAATGCTACCACAGCTCCTGACACAGTGACCTTCTACACTGCCCCCAAGCACTCACGCCATTCCTTTAACCGTGATACTAATTTCAATGCAAACCTGGACGTGTGATCTGCGCGGGGTGGCAGTCGGGGAGTGGTTGGGATATCATCATCTATTGCTCGTTCTCTTCGAACACCAGACTTTGGCGTTGATACCAGTGGAGGTCCTCCTGGTGTAGGGGAGTGGGGTGTAGAAGGGGGAAGGCTGCTGTGAACACTGCTGTAACTCCTAAGAAAAAAGATTAACATTAGATCTTAATAACACTTTATAGCAAATACTGTACAGCCCAAATAGGCTCAAATTCGAGCCCAATAGGCTCAAGAATCTGTATATCAGTTGACTGACATTTGAAAGGCGGAACCAAAGAGCCCAAGCTCAAGCCCCGCAAGCACAACTAGGTGAGTACAGTTCTTTATAAGAATACAAGGCACAAAAAACCACACACACACACAATAGCTAAAGCACTTAAACCGTGTATAAGAATGCATAGTACTGCTAACAAAATAATGTCAAACATGTGATTTAAAACAGATCATGTGATTGGTTTGGACGTCATGCCAGACAACTGTGGCCACATCAATAGGAAAATGTACAACCATTTCTCACCCTGATGTTTCACTACTGAGTTGCTGAATACCTAGAGGAAAGTCCTGGGATATCTTTTACTCACACAATTGAACTAATCCAGCTTTACTTACTACCAGAGCTTTCAACTTTTTCCAGTGTTTCTGTAAGTGTCTTGGAAAATAAGACAAATTTTTAACGAGTAACTAGGCTTCGCAGCCTACTTTAGCTCGATTGGCCTTATATATAAAATGCATTCCCTGATTATAGGAAAAAAATTAAATGTAACTTACTTTGGCAGTGAAGCATTTAAATCGTGTACTCACCTAGTTGTGCTTGCAGGGGTTGAGCAGTTGAGCTTTGGCTCTTTGGTCCTGCCTCTCAAATGTCAGTCAACTGGTGTACAGATTATGGAGCCTAATGGGCTCTATCAAATCTATATTTGAAGCTGTGTATGGAGCCTCCACCACATCACTGCCTAATGCATTTAATTTGTTAACTACTCTGACAGTGATGAAATTCTAATGTCTCTGTGGCTTATTTGGGTACTCAGTTTCCACCTGTGTCCCCTTGTTCGTGTTCCACCTGTGTTAAATACTTTGTCTTTGCCCACAGTCAATTCCCCTGAGAATTTTGTAGGTGGTAATCATGTCCCCTTACTCTTCTGTCTTCCAGGGACAAGAGGTTTAGCTCCTGTAGTCTTTCCTCATAGCTCATACCTCTCAGTTCTGGGACTAGTCTAGTGGCATACCTCTGATTCTTCTCTAACTTTGCCTTGTGTTTATGAAGGTATGAACTCCAGACTGGAGCTGCACAGTGGTATACAAGGTCCTGAATGATTCCTTACACAAGTTTCTAAAATTTGCGATTGTCACAATTCACAATGGGTGACAGAACAATCGCCCGTTGGGAGGGAGTTGCCGCGAAGAAATTTTTAGATATTTATTTCAGTCTGATTTTTTCTCTATTTTTTCTACAAATATTATTCAATAGTGTGTTATTTGAGAAATTTATATAATAAAATGAGAGGAACATTGGAATCTTCAACTATTATATAAATGACAAATATTATTAATGTCACTAATATGTGTACAAAATTATATTCTTAGGACAATAAAACATATCATTTTTGCTGTTATTACACTGTATATACATACATATGTTATATAAAACTACATTTCATGCACCATTACGAACCACTAAGCAGTTCTGGTACATGTAATAACCTCTCCACCATGCAGTCGTCTGTTTTGATTTGCCTATCTTTCTGGGTGCCTTCCCTTGGTGGTGGCAAAGATGACAATGAAAACCTTAACATGTAAAGTGATCACAGGCCATCGCTCCCTGAGGGAATGGGGGCCAGGTTCTGGCTCGTGGTACCCGGTACCTGATTCATTTACCTGTAACTGCATACATTGAATACAGTAATTAACCTGACACTAGTGGCCTCAACGAAGACAGGAAGCCAGCAGTTTGTCGAAGGTCCCCCCCCCCTCCCATTTGACTTGATATTCTTTTCCAGTTGGATTTTGAAATTTGGCAGTCTTGGTATTTACGGCTCTGGCAGGTGGCCAGTTCTATGGGTTTGATGACCTAGCAACACATCATAATATGAAGAAACAATGATATTTCGGTCCATCCTGGACCATTATTAAGTCATGTGACAGAAGAGAGGAATAATGTTGTTGTTTTAGATTCAACTACTCAGAACAAAAAAGTTCAAAGTAGCAGCTATCGTGAGCTCGTAAGTGGAGGCTCTTTGGAGCCATTATCTGTATCAGTAACTGATACTAGAGATCCGGGGGATGGGGTTCATGGACGCACCAATGCAATCCAAGAGCAGGACTAAGCGGAGGCTCTTTCGAACCATTACCAGTACCAAAAGCTGATACTGGAGATCTGTGGATGGTTGGGGTATTCATGGTGGATTTCAGCCTCAGAGGGCTGGCTGTACCAGTTATAGAGCTGGTGGGTTAGTGCAGACCTGTAGATCTTCCATTTTTTTCTTTGGCCAAGACTTTGGGTGAGCCGTGCCATCGTTGGAGTTTGGTGAGGTGGCAGAAGAGAGGAAGGTACAGCCAAATACATAAGGTAACAGAGTAAGATGAGAGGTGAGGAGTAGGTAAGAGAGTGAGGTGAGGAGAAGGTAAGGATAGGATGAATGTAAGAATAAAGTAAGAATAGGATGAAAGTAAGAATAGGAAGAGGGATATGAATAAGGTAAGAAAAGGATGACTGTAAGAATAATACCTCACCCTTTGAGAGAGGGTGAGAGTTTTCTTGGTTGCTCACTTATGCATTACTTGGAGTGTATTCAAATTTAAAACCTTTCCCCAAAGTACCACTTTGGTTGTAAGACAACTTGACCAAATTTCGATTGTGCCTTTAACCTCTTATTATTTTAAGACACTTAAAATTGTTTAAAAAGATTTTGAAGGGAGGCAAACCCACCTGCCTCAAAGTTGAGGAATTCTCAGAAAAAATGCCACAAAACGACACATAATTAAAAGAATGGGAGACGATAGTGTTATTAGGTTGATTATGAATGAGCGAGTCTATCTCGACTGATTCCACACCTGTGCTGCTGTGTGATGGGGTGCTGTTTGGGATCTTGTCTGTCTGAAAATATTTAAAAGTAGATGTACAGATTTGGGTGAAATTTGGTGAGAATGTTGGAGGCTCAATAAATATACCATTCAAACTTAAAAAGTTACAAAGTTACCAACATTTTTTATATTTTGCTACAGAAATCTACAAAATAAGTGATACGTTTGAAAAAACCAGCGTTGAATGTAATGAAACGCCATTTTCTGGGTGAGCCCCGGAGGCTCCCTGGAGCTTATCGGGCTAATGTTTGTTATATTCGACCAGGACATTAGCTAAGGAGTTCAGACCTACCAGGGACCAGCGCCAGAACCTGGCCCCTTCAGAGAGGTTTCAGGGAGCAATGGCCCTGGAAAACCCCTTGTGGTTGGGGTTTTCCTTATCTGCCATCCGGGGTTAGGCACCCAGAAAGGTAGGCATAACAAAACAAACCCCACATGGTAAAAACTAAAACAAAAACCGAACATAGAGGTAGAAACTCCCTACAATCACAAGGAAACAAGCAAACATCACACTTTACTGCCGCGCCGATCGTCCGCGCAGCCCTCCCCGCCCCGGGAGGGGGAGGGGGGAGCCCCGGACCTACCGCGCCGGCTGCCAAGCTCCAGTTCGGAAGCTAAGCTTCAACCAACGCGAAAAAACCGCCGACCGGTGGGAGGGAGGGTTGCCAGGGAGCCTCCGGGGCTCACCCAGAAAATGGCGTTTCATTACATTCAACGCTGGTTTTCTGTGGGGAGCCCCTACGGCTCCCTGGAGCTTCATACCCAAAGAGAAGGAAAAGAAAGGGCTAACCCGGGAGGCGGCTGCCACAAACTCTGCAACGCAAAGCCAAGACAACCGGTCGCAAACCTGCGACCCAAGGCAACAAGAACGCCCAAGAGCAGACGCGCATAAGGATGGGCGGCCAAGAACCTGTGCGACCCACAAATCCCTGCGCCCGAAATGAGCCCGAGACGTCGCCAACACAGCAGCAAAAGCTGCAAACGTCTGAACAGCACGGGCGCAAAGACAGACCGCAGGCTGGAAGAATGAAAACACTGCGGACGACCTGGGAGACCCGAGCCCTGAAAACAGGGAACGAAGGAACCGGATCAACCACAGCGCATCCCCAGACACGGTAATGGCAACAGCAAAAAGCACAACCGGACAACACAGGACGCACCCCCCGGCCAAACCAATCAAGTACCAATACCCCAAGAACCCCTCCGGAAAGCAGCCGTCTCGACCGTCGCCAGGACAGAGAAAGGCTGCACACCTATAAAGCTACCACCAGTACCAAAGAGCAGGAAACTGAACCGAAGGGGCTACCACAAACTGAGGGGAAGATAAGAAGGCACCCTGAACAAGGACCAGGATGGCTCAGGCGACGCATGAGCAGGCCGGAGGGGAAACAAAACATGAGAAAACGTATGAAACGTCATACTGTCGCCAAGACGAAGCTCGCAGGTGGGACACCGTCAACAAAGCCACCTGAACACCATAGAGATGGTGATACCCGCGTCAAAATACCAGACGCGAAGAGCCAAGGAGAAGGCCGAACCAGTCACGGACAGGACCGATTCGGCCTGCTGAAAGAGGCGGAGCCTCAGGAAAAACGCCCCGGGTACGGACACCTATCAAGCAGCGTCTGAAAAGAAGGCCGGGCCGGCCACCATGGAACCATAAGGACTGTTCTCGTGGGAATGGGCTGCAACCGAGCCAGAATCCGAAGCAACAGCTGGACCGGGAGAAGAGGAACAGGTACCCCCCACCTCGACCAGTCCTGCCGAAAGCATCCACCGTGAAGTCCTCGCAGGTGGGAAAGGGCGCCACAAAATGGGCGACGCCTAGACCACGCTGACCCGAAGACGTCCATGGCCAGGAGTCCATACGCCCGACAGAGCCAACAAAACGAATCGGCGACGACTGGCCAACCCACGAAGAGGAATGAACCGAGACAGCTGTCCGCCAGGACGCAGGACACACCCCGGACACGAACCTCACGGTTAGCCAAACCCCTGTGGTTCCGGCAAGAACCACCAGAGAACAGTCCGAACAGAGCTGAATGGTAGAGTACCTAGTGACCCAAACCCTCCGAAGCGCAAACCAGACAGCCATGAACACCCGAACCGTGCTGTGAGCCCGACGGACAGACAGACTCCATCAACCTCGGCCGACCTGGTGAGCACTGGTCACAAAGCCCCAGCCGAGAGACGACCCGTCCGTGAACACATCGAGCGAAGGCTCGGGGAGGTGCCAAGGCACGGAACCCCGAAAACCCCAAAGAGGAAGCTGGTGACGCAGCACCAACACAAGATCCCCGGAGGAACCCAATGAATGCAAGAGGCGGAAGGGGAGTCTCCGCAGGAACCAACAGACGCCGTAGCCAAACCCGACTCCGCGGGCAGACAAGCACGCCGAAGTGCAGACTCCCGCACAACCGCTCAAGCAACCGCTGAGCAACCCGGGACCCCCTCCTGAACGGCCGAAGGCGGGACCACAGCCGCAGTAACACTTCTGGAGGGAAGACAATGAGGGGCCCAAGAGCCTTAAACAAGGCCCAGGTCCGAACCTGGGACGGAAACAGATGGAAAAACCTCCAGATCACCAGGAAACCAAACCCGGCGATCTGGAAAGAACCATCCCCTGGCGAGCAGACAAGCGGACTGACTGGGAGCCCACACCAGCCAGTCGTCGAGGTAGGCCAGACACCGAATCTCAGACTCAGACAGGGCACTAAGATCCGGTAAAGATGCAAAAAGTATACGAAGTGCCCATTACAAAATAGGGAAGGCAATAAAAACAGCAAACCTGAAGCCCCACCACCAACCGTGCTAGTCCCAGAAAAACTGGAGAGGAACGTGCCAAGAAGTGACCTGGAGGTCCAGGGCCACCATCTAGGCACCCGGCCCCAACAGAATCCGAACAGGAGACAAGAGTCCTCCGAGGAAGGCATAGGATCCAGGAAGCAGACTGAAGAAGTCCAGAAGAACTGCAGACGGAAAAGCTCATGACTGCAAAGAGCAGACGGGAACCCCAGAAGGATGGGGCGGATTGACCACGCCCCACGCACCCACGAAGAGGAAATGACGAAGCGCAGGAGAAGAAGCCCACCCCGCCAGCTCTGAACCCCCCCAAGTGGGAGAAGCAGTGCTCCGACGCCAGCAGAGGCCGGAAGACAACCCAAAGCGCCCACCAACAGCGGGACCATGCGAGAGGCAACAGAGCAAGCTGCTCCCCCAGCACCCAGTCAACAGAGAAGGGAACAGAACCCTTTCGGAAAGAAAAAGTACACTACCTAAGTCATGAGGAGAGACTACGGGAATTAAACCACACTTCGCTGGAAGACGAAGAGTGAGGGGAGACCTGATCACCACATTCAAGATACCCAAGGGAATTGACAGGGTTGATAAGGACAGGCTATGTAACACAAGGGGCACACGCACTAGGGGACACAGGTGGAAACTGAGTACCCAAAAGAGCCACAGAGATAGATTTTTTTTTTTTTTTTTTTTTTTTTTTTTTTTTTTTTTTTTTTTTTTTTTTTTTTTTTTTTTTTTTAGTGTCAGAATGGTAACGGGAAAGCACTAGGAAGTAATGTGGTCACATGTAGACTCCACACACACCTAAGATATATATATATAACAAAAAGGCTGACCCCCATACAAAGTCACATGTAGACATGATAGAATTCCCAATAGGCACAGGAACCTGAAACATTAAATGAAAAGTTCCAAAGTGTGTTTGTACAAAATGAAATCTTCAGAGAACCAGACACAATAAGAATTCCAGAGAACAACATAGAGCGGATAGAGGTGTCTAGAGATGAAGTGGAAAATATGCTAAAGCGGGAAGAACAAAGCAGCTGGCCCAGATGGCGTTTCACCATGGGTTCTGAGAGAATGTGCATCTGAGCTCAGCATTCCACTTCACCTGATCTTTCAGGCATCCCTGTGTACAGGAATCGTAGCAGACGTGTGGAAACAGGCTAACATAGTTCCAATCTACAAAAGTGGCAGCAGGGAAGACCCCCTCAATTATAGACCTGTATCATTGACAAGTGTAATAGTGAAAGTATTGGAAAAGCTAATCAAAACTAAATGGGTAGAACACCTGGAGAGAAATGATATAATATCAGACAGACAGTATGGTTTTCGATCTGGAAGATCCTGTGTATCGAATTTACTCAGTTTCTATGATCGAGCCACAGAGATATTACAGGAAAGAGATGGTTGGGTTGACTGCATCTATCTGGACCTAAAAAAGGCTTTCGACAGAGTTCCACATAAGAGGTTGTTCTGGAAACTGGAAAATATTGGAGGGGTGACAGGTAAGCTTCTATCATGGATGAAAAATTTTCTGACTGATAGAAAAATGAGGGCAGTAATCAGAGGCAATGTATCGGAATGGAGAAATGTCACAAGTGGAGTACCACAGGGTTCAGTTCTTGCACCAGTGATGTTTATTGTGTACATAAATGATCTACCAGTTGGTATACAGAATTATATGAACATGTTTGCTGATGATGCTAAGATAATAGGAAGGATAAGAAATTTAGATGATTGTCATGCCCTTCAAGAAGACCTGGACAAAATAAGTATATGGAGCACCACCTGGCAAATGGAATTTAATGTTAATAAATGTCATGTTATGGAATGTGGAATAGGAGAACATAGACCCCATACAACCTATATATTATGTGAGAAATCTTTAAAGAATTCTGATAAAGAAAGAGATCTAGGGGTGGTTCTAGATAGAAAACTATCACCTGAGGACCACATAAAGAATATTGTGCAAGGAGCCTATGCGATGCTTTCTAACTTCAGAATTGCATTTAAATACATGGATGGCGATATACTAAAGAAATTGTTCATGACTTTTGTTAGGCCAAAGCTAGAATATGCAGCTGTTGTGTGGTGCCCATATCTTAAGAAGCACATCAACAAACTGGAAAAGGTGCAAAGACATGCTACGAAGTGGCTCCCAGAACTGAAGGGCAAGAGCTACGAGGAGAGGTTGGAAGCATTAAACATGCCAAAACTAGAAGACAGAAGAAAAAGAGGTGATATGATCACTACATACAAAATAGTAACAGGAATTGATAAAATCGACAGGGAAGATTTCCTGAGACCTGGCACTTCAAGAACAAGAGGTCATAGATTTAAACTAGCTAAACACAGATGCCGAAGAAATATAAGAAAATTCACCTTCGCAAATAGAGTGGTAGACGGTTGGAACAAGTTAAGTGAGAAGGTGGTGGAGGCCAAGACCGTCAGTAGTTTCAAAGCGTTATATGACAAAGAGTGCTGGGAAGACGGGACACCACGAGCGTAGCTCTCATCCTGTAACTACACTTAGGTAATTACACTTAGGTAATTACCTGTTGATAGACGGTTGAGAGTACAAGTCGCCGATTAGTGGGCAGAGAGCACCACGCCGGCCAGGCAAAGAAGGCACAAAACTGCATCAAAATGCCCACCTCGACAGCAAAACCGCAAAGTCCCAGCACAACCACAACATGTGCCAAGACCCAAAAAGATCAGTTTGCAAGCCAGGAAGACCCCGAAACCCCAGAAGGCAGAACCGGGTCACATGAGGAAACAAAGTCCCCTGAACCCACAAAAAGGGGGCTCAAGAGAAAGAAACCTCCAGAACGAAACCAAGGAACCCAAAGGAACCCAGAATCGAACCAGGGGGAGCCCAAACCACCACATTTGCCGGCGGAGAACACCACTGAAAGGCAAAGCACAGCCCCCAGCAGAACCCCCTGGGAAAACGGTCCCAACAGACCGAAAATCGAGGGACAAGGTGTGGGAGCAAGCATACCAGCCAGGGGCACTGAGCCTAAACCCAAAGGCTCAGACCCAAAACAGAAAAATTGGAAAAACCCGTTGTAAAATCAACACCCAAACGTTCCCAGAGGAACAGGCAATGGCAAGAAAACACCATAAAAACAAAGAAACGACAACAGGAGAACCAAAACCCTGAAAAAAAATCGAAAACTCACCCGAGACGCTCGCTCGCACACCCAGACGCATGTAAACAAACTGCAACGCTGCCCTGGTGGCCACGCCGTGAAACCGGCAGATGAAAATGGCCGCCAGCAGGGGCTGTGACTGACGCTAAATACACAAAAACACGCCAGCAAATGTGGGAAGCTAGCAGACTGGATGGGCGAAAAACGTCGCCCAACAGCAGAAAAACCCCGGCAGGGGCAAAACCGCCCCAGAACTGCTAGCAGGCATCCCCCACAGCCCCGGGAACCAACAACAGAGGCCCCGGGGCAGAGCCGTCCTCCAAGCCCTCCGCCCTTAAAGAAAAGCAAGAGTCCATGGGAAAGGCAACAAGAAAGGGCCGCTGGTAAGACCCAGAAGCCTTGGCAGGAGGAACAGGCTCAAACCTCTGTCCCCAACCCGAACGGGGCAGCCCCCGAAAACCGCCCGAGTCTCTGCCGCAACTAAACCCCGCCCCGACCCCGAAACCTGCAGACGGTCCGGAGCCGGGAACATGGAGGGAAAGGGGCAAACAGCATCTAACCAAACGGGGCGGCCACGGGGTATTCGAGTGGGAAACCAACCTAGCATGTTGCAGCAACCTAACCAAGCTTGCAACACGGATGCCGCCTGTACTCTGAACACTAAGAACATCAGGAGAGTACTGGAGACCAAGCAGAGAAACACTCGCAAGACTCTGGGTCAAGGTGTCAGTGACCCAACAGGCAGCATGACGGAGGTAAAAATGGCGACTGTCACCCGGAGACAAGGGAACAGCAACCAACGATCCCGTACAAGACGGGTTGGAACCCGGAAGACACATTCAATGGTCCCTCGAGCCCAGACAGGGGTTTCCAGGGCCCGTAGGGTAACAACTACGGGAAGCCCGGGCAAGGTGTTGCTAACCGGTTAAGAAACCCAAACATAACAAGAGGGTAGATTATAGCACTGAAAACCCCTGAGACGTGTACAATCACGGGGGCCTAGCAGAGGGCCGCCAAACACTACCAGTGGAACTATAACCACCTTAGGCAGACCCCCACCAGGCATGAAAAATTAAAAACAAAAGAAAAACCCCGCAAAAGTACACCGTCTCCAGAGGCAACAGAAACCGGCCGCCGCTTAGGTGGCAGGCTGTGCAACACCTTGACGCCCTAACCAGCACAATACCAATCCCTACCCAGGGCCAAACAAGGGCCCCAAGCCCCAGCTGGCCCCAAGGGCGAGGCAAATGCCGAGCAGCAAGAACCTCTACGGGAATGGTTCCCGAACGCCCCAGGGAAGATAACCCTGTTACGCAAGGGCAGTACTCACAGGGCGCTTAGGGAAGTCAGCCACTAAGCACATGCAGCCCCGGCACTGATGAGGTACTCCTGGCCACCGCACAACACAACACACGGCAGTGAACGCCACACAAGGCAAACACCGCCTAGGAAACTGAGGCCAGAGAAGCGTCAATCCCGGTTGACATTAGCGAACGAACTGAAGCTTGGCAGCCGGCGCGGTAGGTCCGGGGCTCCCCCCTCCCCCTCCCGGGGCGGGGAGGGCTGCGCGGACGATCGGCGCGGCAGTAAAGTGTGATGTTTGCTTGTTTGCTTGTTTCCTTGTGATTGTAGGGAGTTTCTACCTCTATGTTCGGTTTTTGTTTTAGTTTTTACCATGTGGGGTTTGTTTTGTTATGCCTACCTTTCTGGGTGCCTAACCCCGGTCGATGGCAGATAAGGAAAACCCCAACCACAAGGGGTTTTCCAGGGCCATTGCTCCCTGAAACCTCTCTGAAGGGGCCAGGTTCTGGCGCTGGTCCCTGGTAGGTCTGAACTCCTTAGCTAATGTCCCGGTCTAATATAACATACATTAGCCCGATAAGCTCCAGGGAGCCGTAGGGGCTCCCCACAGAAAAGCCATAAATGATTCAGGCAGATAACAACATTAAATAAGTGCTTGTTCTTATTTTGATGTAAAGATGAGGATCACTAGTGTGGTTTGAGCATAAAACAGCTGGGCACTAGAGATAGATAAAGTAAAAACAACCCAGCGTTGAATATAATGAAACGCCATTTTCTGGGTGAGACACGGAGGCTCCCTGGAGCTAATCCATGCTTGTATGCTAATGTCAGACTTTGGCTTCAGTCATGTATATGGAGTTCTATGGGCCTACCGGGGACCACAAGCCAGAACCTGGCCCCCTCAGAGAAGCAAGGGGAGCAATGGCCTATAAAAACCCCCGTGTGGTTGGAAGCATTCAATGTCTCCCATCGACTGGGTCAGGCACCCAGAAAGGTAAGCGTCTCAAAACAAACCACTATTCTGGTGAAAATTGCTACCACAAGCCGAACAGGTGGATAGAACTCCCCTAAAAGAAAGAAGCAAACGATCATGATGTCACACGTCGCTGCCCCGCTGTCTGCGCAGCTACCCCACTCCCTGGAAGGGATAAGGAGGAGCCCCAGACCTACCTCGCCGGCTATCCACCATCAGTTCCGAGGCTGGATGTCAAAAATGCGTAAAACCGCCGACCGGAGGGAGGGAGGGATGCTGGGGAGCCTCCAGGTCTCACCCAGAAAATGGTGGTTAATTACATTCAACGCTGGTTTTTCTGGGGGGAGCCCCGTCGGCTCCCCGGAGCTAACTACCCACAGAGGAAAAAAGAGGGATGTACCCGGGAGGTGGTCGCCACACACTCCCAACTCAAAATCAAGACAACTGGCTGCAACCGCCAACCCAAGGCGACACAGGCCCGAATGGGCCCGGGAACGACACGAGACATCGAGTCACCAGGCCCCTGTACGACCCCCAAAAGCCCCGTGCTCAAAAGTCAGCTAGGACATGCCACCAAGACGGCAGTAAGAGCAGCGAATCCACAAACGCCACGGGCATAGGGAAGGAACACAGGCTGGCTAGCCGCAATAACATGGCGGACGACACAGGAGACCTACACCTGCCAACAGGGAAGAATGGAACCGGATCAACCCAAAGCGCATCCCGGACACAGAAGCCGTGGCACGCAAATAACAGTGGAGGGCCGCAACCGAACACAAAACATGATGCACCCTCGGCCCGACCAACCAAGCACCAACAAACCAAGGAACCCTCTGGAAAGCAGCAGCCACATCCCGTGCCAGAAAAAGAGGGAGACGGCTGCAACCGAACTAACCAAGCGCCACGACCGAAGGAGCAGAAACCCCTGCACCGGAGAAGAGCAAGAAGCTCAGCGACTCAACCCCAAGAGGCAAATGCCAACAGGAAAAGAGCCTTCGAGAAACAAACCCAAACCGAAGGAGTCACAACCAATCAAGGAGAAGAAAGAGCACACTGTCCAGAGACTAGGACAGCTCAAGCGGCGCATGAGTAGGCCGGAGGTGAAACAACGCACGAAACAGCTTACGAACGGCGCAGATGTAACACCAAGACTGAAAGCAAGCTGAAGCGGCTCTGCCAGCACCGCACGAAATGAGGCGACAGTGTGTGGCAAGATGACGGCCCCGAAACCCCCACCAGAAAAGCCAAGCCGACGCCAACAACGCAGCCACCTAAGAAGGGACAGAAGGAAAAGGAAGGATCGCCAAAATACCCCATATTGCCGCCAAGAAGAAGCACGCAGGTGGGACACCAACAACAAGGCCACCTGACCACCAACCGAAAGTGAGAGACGCGAGGCAGAACCTAACCGGTCCCGTCAAGGTACATCCGAGCCTAGGAAGAGGCGGAGCCGCGGGAAGATCTCGGGTGCGACCACCGAGGAAGCAGAGCCGGAAACCCAAGCCGGCAAGGAAGGAGATGGAACGTCTGCTGAACAGAAAAAACACCCCAACATGAGCAAGCCCGCCAGGAGATCGGAAACTATAGGCCCGACGCGAGGCTCCAGAGAAGGAACACTGCAAGACCCTGAAAATGCCAACAGGGAAGGCAAGCCAGGAAAACAGGAACCCAAACCTGGCAACAGGATGGCCAAAAGGCACAAACAAAATACACAACGTGTAGGTAAAAAGGAAGCAAAGGAACGAAGAAGGTAGGCAGCAAACGGGAACGAAGGGACAGGACCAACACCAAAAGCCACTGAACATGTCCCAACACGTCATTGGTAGACTGAAGATCCAAAGGGGACATGACCACTGCAAGCAAAATCCTCAGAGGAAGCAACAGGGTAGAGAAGTAAAAGCCAAGGAACACATGGGTCACACGTAACAAGGGAAACATGTGGAACTAAATGCCCAAATGAGCCGAAGAAAAGATAGAAGAACCCAAACAAGATAGGCCCCAGGAAAAAGCACGGAAGGGCCGAACAAAACACCACAACCATATCCCAACACGCAACCGCAGTATGAAAACCGCAGCAAAAACATCACCACAGAACACCCCCAACACAGGATTATGGACCACACATCAGGTACCTCCACCTTTGCACCTTGGAACATGGTGGAGGTGGGGCCCGGAAATTCAAGCATGGGTGGACATGTTTAGGAGAGGGACTGGAAGGGCATGGTCAGGAGCCGCCTCGTACGGCCAAGAGGCCTCTTGCAGTCACCTGTGTTCTGACGTTCGAATCGGCTAGTTAGAAACAAGAGCTGCCACGTACTGGCCAATAGGCCTGCTGCTGGCACCTCTGTTTGTAGGTCCTATGTTCTCAAGTAAGTATGTATTCCCATTCATACCCTCAAAAAAGGAACCAGCGCCAGGACAAAGGAGACGCCAGACCGCATAAACTCACCTGCTGAACACAGGCACAGAAAGGTCAAGACAATTCTACCAGATTGGTGCCTCTGGAGGCGGCTAGGGTATCGTGCACATGTAACTGAGAAAATCGGGAGCACCACCCGCAGAAGCACACCAGAGCCGCTCATGCAGGAGAAGAGGAGGGCAGAGGCGAAGGAGGTGCCCCCACCCAAAACGCAGGAAAACCCGGCGTTCTCCCCATAGCGGCAGTCCAGAACACCCCCAGGAGCAACAGGGCACGGACTGGAGAATGAGAAGAGTGAAAGGCAAATCACTCGAGAGAAAATGGACAGAGAACACCAGCACTTGTGCACACCGCCCGAACCAAAACAAACTCCCACGGTGCATGCACAGGACACAAGAAAAGTAGCCCAACAGTTTGTATCCCGAGTGATTTGCTTAAGAGAAGAAACAGCCCAACACACAGGAAAAGAAGCCAAAAAAGGAGTAAGCAATGACACACATAGCTGGCTCATTTAATGAAAACAATGAACCGAATTGGAACCCAACTGGGCTACAAAGAGCCCAATCGGGCCACAAGCAGCCCAACCTGGCATCCCAGACCAGGGGTATGGAAGGAAAACGAGCAGTGCCGAGACACAGCACAGAGAGATGATACATGAACAAAAGAACGAGACAGGGTCGAAAACCAAGAAGAAGCACAGAAGAGGACCAACAAGCCCCAGAAAGGACCGGAGAGAAGCCGCACCAAATGACGACAGATGTTCCAACAATACGGGAAGGAGCAAAAACCATCCTGAACCTTCGAAAACACACAGAAGCAAGCATAAATGACGAAGGCACAGAAAGACCCAGTCGCACCCGAGACCAAAAGTCATGCTGAACCCCAAGAAGAGGGGAACATGACGGAGATGTCCCATCCCAAGAAAAACAGGCTGAAAAACGGAGAAGAGCACCCACCGACAGGACGGAACCAACGGGCATAAGGGACAAGGAACCGAGTCCAGGGAGGGGCCAACGCCCAATAACTCGTGTGGAGAGTGGGGAAGGAAAAACCCCACACTGCGTAACCGCAAGCCACGCCCAGAGAATAAAAAAAACCCCGGTGGGGTCCATCGGGGCCTGAGGCCCCCCAAGTCAGCCCCACCCCAGCCCCGGGAACCCACACAGCAGGCCCCGGGGCCGAGCCGTTTCTCCAAAGCCCCAGCCTCACAAGAAAAAACCGGGGCAGCCATGAAGAGCACAAAGGAAGGGAGCCCACTGGCCGACTCATACAACACGGCTGGAGGAACAGGCTCGAATGCCCCCCTCGCTACCCTGGAAGGGGAATTCCCCGAGACCGAGTCTCAAAACCATGGAAGCCCTGCCCCGACCCTGACCCACAGACGGTAAGGACCCTGATGCAGGGAGGAAGGTGGGGGGGACCCGACAAGACCAGCAACCAAAATGGGGCAGCCTCGGGGCTTCCGGGGAGCAAACAACCTAGCGCATTGCCACTGAAACTCAACGTGCAATGCCCTGCTGCCTGCACCCACATAATCAGCATAAGACTGAGTAACTGAGTCACAAACAAGCAACAAAACTCGCAGGACTCTGGGCCGATGGTGTCACCGACCCCACAGGCAGCAGACGGAGGCAAAACAGTGGGAGTCACCCTGAGACAAGGGAACAGAGCAACCCTCGAACTCGCACAAAGCGAGGGGGAACTCCGGGGCCACATCCATCGGGCCCACGCTCCCCCTAGGGGTTTCCCAGGGTCCTGAGCGTTTACTATATGAGGACTCGCACACAGGTAATCCCAGGCAGGGTACTACTAACCGGTACCCAAGTCTACCAAACAACCTTCTAAGAACTGAACCCCCAGGATGTGTACATTCACGGGGACCTAGCTGGGGGAACCACCGGAAGAAGAAAAAGAACTCAGTACAAAGGGAGAAAGAACCAAAGGCAGACCCCCCCCCCCCACCAGGTAGACAAACAAAAAGAAAAAGAAAACCCCGCAAGAGGACAGCGTACCCAGGCGGAACAGAGCTGGCCACTATGATTGGTGAAAACAAGCTGCGCAGTACCCTGCGCCCCTACCACTGCAAACTGCCCCTTACCCTAAGGGTAACAAGGGAGACAGAACCCCCTTCCACACAAAAGGTGGCCGAAAACCAAACAGTAAACAGCCTAGCAGAAGCAGGACCCAAGGACCTTGTGGAAGGTAACCCCAAGCCCCAAGGGCAGTACTTACAGGGCACCTAGGGAAGGTAACCCTAGGTGCATGCAACCCGAGTACTTGAGACTCACTCCTGGCTCGCATGCAGTCCGAGTACTGGAGACTCACTCCCGGCTCACGCACCACCTAGAAGACAGACACCACACTCTAGGTACAGTGCTGAAACAATCACTGGAGCCGGAGCACACAACCGGTGCATCAACCGGTGTTCTTTAGCATCAGCTGAAGAACTGATGGTGGATAGCCGGCATGGTAGGTCTGGGGCTCCCCCTTCCCCCCTCCAGGGGAGGGGGGGAGCTGCGCAGACAGCGGCGCGGCAACGTGTGACGTCATGATCGTTTGCTCGTTTCTTTCAGGAGAGTTCTATCCACCTGTTTGGCTTGTGGTAGCAATTTTCACCAGAATAGGTGTTTGTTTTGGGACGCTTACCTTTCTGGGTGCCTGACCCGGTCGATGGCAGACATAGAATGCTTCCAACCACACGGGGGTTTCTATAGGCCATTGCTCCCCTTGCTTCTCTGAGGGGGCCAGGTTCTGGCTTGTGGTCCCCGGTAGGCCCATAGAACTCCATACACATGACTGAAGCCAAAGTCTGACATTAGCATATCATTAGCATATGATATTAGCATAATGGTTTCTATAGGCCATTGCTCCCCTTGCTTCTCTGAGGGGGCCAGGTTCTGGCTTGTGGTCCCCGGTAGGGCCATAGAACTCCATACACATGACTGAAGCCAAAGTCTGACATTAGCATATCAGCCTGGATAAGCTTCGGGAAGCCGACGGAGCTTCCCCCAGAAAAAACCAGCGTTGAATGTGATGAAACGCCATTTTCTGGGTGAGTCCCGGAGGCTCCCCGGAGCTATCCCAGGCTGATATGCTAATGTCAGACTTTGGCATCAGTCATGTGTATGGAGTTCTTAGGCCTACCGGGGACCACGGCCAGAACCGGGCCCCCTCAGAGAGGCAAGGGGAGCAATGGCCTATAGAAGCCCCCGTGTAGTTGGAAGCATTCTATGTCTGCCATCGACCGGAACAGGCACCCAGAAAGGTAAGCGCCTCAAAACAAACCCCTATTCTGGTTAAAATTGCTACCAAAAACCGAACTAGTGGATAGAACTCCCCAACCGAAAACAAGCAAACTAGTGTGACGTCACACACTGCCGCGCCGCTCCCCCCTCCCCGGGAGGGGGAAGGGGGAGCCCCAGACCCCCCGCGCCGGCTACCCACACCTCAGTTCTTGAGGCTGGATGTCAAAAACGCGAAAAACCGCCGACCGGAGGGAGGGAGGGATGCCGGGGAGCCTCCGGGACTCACCCAGAAAATGGCGTTTCATTACATTCAACGCTGGTTTTCTGGGGGGAGCCCCGTCGGCTCCCCGGAGCTAACTACCCACAGACAGAAAAAGAGGGACTTACCCGGGAGGCGGTCGTCGCTCACCCCTCAACTCGAAGCCGAGACAACTGGCTGCAACCGCCGACCCAAAGCAACACAGGCCCGACGAGGCCCAGGGACATTCACAAGGTAACGAGTAGCCAGGACCCTGTTCGACCGCCAAAATCCCCGCGCCCGAATATCAGACCAAGACATATTCCCAAAGACGGCAGCAAGAGCCGCGAACTTACGAACGTCATGGGCACAGGGATAGACCGCAGGCTGGCTGGACCTAATAACCCTGCGGACGACCTGAGAGACCCAAACCCGCGAACAGGGAAGAAGGGAAACCGGATCAACCCACAGCGCGTCCCGGGACACAGAAGCTGTGGCGCGCAAATAACGGCGAAGCGCCGCAACCGGACACAAAACATGATGCACCCCCGGCCTGACCAACCAAGCATCAACCACCCATGGACCCTCCGGAACGCAGCAGTCTCATTCTTCACCAGAAAAGAAGGAGACGGCTGCAAACGAACAAAACTATCACCACGACCAAAAGAGCAGAAACCCTTGCGCCGGAGGAGAGCATGAAGCTCCCCTACCCGACCCCCAGAGGCCAAAGCCAACAAGAAAAGTGCCTTGGAAAAACAATCCTGGAGCGAAGGGGCCACAACGAAACGAGGAGATGAAAGGAAAGCGAGCACTCTGTCCAAAGACCAGGACGGCTCAGGTGACGCATGAGCAGGCTGGAGGTGAAACAATGCACGAGACAGCTTGCGAAACGGCGCAGACGTAACATCGATACTGAAAGCAAGCTGAAGCAGCTCCGCCAGCGCCGCACGATACGAAGCGACAGTGTTAGGCATAAGATGACGGTCCTGAAACAACCACGAGAGGAAGGACAAGACCACCCGAACAGACAAGGAGCTAACACGACGAAGACGCAAAAAGAAACGGAAGGACCGCCAGGAAACTTCATACTGCCGCCGAGAAGCCCTCAGGTGGGACACCAACAAGGAGGCCACCTGATCACCATAGAGATGATGATAGACTCGAGTAAAAAAAAACCATACGCGAAGACTCGAGGAGAAGATCGAACCAGCTACGTGACGTACCGGTCCGATCTGCTGAAAGAGGCGGAGCCGCGGGAAAACCCTCGGGTTCAGACACCGAGCAACCAGCGCCTGAAACCAAGGCTGGGCCGGCCACCAAGGGGCCAGAAGGACAACTCTCCCCCGGTAAGTCTCTAAGCGAGTCAGGACCTGGAGCAACAGCCGAACCGGGGGAAAGAGGTACAGGAACCCCCACCTCGACCAGTCTAGCCGAAAGGCATCGACCCCGACGGCCTCGCAATCGGGGAAGGGCGCCGCATAAACGGGAAGAAGCCGCGACCACGCCGACGCGAAGAGGTCCACTTCGGGGCGCCCGAACGTCTGGCAAAGCCAACGGAAGGACTCGTCGTCGACCGTCCACTCCGTGGCGAGGGGAATGAAGCGAGACAGGGCGTCGGCCAAGACGTTGGACACGCCCCGTACGTGAACCGCCAGGAGAGCCAAACCCCGAGAACTCAGCAGACGAGTCACCCGAAGCGACCAACCCCAAAGAGACAAGGACCGCATCGAACCCCCGCGGTTCAGGCAATGAACCACCGGAGAGCAGTCCGAATGGAGCCGAATCGTCGATCCGCGGGCCACCCGAATCCTCCCCAGAGCAAACCACACTGCCGCGAACTCCTGCACCGTACTGTGAGCTCGACGGAAGGACGGATCCCAACGCCCCTGGCCGGCCTGGTGAGCACTGGTCACAAAACCCCAGCCGAGAGACGACGCATCCGTGTACACATCGAGCGAGGGCTCGGGTAGGCGGCAAGGCACTGAACCCCGAAAAACCGAAGAGGAAGCCGGTGACGCAGCAACCGACGTAAGGCCCCTGGGGGTCGAACTCTGCGATCGTGAGAGAGGCGGAAGGGGGAACCCCGAAGGAACCAGAACAGCCGTCGAAGCCAAACCCGACCCGGCGGGTAGACCACCATCGCGAAGTTCAGGCTCCCGCACAGCCCCTCGAGCAACCGCCGGGTGACCCGAGGGCCCTCCAGAAACAGACGAAGGCGGGACCGCAGCCGCAGGAGAGACTCCGGAGGGAGAGACAAGGAGGCGGTTCGAGAGTCCCACACGAGACCCAGCCAAGTCCGAACCTGAGAGGGAACCAGATGGGACTTCCTCCAGTTCACCAAGAACCCGAACTCGGCGAGCTGGGAAAGAACCAAATCCCTGGCTAGCAAGCAAGCTGACTGGCTGGGAGCCCAAACCAGCCAGTCGTCGAGGTAGGCCAACACCCGAACACCTAGGAGACGCAAACGAGCCACCACAACCCGTGTAAGGCGCGTGAACACGCGAGGTGCCAGGTTCAACCCGAACGGGAGACAACGAAAGCGGTAACTCAGACGCCCCACAACAAAACCGAGCCAGTCCCTGAACCGCGGATGAATCGGGACATGCCAATAAGCGTCCCGGAGGTCCAGGGACACCATCCAAGCTCCCGGCTCCAAGAGGAGCCGAACCTGAGAAAGGAGGGGCAATGAACCCAGGGGTTCAGACGGGACAAGTCCAGAATGAACCGCAGGTCCGCGCAGTCCCGTTTCGGAACCGGAAACAGACGGGAAACCCATCTGAGGGACGACGTCGTTTCGACGACGCCCAAGCGTACCCACTCCAAGACGACTCCACAGAGCACAGGGGAAGAAACCTGCCCTGCCAGCCCCGACCCCCCAAAGGGGGGGGGGGCCACCCAATGCCACCGCAGGCCGCGAGACACGACCTGAAAGGCCCACGAATCGTGGGACCAGGCGCGGGCGAACAGCGCAAGCCGCCCCCCCATCGCCCCGTCAAGGGGGCAAACCGCGAAAGGGCCGGCGACCCGTACGAGACCCAGAACCCCGCACAGCGCGAACACCGCGCCGACCAGACGAGGGAGGGTCCGCAGGAGGAGCCAACCCCAAACCTGACACCAGAGGCCTACCACGACGAGAGGAACCCCGAGCCCTGGCACGACCTTTCCGGGAAGACCCCCCCTGGGACCCCCGGAAAACCAACAAGTCCGACATCGGACGACAAGCCGCTGACGCAGCCTGAATAAACTGCGCCACGGCCGACTCCCCAAACAGGAGAGGACAAAAAGGTGAAGAACGCCTAAGAGCCAGAGCCCAAGCAGATTCCACGGAGGAACCCAGCACCGCCTGCCGACACGCGAGACGGGAAGCATAGAACAGGGAAACCGCATCCCGCAAAATCGGCGTGAACAGCTTCAACAAGGCAGCCGACGAACGCGCAGCCGAGGACAAGGTGCCGGACCCCGGGACGGACCCAAGCGTCCCCACATCCACCACGAGCCAATCCGAAGACAGCTCCAGGAGGGAAAAGAACCGCAAGGCCGAACACAAAAGGCCCCGGGCGCGCAAGTCCTCCGCCACGAGCGCCGCCGAAAGGGAGGGAACCTGCACATGGAGCTGAATAACGCCCACATCGCGGGGAAGGGCAGGGGCAAACAAGCACTCATTCAGGTACTCAAGTTCACCCCCCAGGAAAACCTGAAGCACCGGGGAAGCTTCCCGCCACTCCAGCGTGCGGGAACGACAGAAGGAATGCCAGGAATCCAGACCAAACAAGGGGCAGTCTGCTAGCCAGGACGACTCCGGAACCTTGTAACGGAGCCAGAAAGGGAACAAAGTCCCAAACCTGAACTTGGACGGATCCATTTCCGAGGCATAATCCGGGTCACGCAGGAGGTAAGCTGCAAAGGCCGCTCGCACCACACCAGGTTGGATGCGATAAGCCGAAAACCTCCGGAAGGACGGAACCGACGTACCCGGGGAAACACTGAACCGAACCCGGGGAGGGGCCGACACCAAATCCAACTCGTACGCAGAGGGGGGAAAAGAAAACCCCACTCCTTGTAACAATAAGCCCCGCTCAGTGGGAAGAAAAACCCAGGCGGGGTCCAGCGGGGCCAAAGGCCCCCAAGTCAGCCCCTCCCCAGCCTCAAGGTCCGTCACCACAGGACCCGAGGCCGAGTCCTCTCCCCAAGCCCCGACCCCACAAGACAAGGACGGAGCAGCCGGAAAAGCTGGAGGAAGGGGGGCCCACTGGTCAGACCCTGAAGCTTCGGCCGGGAGACAAGACTCGAATGCCTCTGCCGCCCCCCCGGAAGGGGCAACCCCTGAAGCTGCCCGAGTCTCGAGATCAAGTAACCCCTGCTCCGACCCCGAAACCCTCAGACGCTTCGGGGCCGGAAGCAGGGGCGGGGGACCAGAACGAACAGAAGGGGAAGGACGAGGAGGTGCGGACTGAACCAGGATCGAAGCGACCCCCACCCCCAAGTCCGGGTCTCGAAAAGCAAAGCGGGGCAGCCCCGGGGCATCCGGGGAAGCAACCAACCGAGCGCGTTGCAACAGACGAAACCTAGACTGCAACGCACGTGCCGCCTGTACCCGAATAAAATCATCAGAGGATTGGGTAAATTGAGTCACAAGCAAGCAGCAACACTCACAGGACTCAGGGTCGAAAGTATCACCGACCCAGCAGGCAGCGTGGCAGAGGCAAAAACAATGAGGGTCACCCTGAGACAAGGGGACCGAGCAACCCTCAAACTCGCACACAGCGAGTGGGGACTCCGGGGTCACATCCATCGGACCCACGCGCCCCCTAGGGGATTCCCAGGGTCCTGAGCGTTTACTTTAAGAGGACTCGCGCTCAGGTAGTCCCAGGCAGGGTGCTGCAAACCGGCGCCCAAAACTACCAAGCAAACTTCTAAAGCTGAACCCCAGGGACGTGTACACTCACGGGGACCTAGCAGGGGGCGCCACCGAGGAGAACAGTGGAAGGGCAAAAACAAACTGAATAAAACGACAGAACCCCCCACCAGGCAAAAAGAAAAAGAAAAACAAAACCCCGCAAGAGGACAGCGAACCCCAAGGAACAGAGCCGGCCGCGATGTCGGGAATTACAAGCTGAGCAGCACCCTGCGCCCCTACCAGTGCAAACTGCCTCTTACCCGCCGGTAACAAGGGAGAACAGAGCACCCAAGAGCCCAACAGGCGGCCGAAAAACCGAAAGGTAAAACGGACCAGCAGACGCAGACCCCGAGGAGCCTGTGGAAGGTGGCCCCAAGCCCCAAGGGCAGTACTTACAGGGCACCTAGGGAAGGCAGCCCTAGGCGCATGCAGCCCGAGTACTGAAGATAACTCCTGGCTCTCGCACCCACAAAACTAACACCACACGCAAAGCACAGTGCAGTAGCGACACCGGAGCCAGAGCACACGACCATCGCCTATAGCATCAGCCTCAAGAACTGAGGTGTGGGTAGCCGGCGTGGGGGGTCTGGGGCTCCCCCTTCCCCCTCCCGGGGAGGGGGGAGCTGCGCAGACAGCGGCGCGGCAGTGTGTGACGTCACACTAGTTTGCTTGTTTTCGGTTGGGGAGTTCTATCCACTAGTTCGGTTTTTGGTAGCAATTTTAACCAGAATAGGGGTTTGTTTTGAGGCGCTTACCTTTCTGGGTGCCTGTTCCGGTCGATGGCAGACATAGAATGCTTCCAACTACACGGGGGCTTCTATAGGCCATTGCTCCCCTTGCCTCTCTGAGGGGGCCCGGTTCTGGCCGTGGTCCCCGGTAGGCCTAAGAACTCCATACACATGACTGATGCCAAAGTCTGACATTAGCATATCAGCCTGGGATAGCTCCGGGGAGCCGACGGGGCTCCCCCCAGAAAGAGTGGTGTTTGAATACAGTTCAGGAGTTGTGCCACCGTTGCACAACTGAACTGGCAATGGGGACACTGATTCCTGAAATTGTCAGCATGTAGTCCCAGTTTCCAGCCAGTACCCAGACACTGGGACACTATACCAGTACAGTACAGTGGAACCTCGAATAACGAATTTAATACATTCCGGCGCCGTGATCGTCATGTGAAACGGACGTCATACAAAACGCATGTCCCCATTGACAATAATGGAAATCAAATTAATCCGTTCTACCACCAAAAACATCAATATGATATTCGATGTTTTAAATAATGAAGCAGCCTACCTTACATACTCTGAACAAACCTTTAAGACATTTTTCTTTCTTCAAATTTATTCAATACAGTGGCACCTCTATTAACGAGTTTAATCCATTCTGGCACCAAGCTCGCTATGTGGAAAACTTGTCTATAGAAACAAATTTCCCCATTTAAAATAAAGGAAATAAATTTAATCCATTCCACTCCCAAAAACATCCATACTTGTATGACATTTTATAATGTAAATATAATACTGCACATGTAATTATAAATGTTTTGTTGTATTGTTTTCATATTTACTTTACCTTATGAAGTCGTTGCTGGCTTGAGGGAGACGATGGGGAGGTGGGAAGGAGGAGAGGGGTTATGGTGTGGAAGGAGAATCCACCTCTGAGTCAGGCGGGCTCTCTCTTCTTGGGAATTTCACCTCACTGGGACTGGGTTGTGGTTCACTATCACTGGCTCTTCTTTTCTCTACTTTTGCAAAGAACGTATCTATTGACAATTGCTTTTGTCTTTGTTTTAGGATGTTCCTAAAACGAGACAGCAAATTGTCATTAAACATGTTCACACACCGGGTTGTCACTGCTTTATCAGGGTGATGCTTTTCCAAGAATGTGGTCACCTTTTCAAACAATCCCAACACTTCCCTGATCTCACTGGAAGAGGCACCATCCTCCCTTACCTTTTCTCCCCCCTTACTAATGGTGCAAATTGTTGATGAGGACCTGCCATACTCCCTTGTGAGATCAGTCACACAGAAACCACGCTCATGCTTTGCTATAATTTCCTTCTTCGAATCCACAGTACAGTAATTGTCTCTTTCTTCCTCTTGACAACGCTATCTTTAGCAAGCAGCTTCTTTGGCGACATCGCACGTTACAAATTGTAGTCACAAAACCACAAAAACCCAAAGAAAAGCGCAAATAAACGCAGAGGGATGCTTGTCGTGTGCGATACAACAACAACACTGACGTCGGAGGCGTCCGAGAATTTGCGAGAACCCACGAGACGCTAGGAAGCACCTTGTGGTTTTGCTCATTAACCCTTAAATTGCGCATCGCATCATATGATGCTTTGGAGTACTACACAAGATTTAAACGGCCCGCGGATACACGGGGTTCACCACACCTTTATCAGGGCTCTTGTAAACAGACACCATTTTTTTTTTAAATTGTGGGCCAAATTCCCGGGTGTTAGGGGCCTCAGTATTGAGTGAGCTACCAAGCCTGCCACACGCAGCATGAGCTCACAGCACTGCTGTTCAGCTTGTGACCACAGCATTGCCTAAAAATGTCATAATATACTTGTTCATGCTATTATGTAGCGATGATATTATTACAGAAGACCCCTGACTGTGATAAAACTGACCAGGGTTCTGATAATAGCAGGATTGGAGTGATATTTAGCGCTGTGCTCCATGGAGGGAGGAGTAATACTGTGGGAGGAAGGGTGGTGGCGTTGTCTTCTGACTGTGTGGGGCCACCTTTTATTGCCTGCACTCACCATACCAACTTAGTGGTTCGCTATGGTGAACACAAATGTAGATACTTATATATAGCGTGTGTATAGAGGGTATAAACAGCAATAGGAGTAGGTTGGGAGCCGCCATTTTGGTGAGGGAGGTGGCGTCGTCTGCACGACTTATCATGTTGTTTACTGGTGACCACTATGGTCTTTGGGCACCAAACCAGTTTACTTGTACAAGTATGGTGAACAAAACAGGTAGATACTTATAAATAATGTGTGTATATAGCGTAATAACACCACAAACAGTATTGTTGGAGGAGAAATATTAGTGCATCTGGCCTTGAGGGCGGCCGCCACCAGCTGACTGTGAGTAGCTACGTTTTTGTGCCTTTACTCACCATACAAGCTTAGATGTACAGTTATAGTGAACAAAACATGTAAATACTTATATATAATGTCTGTATATAAAAGCAAAAACAGTATGGTGGGAGGAGAAAGGTGGCAAGTCAGGTGAGGTGAGGGAGGGAGGGAGTGGCAGCCAGTGGCGGGCTGCCACTGGCTGCCATTGCCACTGCCACTCAGCATACCAACTTAGTGGTTCGTTATGGTGAACACAAATGTAGATACATATATATAGCGTCTGTATATAGTGAATAAAAGCAAAAATAGTATTGTGGGAGGAGAATGTGGGTGAGTCAGGTGACTTGAGGGAGGGAGGAAGTAGCAGCCAGTGGCGGGCTGCCACTGGCACTGCCACTCAGCATGCCAACTTAGTGGTTTGATATGGTGAACACGAATGTAGATACTTATATATAGCGTCTGTATATAGTGAATAAAAGCAAAAATAGTATTGTGGGAGGAGAATGTGGGCGAGTCAGGTGACTTGAGGGAGGGAGGAAGTAGCAGCCAGTGGCGGGCTGCCACTGGCACTGCCACTCAGCATGCCAACTTAGTGGTTTGATATGGTGAACACGAATGTAGATACTTATATATAACGTCTGTATATAGTGAATAAAAGCAAAAAAGTATGGTGGGAGGAAAATGTGGGCGAGTGAGGTGTTGAGGGAGTGAGTGGCTGGCTGGTGTGTGGCGGTCACTCCTCGTTAATTTTTGACTCATAATAGCAACTTAGTGGTTCGTTATGGTGAACAAAACATGCAGATACTTATATATAACCTGTGTATATAGTGTAATAACCGACAAAGTATTTGTTCACTGTTTGATGAACATAATTGAATCAACAATATGCACACCATATTTTTGAGTACAGCGATGATTCACTCATTTTATTATATAAATATATCACACTACACACTATTGAATAATATTACAGCAAAAAAACTACGAAAAATCAATCAGAGACATTGAAATAATTAGATAATTATCTCTTTGTGGCAACTCCAGCCTGACAACTGGCGAGCAACAGTCCGTCTGGGACGCACGCTGAGTCAGCACCTGTTTTTTTGCCAGACTTCCCCACATATATAGCAGGCAATATATGCCACTTACGATTTTTTTATTATTTGTCCTATGATTAGTGAACACAAATTAACAGGTTTAGAAGAAAAAATATATATTTTTTTTTTTGGTATGCGCCTGTGAGTGACACATGCTAAATAGCCAGGCGCCATACAAGGGTTAATAGAGGTGAAGCTCGTCAATAGAGACAAATTTGCTGCAAGTGGCTCGCTCGTTACTCGAAATGCTCGTAGATAGAGCCGCTCGTTAATCGAGGTGCCACTGTATTTTTCATTTGTCTTAGGGCAAAAGGTTTGTTCGGTGTTCGGCAGGTAGGCTGCTCCATGTTTCTTAATCCTTTAACTGCGCAACGCGCCTGCAGGCCCAGGTTTCGGGTGCGCAACGCACCTTCGGGTGTTTTTATTTTTCACGTTCCATTCAAAACTCCCGCGGCTACATGGGGTTCACATCAGCTTCCTCAGGGCTCTTGTAAACAGACACCATCTTAAAAAAAACCAGCGTTGAATGTATTGAAACGCCATTTTCTGGGTGAGCCCTGGAGGCTCCCTGGAGCTTATCGGGCTAATGTATGTTATGTTAGACCGGGACATTAGCTAAGGAGTTCAGACCTACCAGGGACCAGCGCCAGAACCTGGCCCCTTCAGAGAGGTTTCAGGGAGCAATGGCCCTGGAAAACCCCATATGGTTGGGGGTTTTCCTTATCTGCCATCGACCGGGGTTAGGCACCCAGAAAGGTAGGCGTAACAAAACAAACCCCACATGGTAAGAAACTACAACAAAAACCGAACAGAGAGGTAGACAACTCCGTACAATCCCAAGGAAACAAGCAAACAAGCAAACATCACACTTTACTGCCGCGCCGATCGTCCGCGCAGCCCTCCCCACCCCGGGAGGTGGAGGGGGGAGCCCCGGACCTACCGCGCCGGCTGCCAAGCTCCAGTTCGGAAGCTAAGCGTCAACCAACGCGAAAAAACCGCCGACCGGTGGGAGGGAGGGTTTCCAGGGAGCCTCCGGGGCTCACCCAGAAAATGGCGTTTCATTACATTCAACGCTGGTTTTCTGTGGGGAGCCCCTACGGCTCCCTGGAGCTTCATACCCAAAGAGAAGGAAAAGAAAGGGCTAACCCGGGAGGCGGCCGCCACAAACTCTGCAACACAAAGCCAAGACAACCGGTCGCAAACCTGCGACCCAAGGCAACAAGAACGCCCAAGAACAGACGCACATATGGATGGGCGGCCAAAAACCTGTGCGACCCACAATTCCCTGCGCCCGAAATGAGCCCGAGACGTCACCAACACAGCAGCAATTGCTGCAAACGTCTGAACAGCACGGGCGCAAAGACAGACCGCAGGAAGAAGGAAAACACTGCGGACGACCCGGGAGACCCGAGCCCTGAAAACAGGGAACGAAGGAACCGGATCAACCACAGCGCATCCCCAGGCACGGTACGCCGGCAACAGCAAAAAGCACAACTGGACAACACAGGACGCACCCCCCGGCCAAACCAAACAAGTACCAATACCCCAAGAACCCCTCCGGAAAGCAGCCGTCTCGACCGTCGCCAGGACAGAGAAAGGCTGCACACCAATAAAGCTACCACCAGTACCAAAGAGGAGGAAACTGAAACCGAAGGGGCTACCACAAACTGAGGGGAAGAGAAGAAGGCACCCTGAACAAGGACCAGGATGGCTCAGGCGACTCATGAGCAGGCCGGAGGGGAAACAAAACGCGAGAAAACGTAATAAACGTCATACAGTCTCCAAGACGAAGCTCGCAGGTGGGACACCGTCAACAAAGCCACCTGAACACCATAGAGATGGCGATACCTGCGTCAAAATACCAGACGCGAAGAGCCAAAGAGAAGGCCGAACCAGTCACGGACAGGACCGATTCGGCCTGCTGAAAGAGGCGAAGCCTCAGGAAAAACGCCCCGGGTACGGACACCTATCAAGCAGCGTCTGAAAAGAAGGCCGGGCCGGCCACCGTGGAACCATAAGGACTGTTCTCGTGGGAATGGGCTGCAACCGAGCCAGAACCCGAAGCAACAGCTGGACCGGGAGAAGAGGTACAGGTACCCCCCACCTCGACCAGGCCTGCCGAAAGCCTCCACCGTGAAGTCCTCGCAGGTGGGAAGGGCGCCACAAAACGGGCGACGCCTAGACCACGCCGACCCGAAGACGTCCATGGCCAGGAGTCCATAAGCCCAACAGAGCCAACAAAACGAATCGGCGACGACTGGCCAACCCACGAAGAGGAATGAACCGAGACAGCTGTCCACCAGGACGCAGGACACACCCCGGACACGAACCACACGGTTAACCAAACCCCCTGTGGTTCCGGCAAGAACCACCAGAGAACAGTCCAAACAGAGCTGAATGGTAGAGTACCTAGTGACCCAAACCCTCCGAAGCGCAAACCAGACAGCCATGAACACCTGAACCGGGCTGTGAGCCCGACGGACAGACAGACTCCATCAACCTCGGCCGACCTGGTGAGCACTGGTCACAAAGCCCCAGCCGAGAGACGACCCGTCCGTGAACACATCGAGCGAAGGCTCGGGGAGCTGCCAAGGCACGGAACCCCGAAAACCCCAAAGAGGAAGCTGGTGACGCAGCACCAACACCAGATCCCCAGAGGAACCCAAGGAATGCAAGAGGCGGAAGTGGAGTCTCCGTAGGAACCAACCGACGCCGGAGCCAAACCCGACTCCGCGGGCAGACAAGCACGCCGAAGTGCAAACTCCCGCACAACCGCCCAAGCAACCGCTGAGCAACCCGGGACCCCCTCCTGAACAGCCAAAGGCGGGACCACAGCCACAGTAACACTTCTGGAGGGAAGACAATGAGGGGCCCAAGAGCCTGAAACAAGGCCCAGGTCCGAACCCGGGACGGAAACAGAAGGTAAAACCTCCAGATCACCAGGAAACCAAACCCAGCGATCTGGAAAGAACCATCCCCTGGCGAGCAGACAAGCGGACTGACTGGGAGCCCACTCCAGCCAGTCGTCGAGGTAGGCCAGACACCGAATCTCAGACGCAGACAGGGCACTAAGATCCGGTAAAGATGCAAAGAGTATACAAAGTGCCCTTCACAAAATAGGGAATGCAATAAAAACAGCAAACCTGAAGCCCCACCACCAAAGCATTGTATGACAATCATATTAAGACATATTATGACATATGACAATCATTATATGACAATATGACAATTATAATCAAAGCATTATATGACAAAGAGTGCTGGGAAGACGGGACACCACGAGAGTAGCTCTCATCCTGTAACTACACTTAGGTAAGTACACATAGGTAATTACCAACCGTGCTAGCCCCAGAAAAACTGGAGAGGAACGTGCCAAGAAGTGACCTGGAGGTCCAGGTCCACCATCCATGCACCCGGCCCTAACAGAATCCGAACAGGAGACAACAGTCCTCCGAGCAGGGCAGAGGATCCAGGGCGCAGACGGAAGTAGTCCAGAAGAACTGCAGACTGGAAAAGCTCATGACTGCAAAGAGCAGACGGGAAAAGCTCATGACTGCAAAGAGCAGACGGGAAGCCCAGAAGGATGGGGCGGATCGACCACGCCCCACGCACCCACGAAGAGGAAATGACGAAGCGCAGGGAAGAAGCCCACCCCGCCAGCTCTGAACCCCCCCCAAGGGGGAGAAGCCGTCCTCCGACGCCAGCAGAGGCCGGAAGACAACCCAAAGCGCCCACCAACAGCGGGACCAAGCGAGAGGCAACAGAGCAAGCTGCTCCCCCAGCGCCCAGTCAACAGAGAAGGGAACAGAACCCCTTCAGAAAGAAAAAGTACACTACCGAAGTCATGAGGAGAGACTACGGGAATGAAACCACACTTCGCTGGAAGAGGAAGTGAGGGGAGACCTGATCACCACATACAAGATACCCAAGGGAATCGACAGGGTTGAGAAGGACAGGCTATGTAACACAAGGGGCACACGCACTAGGGGACACAGGTGGAAACTGAGTACCCAAAAGAGCCACAGATAGAATTAGTTTTTTTTTTTTTTTTTTTTTTTTTTTTTTTTTGAGTGTCAGAATGGGAACGGGAAAGCACTAAGAAGTAATGTGGCGACTCCTCACACAAGTAACGAGGCTGACCCCCATACAATGTCACATGTAGACATGACAGAGCCCAAGAGGCACAGGAACCGATACGAGTACAAATGAAACAGAGGAACCGAATTCCAGAGAACAACATAGAGCGGATAGAGGTGTCTAGAGATGAAGTGGAAAATATGCTAAAGGAGCTCGGGAGGAACAAAGCAGCTGGCCCAGATGGCGTTTCACCATGGGTTCTGAGAGAATGTGCATCTGAGCTCAGCATTCCACTTCACCTGATCTTTCAGGCATCCCTGTGTACAGGAATCGTAGCAGACGTGTGGAAACAGGCTAACATAGTTCCAATCTACAAAAGTGGCAGCAGGGAAGACCCCCTCAATTATAGACCTGTATCATTGACAAGTGTAATAGTGAAAGTATTGGAAAAGCTAATCAAAACTAAATGGGTAGAACACCTGGAGAGAAATGATATAATATCAGACAGACAGTATGGTTTTCGATCAGGAAGATCCTGTGTATCGAATTTACTCAGTTTCTATGATCGGGCCACAGAGATATTACAGGAAAGAGATGGCTGGGTTGACTGCATCTATCTGGACCTAAAAAAGGCTTTCGACAGAGTTCCACATAAGAGGTTGTTCTGGAAACTGGAAAATATTGGAGGGGTGACAGGTAAGCTTCTATCATGGATGAAAAATTTTCTGACTGATAGAAAAATGAGGGCAGTAATCAGAGGCAATGTATCGGAATGGAGAAATGTCACAAGTGGAGTACCACAGGGTTCAGTTCTTGCACCAGTGATGTTTATTGTGTACATAAATGATCTACCAGTTGGTATACAGAATTATATGAACATGTTTGCTGATGATGCTAAGATAATAGGAAGGATAAGAAATTTAGATGATTGTCATGCCCTTCAAGAAGACCTGGACAAAATAAGTATATGGAGCACCACTTGGCAAATGGAATTTAATGTTAATAAATGTCATGTTATGGAATGTGGAATAGGAGAACATAGACCCCACACAACCTATATATTATGTGAGAAATCTTTAAAGAATTCTGATAAAGAAAGAGATCTAGGAGTGGTTCTAGATAGAAAACTATCACCTGAGGACCACATAAAGAATATTGTGCAAGGAGCCTATGCAATGCTTTCTAACTTCAGAATTGCATTTAAATACATGGATGGCGATATACTAAAGAAATTGTTCATGACTTTTGTTAGGCCAAAGCTAGAATATGCAGCTGTTGTGTGGTGCCCATATCTTAAGAAGCACATCAACAAACTGGAAAAGGTGCAAAGACATGCTACTAAGTGGCTCCCAGAACTGAAGGGCAAGAGCTACGAGGAGAGGTTAGAAGCATTAAATATGCCAAAACTAGAAGACAGAAGAAAGAGAGGTGATATGATCACTACGTACAAAATAGTAACAGGAATTGATAAAATCGACAGGGAAGACTTCCTGAGACCTGGAACTTCAAGAACAAGAGGTCATAGATTTAAACTAGCTAAACACAGATGCCGAAGAAATATAAGAAAATTCACCTTCGCAAATAGAGTGGTAGACGGTTGGAACAAGTTAAGTGAGAAGGTGGTGGAGGCCAAGACCGTCAGTAGTTTCAAAGCGTTATATGACAAAGAGTGCTGGGAAGACGGGACACCACGAGCGTAGCTCTCATCCTGTAACTACACTTAGGTAATTACACTTAGGTAATTACCTGTTGACGGACGGTTGAGAGGCAGGACCAAGGAGCCAGAGCTCAACCCCCACAAGCACAACTAGGTGAGGACATATATTGTAAAAGCACAAGCCGCCGACTAGTGGCAAAGAGCACTACGCCGGCCAGGCAAAGAAGGCACAAAACTGCATCAAAAGGCCCACCTCGACAGCAAAACCACAAAGTCCCAGCACAACCACAACATGTGCCAATACCCAAAAAGCTCAGTCTGCAAGCCAGGAAGACCCCGGAACCCCAAAAGGCAGAACCGGGTCACACGAGGAAACAAAGTCCCCTGAACCCACAAAACGGGGCCCAAGAGGAAGAAACCTCCAGAACGAAACCAAGGAACCCAAAGGAACCCAGAATCGAACCAGGGGGAGCCCAAACCACCACATTTGCCGGCGGAGAACACCACTAAAAGGCAAAGCACAGACCCCAGCAGAACGCCCTGGGAAAACGGTCCCAACAGACCGAAAACCGAGGGGCAAGGTGTGGGAGCAAGCATACCAGCCAGGGGCACCGAGCCTAAACCCAGAGGCTCAGACCCAAAATCAACACCCAAACGTTCCCAGAGGAACAGGCAACGGCAAGAAAACACCAGAAAAACAACGAAACGACAACAGGAGAACAAAAACCCTGCAAATTTTTTGAAAACTCACCAGACGCTCGCTCGCACACCCAGACGCATGTAAACAAACCGCAACGCCGCCCTGGTGGCCACGCCGGGAAACCGGCAGACGAAAATGGCCGCCAGCAGGGGCTGTGACTGACGCTTAATACACAAAAACACGCCAGCAAATGTGGGAAGGTAGCAGACTGGAAGGGCGAAAAACGACGCCCAACAGCAGAAAAACCCCTGAAGGGGCAAAACCGCCCCAGAACTGCTAGCAGGCATCCCCCACAGCCCCGGGAACCAACAACAGAGGCCCCGGGGCAGAGCCGTCCACCAAGCCCTCCGCCCTTAAAGAAAAGCAAGAGCCCATGGGAAAGGCAACAAGAAAGGGCCGCTGGTAAGACCCAGAAGCCTTGGCAGGAGGCACAGGCTCAAACCTCCGTCCCCAACCCGAACGGGGCATCCCCCGAAAACCGCCCGAGTCTCTGCCGCAACTGAACCCCGCCCCGACCCCGAAACCCGCAGACGGTCCGGAGCCGGGAACATGGAGGGAAAGGGGCGAGCAGCACCTAACCAAACGGGGCGGCCACGGGGCATTCGAGTGGGAAACCAACCTAGCATGTTGCAGCAACCTAACCTAGCTTGCAACACGGATGCCGCCTGTACTCTGAACAGTAATAACATCAGGAGAGTACTGGAGAACAAGCAGAGAATCACTCGCAAGACTCCGGGTCAAGGTGTCAGTGACCCAACAGGCAGCATGACGGAGGTAAAAATGGCGACTGTCACCCGGAGACAAGGGAACAGCAACCAACGATCCCGTTCAAGACGGGTTGGAACCCGGAAGACACATTCAATGGTCCCCCGAGCCCAGACAGGGGTTTCCAGGGCCCGTAGGGTAACAACTACGGGAAGCCCGGGCAAGGTGTTGCTAACCGGTTAAGAAACCCAAACATAACAAGAGGGTAGATTATAGCACTGAAAACCCCTGAGACGTGTACAAGCACGGGGGCCTAGCAGAGGGCCGCCAAACACTACCAGTGGAACTATAACCACCTTAGGCAGACCCCCACCAAGCAAGAAAATGAAAAACAAAAGAAAAACCCCGCAAAAGTACACCGTCTCCAGAGGCAACAGAAACCGGCCGCCGCTTAGGTGGCAGGCTGCGCAACACCTTGACGCCCTAACCAGCACAATACCAATCCCTACCCAGGGTCAAACAAGGGCCCCAAGCCCCAGCTGGCCCCAAGGGCGAGGCAAATGCCGAGCAGCAAGAACCTCTACGGGAATGGTTCCCGAACGCCCCAGGGAAGATAACCCTGTTGCGCAAGGGCAGTACTCACAGGGCGCTTAGGGAAGTCAGCCACTAAGCACATGCAGCCCCGGCACTGATGAAGTACTCCTGGCCACCGCACACCACAACACACGGCAGTGAACGCCACACAAGGCAAACACCGCCTAGGAAACTGAGGCCAGAGAAGCGTCAATCCCGGTTGACATTAGCGAACGAACTGAAGCTTGGCAGCCGGCGCGGTAGGTCCGGGGCTCCCCCCTCCCCCTCCCGGGGTGGGGAGGGCTGCGCGGACGATCGGCGCGGCAGTAAAGTGTGATGTTTGCTTGTTTGCTTGTTTCCTTGGGATTGTAGGGAGTTTTCTACCTCTCTGTTCGGTTTTTGTTGTAGTTTCTTACCATGTGGGGTTTGTTTTGTTACGCCTACCTTTCTGGGTGCCTAACCCCGGTCGATGGCAGATAAGGAAAACCCCCAACCATATGGGGTTTTCCAGGGCCATTGCTCCCTGAAACCTCTCTGAAGGGGCCAGGTTCTGGCGCTGGTCCCTGGTAGGTCTGAACTCCTTAGCTAATGTCCCGGTCTAACATAACATACATTAGCCCGATAAGCTCCAGGGAGCCGTAGGGGCTCCCCACAGAAAAATCATGGTCCACATTGCCGGGTGTCAGAGCCTCAGTAGTGAGTGAGCAACCAAGGCTGGCGCTCGCAGCATGAGCGCCCAGCACTGCTGTTCAGCGTGTGACCACAGCATCGCCTAATATTGTTAAAATATATATATAATCTGTTTTATTTAGCTATAATAGTATTATAGAAGAGCCCGAGTGTGATAATGACTGGGTACAATGTTCAAATATCAGTGATTCAATGCTGTTCACGATGTTCACAGCGCTAGCCACAGCACCACAGCATTATTTCGTCCATCTAGGAATCTTCAAACGACTTTTTAGGTTCCTTTTCAAAATAAACGTGTGGTCAATTATTCATTTACAGGTATTAGTGACCAGGATTGTGGTTATAATGAGCGTTGTGCGTAGGAAGGAGGAATTTTGGTGAGGGAGGGAGGAAGGGAGAGAATTGAGGTAGCCTCACTGTGGCAGTAACTCTTGTTTTGCTCACCGTACTAGCTTTGTGGTTCACTATGGGGAACACACATGTACATGGGTATATACAGTGTGTGTGAATAGTGTAATAACAGCACCAGGAGTATGTTGTGAGAAGCTATTTTGGTGAGGGAGGTGACGTCATAATCGTGGCGTCGTCTGCTGTCTGCTGTGTGATTTGTCATGCAGTGTATGGTGGCCATTGTACTGTTTGGACACATTACCAACTTACTTGCATAGTTCTGATAAATAAAACATGTAGATAGGTATATATAACATGTGTAAGTCATGTAATAAATACAATAACAGTATGGTGGGAGGAGCAATGTTGGCGAGTAAGATGTTGGAGTGAGGGAGGGCTGGCTGGGTGTGGCTGTTCACACTCGCCGTGTTCTGAGCGTGTTGATGGTGAATGTATATAGCCGGTCGTCCGCGCAGCCCGCCCCTCCCCGGGAAGGGGGGGGGGGGCACGGACCTCACCATGCCGGCTGCCTTCAGTTCGCAATCTAGTGTAAACTGGGATAGATGCTTCTCTGGCCTAAAATTCCTTGGCGGTGTTTGCCTCGTGTGGCGTTCTCTGCTGTTTTTGTGTGGTGTGCGGTGGCCAGGAGTACTTCATCAGTGCCGGGGCTGCATGCGTCTAGGGGTTTCCTTCCCTAGGCGCCCTGTGAGTACTGCCCTTGCGTGTCAGGGTTATCTTCTCTGGGGAGTTCGGGAACCGCTCCCGTAGAGGTTCTTGCTGCTCGGCATTTGCCTCGCCCTTGGGGCCAGCTGGGGCTTGGGGGCCCTTGTTTGGCATTGGGTAGGGAATGGTATTGTGCTGGTTAGGGCGTCAAGGTGTTGCGCGGCCTGCCACCTAAGCGGCGACTGGTTCCTGTTGCTCTGGGGACGGTGTACTTTTGCAGGGTTTTTCTTTTGTTTTGTTTTTGTTTGCCTGGTGGAGGTTCTGCCTCGTGGGCCCATAGTTCCCCTGGTATTGTTTTGGTGGCCCTCTGCTAGGCCCCCGTGCTTGTACACGTCCCAGGGGTTTTCAGTATTATCATTTACCCTTGTTTTGTTTGGGTTTCTTAACCGGTTTGCAACACCTTGCCCGGGCTTCCCGTAGTTGCTAACCTACGGGCCCTGGAAACCCCTGTCGGGGCTCGGGGACCCATGGATGCGTCTCCCGAGTTCCAGCCTGCCATGTGTGGGTTTGAAGGTTGCAGTGTGCCCTTGTCTCAGGGTGACAGTCACCTGTTTTGCCTCCGTCATGCTGCCTGTTGGGTCAATGACACCTTTGACCCGGAGTCTTGCGAGTCATGTTCTCTGCTTGTGCTCCAGTTTTACTCTGAGGATGTTCCTATTAGGGTACAGGCAGCATGAGCGTTGCATGTTAGGTTTAGGTTATTGCAACGCGCTAGGTTGGTTTCCCACCCGGATGCCCCGAGGCTGCCCCGTTTTGGCTTTAGGGACCCTGACCGGGGGGCGTTGGTCGCTATGGCTTTGGCTCCAGCCGCGCCCCCTGGTCCTTCCCCTGTGGTTCTTTCTGCACCTCCCCCCCTGTGTCCGGCTCCGAAACGTATGCGGGTTTCGGCCTTGGCACAGGGTTTAGTTGGTAGTGAGACTCGGGCTGCTTCGGGGGCTGCCCCATCCGGGTCGGGGACGGAGGCATTTGAGCCGGTTCCTCCTGCCGAGGCTTCTGGGTCCCACCAGCAGACCCCCTTCTTGTCTGCCTTTCCCTTGGACTCTACCTTTTCTTCAGGGGTAGAGGGTTTGGAGGACGGCTCTGCCCCCGGGTCCCGACGTAGGGGATCCTGGGGCTGGGGAGGAGTCGGCCTGGGGGCCTTGGGCCCCCTGTGACCCCGCTTGGGTGCTTTTGCCTTTCCCGTGGGGTTTATTGTTGCAGGGGAGGGGTTTTCTTACCCCCCTTCCCGTTATGAGTATGATTTGGGTTCGGCTCCTCCCCGGGATCGGTTCCGGGCGCCTTTGGGTACCTCGGCTCCGTCTTTCCAGGGGTTTGCTCCTTTCCGTATCTCCACGAAGGTGGCTCGGGAAGCTCTTGCTGCATACCTCTTGCGAGACCCGGGTTATGCCTCCCCAGTGGATCCGTCCTCGTTTGAGTTCGGTTCTTCTTCCCGTTTTTGGGTGCATTTGGAGGTTCCGGAGTCTTCCTGACTAGCAGACTGCCCTTTCTTTTCATTGGGGGGCATGGCATGGGTTCTGTCGAACCCGCACGCTTGATTGGCGGGAAACTGCTACTTTTATGCAGGTTTACCTGGGGGGGCGAGTTTGAGCACCTTAATGCGTGCTTATTCGCTCCCATGCTTTCTCGGGATGTTAGCCTTTTCCAGCTTCACGTGCAGGTTCCTCAGCTTTCGGCTTCATTGGTTGCGGAGGAGTTGCGCTCCCGTGGGCATTTGGCTTCGGTCTTGCGTTTCTTTTCCCTTCTTGAGCTCTCTTCTGCTTGGCTTGAGGAGGATGTGGAAGCGTTGAGTGAAGGGCCTTCGTCCGGGGCACTGTCTTCAGCAGCTAGGGCGTCGGCTGCACTGTTGAAGCTATTTGCGCCCATCCTGAAGGAAGCGGTGTCTCTGTTTTTTGCTTCTCGCCTCGCGTGCTGTCAGGCTGTGCTCGTCCTCTCTTTGGAATCCGCTTGGGCCCTGGCTCTTAGGTTTTCGTCTCCGTTTTGTCCAATGCTGTTTGCAGAGACTGCGGTGTCTCAGTTTCTGCACGCGGCTTCGTCTAGTTGTCGTCCTATGGCGGACTTGTTGATTCTCCGGAGCGGTCGTTCTCGGCAGTTTCAGAGGGGTCGTGCCAGGGTTCCGGGTTCCGCTGGTCGAGGTGGGCCATTGGTGCCAGTTTCTGAGCCGTTGTTCCCTTCGGGGCCAGCGTCGTCTAGTTGGCGCAGTGATCGCCCTGTTCGACTGTTGAGTTCTCGTAAGGGGCGTTAGCCCTTTCGCGGTTTGCCACGTTGACGGGGCGATGGGGGGAGGCTCGCTCTGTTTGCCCACGCTTGGTCCCACGATTTGTGGGCCTTTTCGATCGTGTCATCTGGCCTGCGGTGGCGTTGGGCGACTCGTCGTCCTTTGGGGGGTTCGGGGCTAACAGGGCAGGTTTCTTCTCCTGCGTCTTGGAGCGGGTGCACTTGGGCGTGGTCAAAACGACTACGTCCCTCAGGTGGGTTTCCCGTCTGTTTCCAGTGGCGAAACGGGACTGTGCGGATCTGAGGTTCATTCTGGACTTGTCCCGTCTGAACCCCTGGATTCCTTGCCCCTCCTTTCGGATGACTACTCTGTCTCAGGTCCGGCTTCTGTTGGAGCCGGGTGCCTGGATGGTGTCCCTAGACCTCAAGGACGCGTATTGGCATGTTCCTATTCATCCGGGGATCAGGGACTGGTTAGGTTCCGTGGGGGCGTCACGCTTACCGTTTTCGATGCCTACCTTTTGGCTTGAATCTGGCACCTTGCGTTTTCACGCGTCTGACCTGGGTTGTGGTGACCCGTCTGCGTCTTCTAGGGATTCGGGTTTTGGCCTACCTCCACGACTGGCTGGTGTGGGCTCCCAGTCGGTCAGCTTGTCTGCTCGCCAGGGATATGGTTCTTTCCCAGCTCGCCAGGTTCGGGTTCCTAGTGAACTGGAGGAAGTCCCATCTGGTTCCGTCCCAGGTTTGGACCTGGCTGGGTCTTGTTTGGGATTCTCGGACCGCTTCCTTGTCTCTCTCTCCAGAGGCGTTGCGGCGGCTGCGGGACCGCCGTCAGCTGTTTCTGAGGGGGTCCCGGGTCACTTGGCGGTTGCTCGAGCGGTTGTGCGGGAGTCTGAACTTCGCCGTGCTAGTCTACCCACCGGGTCGGGTTTGGCTTTGGCGTCTGTTTTGGTTCCTTCGGGGACGTCCTTTCCGCCTCTCTCGCGATCGTTGGGTTCGTCCTCCGGGGGTCTTATGTCGGTTGCTGCGTCACCGGCTTCCTCTTCAGGCTTTTCGGGGTTCGGTGCCTTGGCGCCTTCCCGAGCCCTCGCTCGATGTGTTCATGGACGCGTCGTCTCTCGGCTGGGACTTTGTGACCAGTGCTCACCAGGCAGGCCAGGGACAGTGGGGTCCGTCCTTTCATCGGGCTCACAGCACGGTTTGGAAGTTCGCGGCTGTCTGGTTCGGGCTTCGGAGGATTCGGGTCGCTCGGGGATCGACCATTCGCCTCCATTCGGACTGTTCTCCAGTGGTTCATTGCCTGAAGCGCAGGGGTTCTCTTCGGTCCTTGGCTCTTTGGGGTTGGTCCCTTCGAGTGGTTCGTCTGCTGGATTCTCGGGGTTTGGCTCTCCGTGCGGTTCACATCTTGGGAGTGTCCAACGTTCTGGCGGACAGTCTGTTTCGCTTCCTTCCCCTGTCCACCGAGTGGACGGTCGACTACGACTCGTTTCGTTGGATCTGCCAGACGTACGGTCTCCCAGATGTGGACCTCTTCGTGTTGGCGTGGTTTCAGTGTCTCCCAATATATGACGCCCTTCCCCGACTGCGAAGCGTTCGCGGTGGATGCCTTTCGGCAGAACTGGTCGAGGTGGGGTTACCTGTACCTCTTTCCTCCGATCCAGCTGTTGCTTCGAGTTCTGGTTCGGTTGGAGACATTCCCAGGGAGAGTAGTCCTCGTGGCCCCTTGGTGGCCGGCCCAGCCTTGGTTTCCGGTGCTTTTGGCTCGGTGCCCGAACCCGGGACGTTTCCCGTGGCTCCGCCTCTTTCAGCTGGTCGGTCCGATCCGGTACGGGGCTGGTTCGACTTTCTCCTCTGCTCTTCGCGTCTGGTCTTTTTGACGCGGGTGTATCACCATTTCTATGGGTATCAGGTGGCTTCTTTGATGGTGTCCCACCTGAGAGCTTCGTCTTGGCGACAGTATGTTGTTTCCTGGCGTTCTTTTCACCATTTTCTGGCTCTTCGTAGGTTGTCTTTTCTTTCGGATCGGGTTGTTTTGTCCTTTCTTTCTTGGCTTTTTCAGGACCGTCATTTGATGCCTAATACTGTCGCCTCGTATCGTGCGGCGCTGGCGGAGCCGCTCAAGCTAGCTTTCGGGGTGGACGACACATCCGCCCCGTTTCGTAAGCTTTCCCGTGGTAAGTTTCACCTCCGGCCTGCTCATGCGCCTCCTGAGCCATCCTGGTCCTTGGACAGGGTGCTCTCCTATCTTTCCTCTCCTCGGTTTGTGATGGCCCCTTCGGTTCCTTATTGTTTTCCAAGGCTTTGTTTTTGTTGGCATTGGCCTCTGGGGGCCAGGTAGGGGAGCTTCATGCTCTCCTCCGGTGCAGCGGTTTCTGTTCTTTTGGTCCTGGGGGGTAGGTTTGTCCATTTGCAGCCTTCTCCATCTTTTCTGGCGAAGAACGAGACGACTGCTTTCCAGAGGGGTCCGTGGGTCATTGATGCTTGGTTGGTTCGACCGGGGGTGCATCATGTGTTGTGTCCAGTTGCAGCACTTCGCCGTTACCTGCGCGCTTCAGCCGGGGTGGCTGGGGACGCACTTTGGGTTGATCCGGTTTCCCTCGTTCCCTGTTCCAGGGCTCGGGTCTCCCAGGTTGTCCGCAGGGTTATTAAGTCTAGCCAGCCTGCGGTCTAACCTCGCGCCCATGATGTTAGGAAGTTTGCGGCTTTGGCTGCCGTGTTTGGTAATATGTCTTGGGCACATATTCGGGTGTGTGGATTTTGGAAGTCGAGCAGGGTCTTGGCCGCCCGTTACTTGGTGAACGTCCCTGCTCCTCGGCGTTCTTGTGTTGCTTTGGGTCGCAGGTTGCAGCCAGTTGTCTCAACTTTGCATTGAGGAGTTTGTGGCCGCCGCCTCCCGGGTAAGTCCCCTTTTTCCTTCTCTTTGGGTATGTAGCTCCAGGAAGCTGTAGGAGCTCCCCACAGAAAACCAGCGTTGAATGTAATGAAACGCTATTTTCTGGGTGAGCCCCGGAGGCTCCCTGGCTACCCTCCCTCCCATCCGGTCGGCGGGATTTTTCGCGTTGGTTGAAGCCTAGTTTCCGAACTGAAGGCAGCCGGCGTGGTGAGGTCCGGGGCCCCCCCTCCCCCTCCCGGGGAGGGAAGGGCTGCGCGGACGACTGGCGCGGCAGTAAATTGATTGTCTGATTGTTTTCCTTGGGATTGTAGGGAGTTTTCTACCTCTCTGTTCGGTTTTGTTGTAGTTTCTTACCATGTGGGGTTTGTTTTGTTACACCTACCTTTCTGGATGCCTAACCCCGGTCGATGGCAAATAAGAAAAAACCCCAACCATATGGGGTTTTCCAGGGCCATTGCTCCCTGAAACCTCTCTGAAGGGGCCAGGTTCTGCCGCTGGTCCCTGGTAGGTCTGAACTCCATAGCTAATGTCCCGGTCTAACATAACATACATTAGCCCGATAAGCTCCAGGGAGCCTCCGAGGCTCACCTAGAAAATTGCGTTTCATTACATTCAACGCTGGTTTTTTGAAATTTGTTCTGTTTTTCAAAATTCTTCATTTTTCTTATTTTAATGTTTTTCTTTTTTTTTTATAAGAAACATGGAGCAGCCTACCTGACAAACACCATACGAACTTTTTTGACATTTGTCCTTTCTTTAAAAAAGTTAATTTCATTTTTCTACAAAAAGTCAATGCTTTGCAACATTCCAGCATCAATAGCATCTTTAACCCTTAACATGCTCGGGGTCTAATATCCTGCCATCCCCACAGGCGCATGTCATTTTGAAAAAAAAAAAAATTATTTTTTCTTTCTAACCTGTTAATTTGTGTTCACTGATCACGGGAAAAATAATAAAAAAATCGTAAGTGGCATATATTGCCCGCTATAGGGCGGGGAAGTCTGGCAAATTATAGGCGCTGACTCAGCATGCGTCCCAGGCGGTCTGTTGCTCGCAAGCTGTCAGGCCAGAGTTGCCACAAAGAGATAATTACCGAATTATTTCAATGTCTCTGATTAATTTTTCATACTTTTTTTGCTGTAATATTATTCAATAGTGTGTAGTTTGATATATTTATATAATAAAATGAGTGAATCATTGCTGTACTCAAAAATATGGTGTGCATATTGTTGATTCAATTACGTTCATCAATCAGTGAACAAATACTTTGTCGGTTATTACACTATAAGCACAGGTTATATATAAGTATTTGCATGTTTTGTTCACTATAACGAACCACTAAGTAGCTATTATGAGTCAAAAAGTAATGAGGAGTGACCGCCGTGTACCAGCCAGCCACTCCCGCCCTCCCTCCTGTCATCTGACTCACCCACATTCTCCTCCCACAATAATGTTTTTGCTATAATTCACTATATACAGACGTTATATATAAGTATCTACATGTTTTGTTCACCATAACTGTACATCTAAGCTTGTATGGTGAGTAAAGGCACAGAGATGTGGCTACTCACACAGTCAGCTGATCGGCGGCCGCCCTCAAGGTCAGACGCACTAATATTTCTCCTCCAACAATACTGTGTGGTGTTATTACACTATATATTTTATATACAGACGTTATATATAAGTATCTACATGTTTTGTTCACCATAACTGTACATCTAAGCTTGTATGATGAGTAAAGGCACAGAGATGTGGCTACTCACACAGTCAGCTGATCGGCGGCCGCCCTCAAGGCCAGACACACTAATATTTCTCCTCCAACAATACTGTGTGGTGTTATTACGCTATATACACACATTATATATAAATATCTACCTGTTTTATTCATCATACTTGTACAAATAAACTGATATGGTGCCCAAAGACCATCGTGGTAACCAGTAAACAACACCGTCGTCTGCACGGTGGCGTCGTGCAGACGACGCCACCGCTCTCACCAAAATGGCGGCTCCAAACCTTCTCTTGCTGTTTATACCCTCTATACACATGTTATATATAAGTATCTACATTTGTGTTCACCATAGCGAACCACTAAGCTGGTATGCTGAGTGCAGTCAATAAAAGGTGGCCGGTAATTACACACAGTCAAAAGACATCGCCACCACCCTCCCTCCTACAGCATTACACCTCCTTCCATGGCGCACAGCGCTAAATATCACCACAATCCTGCTATTATCAGAACCCTGGTCAGTTTTATCACAGTCAGGGGTCTTCTGTAATAATATCATCGCTACATAATAGCATGAACAAGTATAATTTGGCATTTTTAGGCGATGCTGTGGTCACAAGCTGAACAGCAGTGCTGTTAGCTCATGCTGCGTGCGTCAGGCTTGGTTGCTCACTCAATACTGAGGCCAATAACACCCGGGAGTTTGGCCCACGATTTTTTTTAAAAATGGCGTCTGTTTACAAGAGCCCTGATGAAGGTGTGGTGAACCCCGTGTATCCGCGGGCTGTTTAAATCTTGCGTAGTACTCCAACACATCGTATGACGTGATGCGCAGTTTACTGGTACAACGTCCAGCACGTCATATGACGTGATGCGCACTTTAAGGGTTAATCAAAGAAAAATAATTTATTTGCATCATCGGAGGCGTTCGAGTGTGCGAGAAGCAGTACCCGACCCCACCATGTGGTGTTAACGTTATTCAAACTATTCGTCTCGTTAGGCGACCACTTGTTCGAATAACGTTAACACCACGTTAACGTTCGTTGCCCAAAATGGTCGCCATTTGAGGCAGTCGTCACTCGAGGTTCTACTGTACTATCAAAAAATTCCATTCACCTGGGCTCTATAAGACTCGAACTGTGGACCCCACGATTGTGAGGCCAAAACTCTATCGACTGAGCTATTGAGTAGTCTTAATAAGGAAGAATGTTTATTTCCACATAAGTCTGGATGACAATTCTATCAAAAAGCGTTATGTAAATAAACCCAGCTTGGCTAGATGGCTGGGAAAAGCTACCTTGGCATGCTGAAGTGCAGCCTGCATGTAACTTAGTGAACTACGCCAGCCAAGATGCTCCAACTGGGGAAAAGACAGCAGCCAAAGACCCCAGAAGTAAACCTCTAAAGGAACATACCCTGAACATTCCAGGGAAGAAAACTCTGGCAGTGCAAGGGATTACCCAGGAAAGAAAACCATGAACACATGCAGCTCCAAGTCCATTAAACTCCTGGCCCATTTGCACAAATGTGCAAGGAACAGCCACCAAGGCAAAACAACACCCGAGAAAAACATGGGCCAGAGCGACGGTGGTAGACCCGGCACACACACATTTAGGTAATTACATCCGAGGAGAACTGACAGCGACCTGTGAACTGTGACCTGCCCCCTCCACCTCCTTCCCTCAAACAAAGGGGTGGAGCTAACGAGTGGGTGCTAGTTTTGTAACATTTTCGATTGTATGTTTATATAGCTTAGGGAGTTGTATATCCATTTTCAAGCCTGCAGGTCTCAGAGGCAGCCAACTGTCATTTGTTTTGACTCACTGACTTTCTGGGTACCTTTCTTGATGGTGGCATAAATGAATAACTTATGTGTCAGCTCCCTGTGCCTCTGTCAGGGAAGCAGATTCTGGCATTGGGTCCCCAGTAGGCCAGAGAGCTCCACAACTGATGGCACTTAGAAGATGGCACTGATATCAGAAATGGTAGCTTCAGGGAGCCACAAGTGGCTCAAGCCAGAAAATTAGTGCGCGAACAATCCAAAGCCCAAACGATTGATGATTCTGTTTACCGATGAATTCATGAACAAATCCACAAGGGCCGTGACGAGGATTCGAACCTGCGTCCGAGAGCATCCCAGACGCTGCCTTAATCGACTGAGCTTACCGACTGAGCTAATCATTTGATGCATCACGCAGTTGTGATTTCTGTGTGTTCTGATGAATTCATGTTGAATGAATGGATACTAATATAGCAGTAAAGGAAAATGTGTGTGTAAATCTTAATGTATAGTGAAGAAAAGGCTGAAAAGACAGTATGCGCAGATATGACAAGTGAGAAAACATGGTACACATATTAAATATTCATTACAAACAGCAAAGACCAGAACTGTATTAGAGCTAGTCACGAAAGACTTAATAGTTGACATAAAATGCAACAAATTTCTATACCTGTTTATCACCTGCTGGCTTAGTGATGCAGAGGATGTACTGCGAATTGACGCTCGGCCTCGACTCTGGAAAAATACACAAGTAAATACAAGTGTCAAGTGAGATTAAAGATTATTCATGGAAGGTGTAGGTGACAGCTGCAATACCTCCTGAATTGCAAAGGACGATACACAAGACAAAAAGTACAAAAGTTTAAACTGTTTAGTTGACAACCAATATTACTGAAATTGAGATGCCAAATCCTTTCTTGGTACAAGAAAGCATCACAGATATACATAAAAAAGAGAATACAATTTATAATGCTCACAACCTTAATATCTTCATTTCACCATAGCATCATTAGAAACAGAGATATTAAAATACAAATCTCCTACCTGGTTATCTTCTAGAGGTTCAGGTCCCACATCTCTTGTAGGTATGGAATCTGAATCCTCGAGGAGGTATACCGGGCGCCGTGAACCAGCACGACTAAGTTCAGCAGTTCCACTACCAGCCGTCACAGTGGACAATGAGTCATCCTGATGACTGTCACTAGCATCACCTGATCGCACACTTCCCACGTCCTCTGAAGATACTGATCCTCTGTGAATCAAAATAAAGACTTAATAAAAATATTTTGTAATTTTTTCAACTTTTGGGATGCTATGCCTTTTAACGCATATTGTATATTGTATTACATTGCATGAGTGTGATCATGAGCTTGCCTGTTGAGTGAATGGGTCTAAGAGACATATCATTCATGTGAAGAGAGCAGTGTGTCGGTCGGGTGGTTGTGTGTTGCCAGTTTGTGTATTTCTGAGAATGCTATTATATTTATTAGTTAATTATATATTAGGGTTATCATTATTCTAGAATGTGTATAATAGTGAAATTTTATGATCGCATATGTTTGGGAGTGGTTACTTCTGTATGTTGTGGGTTAGTTAAAAGTTCTATCAGGTGGTTGGTAACTCTGTGAAAGGGTGTCTTAGAGGCGGGTAAGTGGAGATCGCCACAGTGGCGGTGAGGAAATGGAACAGGAAGGATCTTTTATTAGTTAAGTTGTTGTAGTCTTTTTGTTCTGTACTTATTTGATAATATCTGAGTAGACAAGATACTGTAACAAGCCATACAGTGAATTATATTATATTGTAGATTTAAGTAGTTGCCCAGTGGAGATTTTTGTATATAATAATTCTTAAGTTGTAATATTATAAATTTATACTTTACAGTACTTGAGTTTGTGTCCCTCATTCAGTAAATTACTGGTGCTTGAAATTTTACATCATGGGGGTTTTAGGATCATACCCTAGATCTAATTGAAGTATGATAGGCCTGGGTATAAGGTTAATCCCGCGTCAGGCACGAGCCTATTTCAAGAGCGGAGGTGATAAGACCTTGCCATCGGAACACCCTCTAGCTGCTGGCTTGGACAGCAACTGAGGGGTTGATCAGAAAGGGACATTAAAATCCTCAACCCATTATTTTGAATGATTAGTAATCTATACACAAATATAGCAACATTACATTGAATGTTAATGTTAATAATATAGGCATGGTCATAGACAGGGATACAAACAGCAGTCTCTGGAATCACCACAAGGTTGACTGGAATATGCAGCAGTTGTATGGTGCCCATATCTCAAGAAGCACATCAATAAACTGGAAAAGGTGCAAAGGTATGCAACAAAATGGCTTCCAGAAATGCAAAACAGGAATTATGAGGAGAGGCTTAGAGGCATTTATGCGCAAACGCTAGAAGACAGAAGAAAAAGAGGTGATATGATCACCACTTACATAATAATACTGTAACAGGAATCGACCAAATTGGCAAAGAGGAATTCCTGAAACCAGCAACTTCAAGAACAGGAGGACACAGATTCAAGCTAAGAAAACAAAAGTGCCAAAAAAAAATATTAGAAGTTTTCTTTAGCAAAATTGTGGTATATGATTGGAACAAGTTAAGTGAGAAGGTGGTGGAGGACAAAACTGTCAGTAGTTTCAAAACATTATACGACAAAGAGTACTGGGAAGATGAGACACCATGAGCATAGCTTTCATCCTGTAAATACACTTAGCTAATTACAGTACTGTATAGGATTTTAACAAATCCCATAAAGCAATATTGACACAGTACCTCTTTGACACAGTACCCCATAAAAGGCTGTTAAAAAAGTTGGAGCAACAGGCAGGAGTAAAAGGGAAGGTGCTCCAGTGGATAAGGGAGTACTTAAGGAACAGGAAACGGCGAGTAACGGTGAGGGGGGAGACATCAGAGTGGCGAGATGTCACCAGCGGAGTCCCACAGGGCTCAGTACTTGGACCCATCCTGTTTCTAATATATGTGAACGATCTTCCAGAGGGTATAGACTCATTCCTCTCGATGTTTGCTGATGATGCAAAAATTATGAGAAGAATCAAGACGGATGAAGATAGACAGAGACAACAGGATGACCTGGATAAACTGGAGGAATGGTCTAGAAAATGGCTGCTAAAGTTCAACTCGGGAAAGTGTAAGGTGATGAAATTAGGCGAAGGGAGCAGGAGGCTGAACACAAGGTATCATCTGGGAGGGGAAATCCTGCAAGAGTCAAATAGAGAGAAGGATCTGGGGGTTGATATCACACCGAACCTGTCCCCAGAGGCCCACATCAAAAGAATATCATCAGCGGCATATGCTAGACTGGCCAACATAAGAACTGCCTTCAGAAACTTGTGTAAGGAATCTTTCAGAACCCTGTATACCACTTATGTAAGACCAATCCTGGAGTATGCAGCTCCAGCCTGGAGTCCATACCTAGTTAAACACAAGACAAAGTTAGAGAAGATTCAGCGGTATGCCACCAGGCTCGTCCCGGAACTGAGAGGATTGAGCTACGAGGAAAGGCTAAAGGAGCTGAACCTCACATCCCTGGAAAACAGAAGAGTAAGGGGAGACATGATAACCACCTACAAAATTCTCAGGGGAATTGACAGGGTGGACAAAGACAAACTCTTCAGCACGGGTGGGACACGAACAAGGGGACACAGGTGGAAACTTAGTACCCAGATGAGCCACAGAGACGTTAGAAAGAATTTTTTCAGTGTCAGAGTAGTTAATAAATGGAATGCACTAGGAAGTGATGTGGTGGAGGCTGACTCCATACACAGTTTCAAATGTAGATATGATAGAGCCCAGTAGGCTCAGGAATCTGTACACCAGTTGATTGACAGTTGAGAGGCGGGACCAAAGAGCCAAAGCTCAACCCCCGCAAGCACAATTAGGTGAGTACAATTAGGAAGGTTCCCCGCCGTGTCGCCACCAGTCTGGTATCAGCACCTGTTCGTCCTCGAGTAGTGGTAGTAGTGGTGGTGTATTAAGTGAAATATATACTATAAATTATTGCTACTTTTTACTGGCGTAATGAAGGAATAAATCTATCATAATACAAATAATATCAATTTAATATACTGTATGTAGGGTTGAGAATAATGACCTACTGATAGGAACATATCATTATGTGTATAATAATGTACACGGTACAAAGCTGAATGCAAACGATGAGTCACAATAACGTGACTGAAGATATGATGATGAAACCACACACCAGAAGAAGAGGAGAGGACAACGTTTCGCTCCGTTCTGGACCATTATTAAGTCGATAATGGTCCAGGACGGACCGAAATTTCGTCGTCTCCTCACCTTCTGGTGTGTGGTTTAATCAGCATACAAAACTGACAGGTTATGAAGTACTGTAAAACCTCTCCTACAGGCCATCCACTTGAAGTATTTAAGTATGTAAAGTATAATTACATCACATCCTAATCCGAGTGACTTGCATGAATATAATGAGACCCCATACCTGAGAATTTGGGAGACATAAGAATCAGTCATGGCTGGGGGTAGACTTTTTCTATAATGATTTGGTGTTTGTCCATTTCTTGTTGTTCTTAGTTCCCCACCCTCCCCTTCATGTGATGGTGAAGGTGGCAGATTGGGTGATGATCGACGAGTCTCGGAGCCAGAATCTAGAGAATCATTGGCATGTGATGAAGACCCCAGTGATGAGGAATCTGGACTGTCTCCTCCTTCTTCACGGCCACGAGACCTTGAACGACCAGTCTGAGTCGAAAGCATATGATTAGAAAATTCATTTTTATCATCAAATTTTCAATAACTTTGAAATAGTAGTAAACAGGTAACATTTTAAAATAAATTAATGTGCATAAAGGAAATCTAAACTGCATTAAAAATGTCCTATATATATCCCCTAGTGTCATCTAAGGGGATATACAGTACAGTATATATATATACTGTAAATAATCCCCTTAGGTGATATAAACTTATTTACTTTAAATTACAGAACTATTTTGCTTGTTTCATTTTATGCTTTTTGATGTGCAAAGAGGCAGTAAAAGGTGATAATGCATAGGCACAGGTAAACCAACCATATGCTATTTAATGTTATCAGCCATTGAGACTCGTTCCTCAATGAAGGAACTGCATTTTAAGCACTTTTCATTATGTGTGGACTTTAGATTTAGTTTGTACAGTAGGACATCAGGGCCTAAATGAGGATTTTGAAATTGTCCGTAAGTCTAGATGTTCCCAAGTCATAAGTACATAAATCGGAGACCTCCCTAGGTATCACATAAGGAAACTATGAATGAAGGAAGCAGGTCATATCTGCAAAGACTTAATAAGCAAAAACAAATTACTGTACCTCACATGCATAACTGTGTAAGTGCAGACGATGAGTTGCAATAACGTGGCTGAAGAAATGAAGGCTAAACCAGATGACATGACACGATGACGTTCGGTCCGTCCTGGACCATTATCAAGTTGATTGTGTGGGGTAAACAATCGACTTGATAATGGTTCAGGACGGACCAAAACGCCGTCGTCTTCTCATCTTCTGGTGTGTGGTTTGGTCTTCATAACTGTTTAAGTTTTTTAACTTACCCGAGGCACTTTGTTGATGAGCTCAGTCCCGGCTTTTCTCACTCGACGAACTAGATTGGAGCCAAAGCCCTTCCTAAAAATATATAGTGCATTTGATAACGTATTATAAAATATTAATTTATGAAAGCATCATTGGCTTATTTATCATTAGGATGATATAAGTGTACAACAGACAAAACATTCATAAATAAATGTACTTTTGGGGTAATATTTCATAAACTACTGAAAATTTATAACACAAATGTTACTATTAAATGGGTTTGTAAGTAAATAAAAAGGAATAGAGATATTAAACATATGATAAATTATATTATCCAAGCTTTTTAAGATACAAATTCCAAACACTTCTACAAGAAAGAAGACATATACACAGGGCATGCAACAGGGTAAACAACATAGTTCATTCATACAATTACCGAGCTACCGTTAATTTTGTAAACAAACTGTGAACAATGTATGAAGAGTGCTCAACCAAGTGTACTACAGAAAATTACACATATGCAGTTCAAGCTCTCGAAGAAAAATTAAACCAATTCAATCCTAATCTGGCTTAAAAACCACAATACAAAAGATGTACATGTTTCTACTGTACCTCAAGAACAACAAACCTAACTTAATCCCCCCCCAACCTGGCCTGCTTAGCTGTGTATTAAACAATACTTCACATCTATCATATATAACATAAATAATCAAAGTGAAATATTCAAAAGATCAAAGTGAAATTTTCCTCAATGGTTACATTAGAATAAAGAAATATCCTTTATCACTCTGCACTATGCCCCTGTTTAACCCTCTGCACTGTGCCCCTGTTTAATCCCCTGCACTATGCCCCTGTTTAACCCTCTGCACTGTGCCCCTGTTTAACCCTCTGCACTGTGCCCCTGTTTAACCCTCTGCACTGTGCCCCTGTTTAACCCTCTGCACTGTGCCCCTGTTTAATCCTCTGCACTGTGCCCCTGTTTAACCCTCTGCACTGTGCCCCTGTTTAACCCCTGCACTGTGCCCCTGTTTAACCCTCTGCACTGTGCCCCTGTTTAACCCTCTGCACTGTGCCCCTGTTTAACCCTCTGCACTGTGCCCCTGTTTAATCCTCTGCACTGTGCCCCTGTTTAACCCTCTGCACTGTGCCCCTGTTTAACCCTCTGCACTGTGCCCCTGTTTAACCCTCTGCACTGTGCCCCTGTTTAACCCTCTGCACTGTGCCCCTGTTTAATCCTCTGCACTGTGCCCCTGTTTAACCCTCTGCACTGTGCCCCTGTTTAACCCTCTGCACTGTGCCCCTGTTTAACCCTCTGCACTGTGCCCCTGTTTAACCCTCTGCACTGTGCCCCTGTTTAACCCTCTGCACTGTGCCCCTGTTTAATCCTCTGCACTGTGCCCCTGTTTAACCCTCTGCACTGTGCCCCTGTTTAACCCTCTGCACTGTGCCCCTGTTTAACCCTCTGCACTGTGCCCCTGTTTAACCCTCTGCACTGTGCCCCTGTTTAATCCTCTGCACTGTGCCCCTGTTTAACCCTCTGCACTGTGCCCCTGTTTAACCCTCTGCACTGTGCCCCTGTTTAACCCTCTGCACTGTGCCCCTGTTTAACCCTCTGCACTGTGCCCCTGTTTAACCCTCTGCACTGTGCCCCTGTTTAATCCCCTGCACTATGCCCCTGTTTAACCCTCTGCACTATGCCCCTGTTTAACCCTCTGCACTATGCCCCTGTTTAATCCCCTGCATTATGCCCCTGTTTAACCCTCTGCACTGTGCCCCTGTTTAACTCCCCGTACTATATCCCTGTTTAACCCCTGCATTGTGCCCCTGTTTAACTCTATGCACTGTGCCCCCTGTTTAACTCCCTGCACTGTGCCCCTGTTTAACTCTATGCACTGTGCCCCCTGTTTAACCCCTGCACTGTGCCCCTGTTTAACCCCTTGCACTGTGCCCCTGTTTAACCCCTTGCACTGTGCCCCTGTTTAACCCCTGCACTGTGTCCCTGTTTAACCCCTGCATTGTGCCCCTGTTTAACCCCTGCACTGTGTCCCTGTTTAACCCCTGCATTGTGCCCCTGTTTAACCCCCTGCACTGTGTCCCTGTTTAACCCCTGCATTGTGCCCCTGTTTAACCCCTGCACTGTGTCCCTGTTTAACCCCTGCATTGTGCCCCTGTTTAACCCCCTGCACTGTGTCCCTGTTTAACCCCTGCATTGTGCCCCTGTTTAACCCCCTGCACTGTGCCCCCCTGTTTATTCCCTGCACTGTGCCCCTGTTTAACCCCCTGCACTGTGCCCCCCTGTTTATTCCCTGCACTGTGTCCCTGTTTAACCCCTGCATTGTGCCCCTGTTTAACCCTCTGCACTGTGCCCCTGTTTAACCCTCTGCACTGTGCCCCTGTTTAACCCCCTGCACTGTGCCCCCCTGTTTATTCCCTGCACTGTGCCTCTGTTTACCGGCAAAAAATCTGCGCCTGACCTGGGCGACCCGAACCTGCGAACAGGGAAGAAGGGAAACCGGATCAACCCAAAGCGCGTCCCCCGGACACAGAAGCCGTGGCGTGCAAATAACGGCGAAGCGCCGCAACCAAACACAAAGTATGATGCACCCCCGGCCGTACCAACCAAGCATCAACCACCCACGGACCCCTCCAGAACGCAGCAGTCTCATTCTTCACCAGAAAAGAAGGAGATGGCTGCAGACGAACAAAACGATCGCCACGACCAAAAGAGCAGAAACCCCTGCGTCGGAGGAGAGCATGAAGCTCCCCGATCCGACCCCCAGAGGCCAATGCCAACAGGAAAAAGAGCCTTGGAGAAACAATCCTGGACCGAAGGGGCCACGACGAAATAAGGAGATGAGAGGTAAGCGAGCACTCTGTCCAAAGACCAGGACAACTCAGGCGGCGCATGAGCAGGCCGGAGGTGAAACAACGCACGAGACAGCTTGCGAAACGGCACAGACGTAACATCGATACCAAAAGCAAGCTGAAGCGGCACCGTCAGCGCCGCACAATACGAGGCGACAGTGTTAGGCATAAGATGACGGTCCTGAAAGGCCCATGAATCATGGGACCAGGCGTGCGCAAACAGCGCAAGCCTCCCCCATCGCCCTGTCAATGGGGCAAACTGCGAAAGGGCCGGTGCCCCTTACGTGACCCAGAACCCCATGCAGAGCGATCACCGCACCGCCAAGACGAGGACAGGACCGAAGAAGGAGCCGAACCTGACACCAGTGGCCTACCACGACGAGAGAAACCCCGAGCCCTGGAACGACCCCTCCGGGAAGACTCCCCACGGGACCCCTGGAGAACCAGCAAATCTGACATCGGACGACAAGCAGACGAAGCATCCTGGATGAACTGCGCTACGGCAGATGCCTCAAACAGTAGATGCCTTAAACAGCAGAGGACAAAAAGGCGATGACAACCAAAGAGCCAGAGCCCAAGCAGATTCTACAGAGGAACCCAGCACCGCCTGCCGTCACGCGATTCAGGAAGCATAGAACAGGAAAACCGCATCCCGCAAAATCGGCGCGAAAAGCTTCAACAAGGCCGCTGACGAACAAGCTGTCGACAAACGAGCCGCCGAGGACAAGGCGCCGGACCCCGGGATGGACCCAAGTGCCCTAACATCCTCCACAAGCCAATCCGAGGGCAGCTCCAGGAGGGAAAAGAACCGCTAGGCCGAAGCCAAAGGTTCCCGGGCGCGCAAGTCCTCCACAACAAGCACCGCCGAAAGGGAGGGAATCTGCACATGGAGCTGAACAACACCAACATCACATGGAAGGGCAGGGGCAAACAAGCACTCGTTCAGGTACTCAAGATCGCCCCCCCAGGAAAACCTAAACCACCGTGGAAGCTTCCCACCACTCCAGCGTGCGGGAACAACAGAAGGAATGCCAGGCATCCAGAACAAACAAGGGGGCAGTCCGCTAGCCAGGAAGACTCCGGAACCTCGTAACGGAGCCAGAAAGGGAACGAAGTCCCAAACCTGAATTCTGAGGGATCCATCTCCGAGGCATAATACGGGTCACGCAGGAGGTATGCTGCAAGGGCCCACATCACACCAGGTTGGATGCGATAAGCCGAAAACCTCCGGAAAGACGGAACCGATGCACCTGGGGGAACACAGAACTGAACCCGGGGAGGGGCCGACACCAAATCCAACTCGTACACAGAGAGGGGAAAAAGAAAACCCCACTCCTTGTAGCAGTAAGCCCCGCTCAGAGGGAAGAAAAACCCAGGCGGGGCCCAAGACCCCCAAGTCAGCCCCTCCCCAGCCCCTAGGTCCTCCACAGCAGGACCCGGGGCTGAGTCATCTCCCCAAGCACCAACCCCACAAGACAAGGATGGTGCAGCTGCAGAAGCTAGAAGGAAGGGGGGCCCACTGGTCAGACCCAGAAGTTTTGGCCGGGAGACAAGACTCGAAAGCCTCCACCGCCCCCCGGAAGGGGCATCCCCTAAAGCTGCTCGAGTCTTGCAATCAAGGAACCCCTGCCCCGACTCCGAAACCCTCAAACGTTTCGGGGCCGGAAGCAGGGGGGGGGGGGGAGGGGGACCAAAACGAACAACTGGAGGGAAAGGACGAGGCGGTGCGGACTGAACCAGGATCGAAGCGACTCCCACCCCCCAAGTCCGGGTCTCAAAAAGCAAAGCGGGGCAGCCTCGGGGCATCCAAGTGAGCAACCAACCGAGTGCATTGCAACAGATGAAACCTAGCTTGCAACGCTTACGCCGCCTGTACCTGAAGAGAATCATCAGAGGATTGGGTAAATTGAGTCACTAGCAAGCAGCACCACTCACAGGACTCAGGGTCAAAAGTGTCACTGACCCAACAGGCAGCGTGGCGGAGGCAAAAACAATGAGGGTCACCCCGAGTCAAGGGGGATCGAGCAACCCTCAAACTTGCATGAAGCGAGTGGGAACTCCGGAGTCACATCCATCAAACCCACACACCCCCAGGGGATTCCTAGGGTCCTGAGCGTTTACTATAATAGGACTCGCGCTCAGGTAGTCCCAGGCAGGGTGCAGCTAACCGGCACCCAAAACTACCAAGCAAACTTTTAGAACTGAACCCCAGGGACGTGTACACTCACGGGGACCTAGCAGGGGGCACCACCAAGGAGAACCGTGGAAGGGCAAACACAAGTGGAATAATAGGGCAGAACCCCCCCCCCCAAAAGGCAAAAAGAAAAAGAAAAACAAAACCCCACAAGAGGACAGCAAACCCCAAGGAACAGAGCCAGCCGCTATGTCGGGAAAAACGAAACTGCGCAGCACCCTGTGCCCCTACCATTGCAAACTGCCTCTTACCCGCAGGTAACAAGGGAGAACAGAACACCCAAGATCCCAACGAGCGGCCGAAAACCGAACGGAACAACGGACCGGCAGAGTCAGGTCCTGAGGAGTCTGTGGAAGGTGGCCCCAAGCCCCAAGGGCAGTACTTACAGGGCACCTAGGGAAGATAGCCCTAGGTGCATGCAGCCCGAGTAGTGAAAACTCCTGGCTCTCGCACCCCCTGGAAACAAACACCACACACGAAGCACAGCGTTCAGGAACCTGTGTAAGGAATCATTCAGAATCTTGTACACCACATATGTAAAACCAATCCTGGAGTATGCGGCCCCAGCATGGAGCCCGTACCTTGTCAAGCACAAAACGAAGCTGGAAAAAGTCCAAAGGTATGCCACTAGACTAGTCCCAGAACTAAGAGGCATGAGTTACGAGGAAAGGCTGCGGGAAATGCACCTTACGACACTGGAAGACAGAAGAGTAAGGGGAGACATGATCACAACCTACAAAATCCTCAGAGGAATCGACCGGGTAAACAAGGATAAACTATTCAACACTGGTGGGACGCGAACAAGGGGACACAGTCCCTGATCATTTTTGGCTGCAAAGAAAAGGCGATAACATCTAGGTCAGAAAGAGCTGTAGAAGAAGCTAAAGTAGTAGATAAAATTGTTGGCCTCGTGGAAGGTCTTACAAACAGAGAGAATGTGTGCGACTACAGGAGAATAGGCAGGTACGTAAAAGGGAAAGATCGACCTTTGAGGATCACCCTAAACGGTGCCAAACAGATGGAAGAAGTACTAAGGAATGCTAGAAAATTGCAAAGGGATGAGGATGGGAAAGGGTGGTCGTTAAGACGAGATCTTTCAAAAGAAGATAGAGAGAAGCTGAAACTGAACCTCGCCGAGGCAAAACATTTAAATGAGAGCAGGAATGAAGAAGAAATAAATTCTTTTTTCTACAAAGTGATAGGGGTAGGCAAACCAGTAAAGTGGTACATAAAGGCAAACCAACAAAATCAATAGAGAGAGGGGGAGTGAAGAATAAGGAGAGGGGGAACAAGTTCCTGAAGATTGCATACACCAACATAGATGGAGTGAGATCGAAGATACTGGAGTTAAGTGATGTAATACAGCTGCAGACACCAGACATTGTTGCACTCACGGAGACAAAACTTGAAGATGTAATTTTAAATGAGGTCATATTCCCAAGGGGCTACTCAATTTGGAGACGGGACAGAAAAATTAGGAAAGGCGGTGGCGTTGCTGTGCTGGTAAAAGAACACCTAAAGGTGAAGGAAATAATGACTGCCAATCCACAAGAAGTTGACATAATAGCACTAGAGATCTGCTATGAGGATGATAAACTAATGATGATAAATGCATATAGTCCACCGCCAAGCAGCACATGGTCAAAGGAGGAGCTAGATAGTAAACGTGAAGGTCTTATAACAATAATGAGAGAGATTATAGCGAGAGCGGATAACGATAGATCACGACTGTTGATAGTCGGTGACTTCAACTTGAAATCCATAGACTGGGAAGCATATGAAGCTAAAACAGAAGATTTTTGGACCTGTAAATTTGTAGACCTCATCCTGGAAACATTCTTGTATCAACATGTTAAACAAGCTACGAGGATGAGGGAAGGGGACGTTCCCTCCATGCTAGATTTGATATTTACCAGGAAGGAGGAAGAGATATTTGACATTCAGTACCTTCCTCCCTTGGGTAAAAGTGACCATGTCTTTTTGGGAATAAAGTATGCAATGCGTTATAAGCTGGAAGAAAATAAGGAGGTTGAAGCAGTTGAAAAACCAGACTTCAGGAGAGGACATTATGGTGACCTTAGAAATTTTTTTAGTGAGTATAATTGGACAGACTTGATGCTAGGCAAGGAAGTGAATGAGATGTATGGCAAGTTTTGTGAAATATATGATAAAGGCACAAAAAAATTTATACCAAAACAGAGATGCAGAACTAGGAAACAGGATTGGTTCAATAGAAATTGCGAGAGGGCTAGAGACCGAAAGACACAAAAATGGAATCAATACAGGAAGAGGCCGAACCCCCAAACATACCAGCGATACAAAGATGCGAGAAACAACTACACGGCAGTAAGGAGAGAGGCAGAAAGAAATTTTGAAAAAGGGATTGCGGACAAATGTAAAACAGAACCAGGTCTATTCTATAAATTCATAAACAACAAATTGCAGGTAAAGGATAATATTCAGAGGTTGAAAATGGGAAATAGATTCACGGAAGATGAAAAGGAAATGTGTGAAACACTAAACGAAAAGTTCCAAAGTGTGTTTGTACAAAATGAAATCTTTAGGGAACCAGATACAATAAGAATTCCAGAGAACAACATAGAACACATAAAGGTGTCTAGAGACGAAGTGGAAAAAATGCTCAAGGAGCTTGGTAAGAACAAAGCAGCTGGCCCAGATGGCGTTTCACCATGGGTTCTGAGAGAATGTGCATCTGAGCTCAGCATTCCACTTCACCTGATCTTTCAGGCATCCCTGTGTACAGGAATCGTAGCAGACGGGTGGAAACAGGCTAACATAGTTCCAATCTACAAAAGTGGCAGCAGGGAAGACCCCCTCAATTATAGACCTGTATCATTGACAAGTGTAATAGTGAAAGTATTGGAAAAACTAATCAAAACTAAATGGGTAGAACACCTAGAGAGAAATGATATAATATCAGACAGACAGTATGGTTTTCGATCTGGAAGATCCTGTGTATCGAATTTACTCAGTTTCTATGATCGAGCCACAGAGATATTACAGGAAAGAGATGGTTGGGTTGACTGCATCTATCTGGACCTAAAAAAGGCTTTCGACAGAGTTCCACATAAGAGGTTGTTCTGGAAACTGGAAAATATTGGAGGGGTGACAGGTAAGCTTCTATCATGGATGAAAAATTTTCTGACTGATAGAAAAATGAGGGCAGTAATCAGAGGCAATGTATCAGAATGGAGAAATGTCACAAGTGGAGTACCACAGGGTTCAGTTCTTGCACCAGTGATGTTTATTGTGTACATAAATGATCTACCAGTTGGTATACAGAATTATATGAACATGTTTGCTGATGATGCTAAGATAATAGGAAGGATAAGAAATTTAGATGACTGTCATGCCCTTCAAGAAGACCTGGACAAAATAAGTATATGGAGCACCACTTGGCAAATGGAATTTAATGTTAATAAATGTCATGTTATGGAATGTGGAATAGGAGAACATAGACCCCACACAACCTATATATTATGTGAGAAATCTTTAAAGAATTCTGATAAAGAAAGAGATCTAGGAGTGGTTCTAGATAGAAAACTATCACCTGAGGACCACATAAAGAATATTGTGCAAGGAGCCTATGCTATGCTTTCTAACTTCAGAATTGCATTTAAATACATGGATGGCGATATACTAAAGAAATTGTTCATGACTTTTGTTAGGCCAAAGCTAGAATATGCAGCTGTTGTGTGGTGCCCATATCTTAAGAAGCACATCAAAAAACTGGAAAAGGTGCAAAGACATGCTACTAAGTGGCTCCCAGAACTGAAGGGCAAGAGCTACGAGGAGAGGTTAGAAGCATTAAATATGCCAAAACTAGAAGACAGAAGAAAAAGAGGTGATATGATCACTACATACAAAATAGTAACAGGAATTGATAAAATCGACAGGGAAGACTTCCTGAGACCTGGAATTTCAAGAACAAGAGGTCATAGATTTAAACTAGCTAAACACAGATGCCGAAGAAATATAAGAAAATTCACCTTCGCAAATAGAGTGGTAGACGGTTGGAACAAGTTAAGTGAGAAGGTGGTGGAGGCCAAGACCGTCAGTAGTTTCAAAGCGTTATATGACAAAGAGTGCTGGGAAGACGGGACACCACGAGCGTAGCTCTCATCCTGTAACTACACTTAGGTAATAATTACAGGTGGAAACTGAGTACCCACATGAGCCACAGAGACGTTAGAAGGAACTTTTTCAGTGTCAGAGTAGTTAACGGATGGAATGCATTAGGCAGTGATGTGGTGGAGGCTGACTCCATACACAGCTTTAAATGTAGATATGATAGAGCCCAGTAGGCTCAGGAATCTGTACACCAGTTGATTGACAGTTGAGAGGCGGGACCAAAGAGCCAAAGCTCAACCCCCGCAAGCACAAATAGGTGAGTACAGTGCTGTAAAGACACTGGAGCCAGAGCACACAACCTTCGCCTATAGCATCAGCCTCAAGAACTGAGGTATGGGTAGCCGGCGTGAAGGGTCTGGGGCTCCCCCTTCACCATCCCGGGGAGGGGGAAGCTGCGCAGACAACGGCGCGGCAACGAGTTACGTCATACTAGTTTGCTCATTTTCTGTTGGGGAGTTCTATCCACTAGTTCGGCTTTTGGTAGCAATTTTAACCAGAACAGGGGTTTGTTTTGGGGCGCTTACCTTTCTGGGTACCTGATCCGGTCAATGGCAGACATACAATGCTTCCAACCACACGGGGGTTTCTATAGGCAATTGCTCCCCTTGCCTCTCTGAGGGAGCCAGGTTCTGACCGTGGTTTCTGGTAGGCCTAAGAGCTCCATACACATGACTGATGCCAAAGTCTGACATTAGCATATCAGCCTGGGATAGCTCCGGGGAGCCGACGGGGCTCCCCCCAGAAATAACATTCAGAAAGTTCAGAGACTTGCATCAAGACTAATAGCAAAAGAAATGTTCATAATGCACAATATTCTGTACTCTAAAACACTGACTAAATGTACAATGACCAATGACACTCTTCCAGATGAAAAGATGTTGGTCTTGAGATTACAGGTGGAAACTGGAAATATAACTAAGCAAGAGGGATGTAAGAAAGTACAAAGCCCTTTACTATACAAGTAGTAAACCGATAAAATGAACTGCAGGAAAAAGCATTCGAGGCAAATTCAATCCACTTTATAAATAGATATAAGGAAGCGGAGCATGTGGAACTAGTAACCCAAAAGTGTGGTGGAAGGTTCCAGAGGCTAATCCTCCCTACCGGCAAGTACTGTACGTATAGGTAAGACCTAAAAAGGCACGTGTGAATCCATACATATGTACACATGTATGTATCTATATACCAACCCACATGAACATGAGGCACCCTCCACACACAAGATGAAATTTAAATGTTATAAGATAAAAAGTCATATAGGGTTGGGAATGTGTTTTGCCAGATGTTAATAACTCTAGAGGAGGAGCCCCAAGAGCTCGCACTCCCTCCATGCATACACAGTGAAATAAGAAAATACGCGCGCGCACACGCGCGCACACACACACACACACACGCGCACACACACACTCACACACACACACACACACACACACACACACACACACACACACACACACACACACACACACACACACACACACACACACTATTCTACAAATTCATAAACAACAAATTGCAGGTAAAGGAAAATATCCAGAGGTTGAAAATGGGAAACAGATTCACGGAAAATGAAAAGGAAATGTGTGAAACATTAAATGAAAAGTTCCAAAGTGTGTTTGTACATAATGAAATCTTCAGAGAACCAGACACAATAAGAATTCCAGAGAACAACATAGAGCGGATAGAGGTGTCTAGAGTTGAAGTGGAAAATATGCTAAAGGAGCTCGGGAGGAACAAAGCAGCTGGCCCAGATGGCGTTTCACCATGGGTTCTGAGAGAATGTGCATCTGAGCTCAGCATTCCACTTCACCTGATCTTTCAGGCATCCCTGTGTACAGGAATCGTAGCAGACGTGTGGAAACAGGCTAACATAGTTCCAATCTACAAAAGTGGCAGCAGGGAAGACCCCCTCAATTATAGACCTGTATCATTGACAAGTGTAATAGTGAAAGTATTGGAAAAGCTAATCAAAACTAAATGGGTAGAACACCTGGAGAGAAATGATATAATATCAGACAGACAGTATGGTTTTCGATCAGGAAGATCCTGTGTATCGAATTTACTCAGTTTCTATGATCGGGCCACAGAGATATTACAGGAAAGAGATGGCTGGGTTGACTGCATCTATCTGGACCTAAAAAAGGCTTTCGACAGAGTTCCACATAAGAGGTTGTTCTGGAAACTGGAAAATATTGGAGGGGTGACAGGTAAGCTTCTATCATGGATGAAAAATTTTCTGACTGATAGAAAAATGAGGGCAGTAATCAGAGGCAATGTATCGGAATGGAGAAATGTCACAAGTGGAGTACCACAGGGTTCAGTTCTTGCACCAGTGATGTTTATTGTGTACATAAATGATCTACCAGTTGGTATACAGAATTATATGAACATGTTTGCTGATGATGCTAAGATAATAGGAAGGATAAGAAATTTAGATGATTGTCATGCCCTTCAAGAAGACCTGGACAAAATAAGTATATGGAGCACCACCTGGCAAATGGAATTTAATGTTAATAAATGTCATGTTATGGAATGTGGAATAGGAGAACATAGACCCCATACAACCTATATATTATGTGAGAAATCTTTAAAGAATTCTGATAAAGAAAGAGATCTAGGGGTGGTTCTAGATAGAAAACTATCACCTGAGGACCACATAAAGAATATTGTGCAAGGAGCCTATACGATGCTTTCTAACTTCAGAATTGCATTTAAATACATGGATGGCGATATACTAAAGAAATTGTTCACGACTTTTGTTAGGCCAAAGCTAGAATATGCAGTTGTTGTGTGGTGCCCATATCTTAAGAAGCACATCAACAAACTGGAAAAGGTACAAAGACATGCTACTAAGTGGCTCCCAGAACTGAAGGGCAAGAGCTACGAGAAGAGGTTAGAGGCATTAAATATGCCAAAACTAGAAGACAGAAGAAAAAGAGGTGATATGATCACTACATACAAAATAGTAACAGGAATTGATAAAATCGATAGGGAAGATTTCCTGAGACCTGGAACTTTAAGAACAAGAGGTCATAGATATAAACTAGCTAAACACAGATGCCGAAGAAATATAAGAAAATTCACTTTCGCAAACAGTGGTAGACGGTTGGAACAAGTTAGGGGAGAAGGTGGTGGAGGCCAAGACCGTCGGTAGTTTCAAAGCGTTATATGACAGAGTGCTGGGAAGACGGGACACCACGAGCGTAGCTCTCATCCTGTAACTACACTTAGGTAATTACACTTAGGTAATTACACACACACACACACACACACTCACACTTACACTCGAACATCTTAATAGAACATTTGAACTCACTTCAAAATGCAGTAAAAAAAAATAAGAATGAACCAACTTGCACTGCAAATTTATGGTAAAAAGTTTTTCCTGAAAATCTTACAAAAATGTATAAACATTTCTAAATTTTGCCTTTAACAAATGGAAATAACATTGTAAAGAAGTGCTATTAATTACAGCCATTAGGAGTAGAGAATCACATTGCTTTGACCATGCTGTCCCTACAACTACACTACAGATGTACAAGGCAAAATCACTTCGATAGAGAAACAGATTTGAGCACATTTGCCTTATGTCAAGCGTTAACCACTAGTAATTCCAAAAAGTCAGAAAGTTACAACATTCAGAGGCTCAATTATAAATAGTCCAGATTTTGGGGTACATTGAAGAAAACAGATGAAAGGTGAAACTACAAGTTTGTACATTACCACTGATTCTACATGTGTCGTTCAAGGAAACATTTTAACGTAACAATAATTTAATTTAACATAATTGAGAATATTTCACAGTACTGCATTTAATACACTAAACATTCTGTTTTCTTTTCAAACAAATATCTCCTTCAAGTTCGTATTACAAAGGTTTTTGGAATTCTGACATTAACATACTTAGCAAGTACAACATACCATATACTTTTTACTTGATGTATAATCATCACTTACAAGAATCAATGAATACTACATGCATTGAATCTTAAGACGAGAATCAGTAGTAACATAACATGGTTGCAACACTGAGCCTACTAAACATCTCCCATGTTACTTACGAATACGGCACACAGCCCGGTGACAACCTATCAGGAGGAATATTCCTTCTTAGATCCAACACTAAACATCACTCTTAAAAAGATTATCAAACTCTTCAGACCAAGTTTGTGCCGAGGATAATGTTAGTCTCTGGCAAAGGTAATATAGTATGATGCAAGTCTACACTAAAATCATTGAAAAATTAAACTAAATTTAGGGCAGCTACAGGTTTACCTCACACAAGTCATCTTGTCTTCTCACTAATAAAAAAGTGACTGACTTTGGGTTAATTTGTAAAAACTAAATCTGCAACAAAAGTAAGGTTAAGTTCCTAGTTACTTAATTATTGAAGAGAAAGCAGCAGCATTTCAGCAAATATCTACAACCCCTTCACTGCATCCCCAGCAGCAAGCCACAAAATGCTTAATATGAGAATATTACCTTAGATAATAGCAGCAATGTAGCAGTCAAAATAAAATTTAACTAGCAACACCATAATGTGTGTAGGAAACTCTCATTTATCAGTTAATGCATTCAATTCCTTCCCAAACATTTCAGTCACTGACTACCTAGTTTCAGTTGTCAGTGGATACAGAAAGTTTAAAACATTAGTTGAACAATGTTTTCACTTGTATGAATGAACAAAACCAGTGTTTGAAAATAAATATATGGTATGTGACAAGTGCGCTCTAACTTCATATGGCTAACACAATTATTAATGGAGTGCTAATTGTTGAATGATAGCACAACAGAAAATTCTCAACCACTGTCACTCTCTGAGAAAATTCTCAACCACTCCCTGGTGTCCAACCACTTGGGCTGGATGGTAGAGCAACGGTCTCGCTTCATGAAGTCGGCGTTCAATCCCCGACTGTCCTAGTGGTTGGGCACTATTCCCTTTCCTCCCGTCCCATCCCAAATCCTAATCCTGACCCTTTCCCAGTGCTATATAGTCGTAATGGCTTGGCACTTCCCCCTGATAATTCCCCCCCCCCCTACTCCCTCCCTTACAGCATGGACCAAACACCTAAATCTCTTCATGTGTTAAAAGTTTACAGCTACACCAAAACAACTACTGGACAGGCCACTGATTTCACTAAGAAATGAAAATCTCTAAATTCACTATCATCATTAGTAACACACTAGGATTTACCATACTAATGTGCATTTAGGTAATGTATTTACCAGAGCCGTCTTACCGCATGGGCCCAATGGGCACCTGCCCGGGGGCCACCATGAGCATAGGGGCCGTCACGAGCATAGGACATGTTCATTATGGAAGTAGAATGTTTAAATATTTTGGTCTTGTTGCAAGTACACTTATAATATTACCCTACATCCTGGTGTGGGACTAAATATTAAATATTTAAGATATATATTTCGAGGTGAATAACTCTTTCAGCAGAAATGAAGCCTAATGTTTTGAGTGGAGCACAGAAGAGGAAGAAAGCTGTAGAGAAGGAGAAAATAGGAAAACTCAAAATTAACATTGTGGCTCAACACAGGTGCAATGATAGCCACTCATACCATTCCTTCAGATAAAGCATCCACTCCTGCAATGTCAGCCACTAGTACTGTTCCTTCAGATACAGCATCCACATCTACATCCATTCCTGCTTTCAATCATCCAGTTTCAGCAGACATTCCATCATTGCCTGTTGCTGCTGCTGGTGATATTTTACAAGAGGAAATACCTAAATGTGTAACAGTGAAGGAGTTTGCAATCCAAGTGACAGATCCAGGGCTATGAAACATTAATGATACTAACATGATAGATTACTGGATTCGTATTGGGTCCTCATCATGTTACAATCATGATAGCAACCTTTCAAACTCATGCAGTGTATAAAACAGCTGGAGTAGAGAATATGAAGGCAAGGTATTTATCAAACAATGTGAGTAGCAGAATGGTGAGTATGTAAAACATGAATGGCTACTCTATTTACCATTCCAAGGTTGTTTGTACTTCTTTGAATATCGCCTATTGTCCAAGAAAGAATCTCCCTTTGCTACATTGGGATTCAATGACTGAAAGCACAACAATGTTATTGTAGAACATGAAAATGGAGAAGAACTTGAAAGTGCATGACAGGTGTGGTTTCTGTAATTCACTTTCTTGCCTCCAGAGGCTTGCCATTTCGTGGAGAACAAGAGCTGCCGAGTAAATTTGACCCTCTCTTGGAAGAACATCTCAAAATGTGTGGAATGGTGACCAACTGTACAGGAGAATGTTCTTTTTCAAGATTGAAACTTATACAAAATCAGCTTCATAGCACAGTGGGGCAGCATTGTTTGAACTGGCTTTCACTCATGTGCATGGAAAATGACATCCTGAAGACCAATAACTTCAAGCCAATAATAAAGCAATTTTCTGAAAAGAAATGCTGCAATACTAAGAAGTTCATAGTAATTTCATATTGTGCCATCTACTCTGTGTAGCTTACTGAGTATTATTGTATTTTTCAAACCTTGTGTATTGTTCAAATGTTTATCATATTGATTAGTTGCTGATCTACAGCAAGCTTTTGATGTTTTAACACCAGTTTTGTTGAAGTGCTAATAAAATAAATATGTTTAATATTATCGACCATTTACTTTTTATTCCTATGAATGGTTGGCGTAGGGGCCCCAGCATACTGGTGTGCCCAGGGGGCCCATAATGGTATTAAGATGGCCCTGGTATTTACCTTGCTTCACTCAATACAAATTGTGGAAATAAGAAGTACTAGTACTCTAGTTACTTACGAGAATGACCAATATATTTATGTATATACAGCATGTACAAACAACAGGTAACCTCTCCCACCTGGCATCTTTACTGCCTATTCTTTCAACATTTATGCACAATGTCCAAATCAGACTACAATCATCATTCTTCTAAATAGCTGTTCTGTGCCATGTTACCATAGCTTGACAACTATTAAAACAGTATCTATTACCCACAGTATAATGCCAAACACAACCATCCGTCAATATAAGGCAACGGTGGCTTGCCCGCCACCATTATTTATCATAACTAATTTTCCCTTACTTCTTAGACGGAGAGTTGTCCATGCGTCGGTATTGCTCCATGATCTTCTCCTCTAATTTCTCCTTTCCTCGTCGTAGATTATTCAGTTTATCACTACAAGAATTAAAATTCATTCATGGCCTTGTAATAAACACATATGGAAAGAATATTTCAATTTTTATGAGAAATAGCTATGAATGTTTTACATAATTATAGGAGACATAAAAATCCTAGCAAACTAACAGAGGAAGACTTACGTGAAATTTTTCTCTTCTTGGTGGAAATGTTGTTTGTCTTCCAGTGTTTGGGTTAGGAGATCATGGTATTGGGTCAACAGAAGTGACACTTGAGACATAAGTGACCGTCTGTCCTCCTCAAGCGTTATATTCAAGGTCTGAAGCACCTACAAAAGCAAAACCGTGGTTGGTAAAATCATTTCTACATTACAATATACCATCAGTCTCAATCACCTGATCTTATTGAAACATATAAACATTAATTATCTTATACAGTAACTTTTTCTTCTTTGAGGAAATACTTAACAACTTTGAATGAAATTTTGGCATTACAGTTTATATATGTTTTATATAAAAATGAATATTTAAAAGGGCAATTTGTATTAAAATTTTCTTGAAGTAGGACAAATACATTTATGCAATTCTACTACTGTATATTGTATAATAAACACATTTCCTCAAGTATGTGACAATTCCAAGATACGTAATTTGAAGATTAGTTTCAGGTATTTGTAGTTATACACTGTATCCATTAATAATAAACTCAAGCTCATATATTACTGAATAAACACTTAAATTCTCAGCAGCTTTCCTGTAATTAATTAACAGCATGTCAATAACTCTGAACATTATTACAAAACAATAAACACATTCATTTTAAGACCTGCCCACTTGTTATTCTTGAGATTTCTCCACAGATTTCTTTTCTCTGTGCATGATTAGTGGCCATATAACAAACTATTGCAATACTATGTTGACCAAGCCACACACTTGAAAGTGTGTGGCTTGAATGTGAAATAGTATAGCAATACCATTTCATGTATGTAATAGTATACAGTGTAATATAGCTAATGTATATTTGTAAGTGAACATTACCGTAATTATTTCACATACTGTTGCATTTAAATAATAATATATAATGTTGACCAAACCACACACTAGAAATTGAAGAGCCTGGACCATCATTAAGTTGACTGTGATAATGGTCTAAGATGGGCCAACTTGACAATGGTCTAAGATGGGCCAACTTGATAATGGTCTAAGATGGGCCAACTTGACAATGGTCTAATATGGGCCAACTTGACAATGGTCTAAGATGGGCCAACTTGACAATGGTATAAGACGGGCCAACTTGACAAATGGTCCAGGACGGACCAAAACGACGTCGTCTCTTCAATTTCTAATATGTGGTTTGGTCAACATTTTTCAGCCACGTTATTGTAACTTTTCATCATTATGTTACTATTATTATGTAACAATAATATTTAAGAGTGTTGTGCTTGAATTTTCCCAAGCTAATACAGCCTGGTGACAGGATCAAGGTCCTATAAGCAGCCTGCTGTTACTATATGAAGTATACCTGACATTGAACAAATCCACAAGGGCCGTGACGAGGATTCAAACCTGCGTCCGGGAGCATCCCAGACACTGCCTTAATCAACTGAGCTACGACAGTCGATTCAGGTTCAAATCCTCGTCACATTCCTTGTGGATTTGTTCATTTGATGCATCACATTAGTGTGATCTCTGTGTGTAATACCTGACATTTGTTGGTGAGCTTTGACACTTCAACATCTAAAGCTGCCATCTGATCTCGAGCATCGTTTAGTTCTCCCCGAAGCTCTGTTAATCGAAGTTTCACAGTGTTGTTCTCCGTTTTGACAGCTTTATAATCGCTCTGTAGTGACTTGTACTCTGTTCGTAACTTCTCATTTGCAGAGAATAAGCTTCGAAAGTCATCCTAAAATAAAAATTAATGCAGTAATTAATCAATCATCATTATGAACATGCATATTTTACTTATCAGTATCGATGCAAGATCTACAAAAGATTGCATTAAGCTTATCTGACAACCTCGCTTGATATCAGCTATTTTATTACAAAATTGCATTTATCTTTTCTATTATTATACATTTTCACACATTCAAGGAAGTAAGACAATCATTCCAGTGTTAAAAAATTGTTCACAAATAATTATGCATACAAAATTTACCATAATTTTGATGAAAAATGTAATCAGAATTCATAAATATTACTAAACATTAACAAAACAGAATTTTTGTCATACTTATTATCCAGATAAAATATGAATAGAGTTTGAGAGGACATGCAACGAGAGCACATCAAAAATATCTAGTGTGTTCCCCGACATAAAAGTTATTAAATATCAATATGCATAACTACAACTATCACTGAATTTTTACAACATATGCTTGAACTGTACTATGGTAGGCAAATATAGGCATATTATCTGTATAGTCAAATTATAACACTGTATTATGCTGGTGGACAATACATTGCTATACAAACAATGTGAAATACAGACCTCCATTTCTCCTAATCAGGAGGGCAAAATATAGATAAAATAATTATTTTGTTTGACATCACAAAATAATGTAACAGTTTATTTATTTTGAAATATTTACCAAAGTATGGTCACAATACAGAACTAACCTAAATTAATGAGCGATAATAATAATAATAATAATAAAAATAGCAAGGGAAAGTGCCAAGCCATTAGTCTATATAACACTGGGAAGTGGTCAGGAAAAAGATTTGGGATGGGACGGGGTAAGGAAGGATGGGGCTTTAACTCAAAATACTTACAACAGATTAAATTTACATTGACCAGAAACAAATTGGCAGAAATATAACCATCTGTGGAACGGACAAGATAAAAATCCGCCAGAATTAGGAAGACAAAAGGCAAACATACTCTACCTTGAGCCTAGAGTGCTCACTTCGCAAGTTTGCCAGTGAGGTAGAATCAACTTTAAGTTTAGACATTTCGTCCTCCAAGGCTTCTCGAAGTTTGAGGAGTTCATCTTCACTAGCCGACATATTACTCTGCCGTTCCTGCCAATATATAATTAAAAATTTGAATTAGCACAGCTCACAAAATAAACCATATCTAATCTGATTAGCACAAAACATGAAAAAATTAAAATTTGTGTTCAGTAAACTGTAGCAAGATACGTATTATTATACAGCATGATCAAAATGTACAAGATAGCAAAAGAAGTACAGTACTGTACATCAAGTGGATTCAGATGCTGCTTTCTAGGTTGTGAAGGGACAACAAAATGAAGAGACATGGATTGAAGTTTGGACCATCTGGAACCAGATGAGCCAGAGAAATAAGGAAATATTTGAAGACAATAGGAATGATACACAAGGGAGGAAGGGAGACAGGAAAAAAAGAGCCAGAATCAAGTTTATGAAAGCAACCATTATTCACAGTTTCAAGAGCAAGTATGACAGCATACTGGAAATCACAAGAGGTATAAACGCATTAGGTACAATAGCTGTGAGGTAGGGCTCTAGAGCTGGACCTTGATTCTCTAGACATAAATAGGAAGGCATAATTTGAGAGAATTTTATCATCAATATCCACATTTTAAATTTTGTGAAGTGGGGAGGGGAATATTGAGCTGAACAAAACAAATTGCATGTTACCCGTATATAAAACCTTGGAATAGCTCTGGAACCAATGTAGTTTGGAATTTTCAAGTTGTTCTGCACTATGCAAGTATTTATGTCAAATATTTAATTTTGTGAACAGACTAACCTTCAACTCCTTCTGCTCTTGTTTTAGGCTTCTGTGAGTTGTTTTGAGATTATTGTGCTCCAGTATAAGACTGTCATATTCTCTGGTCAACTGCTGGTGAAGACGCTGGAGAGCCTCATGATCAGACACGAGCTGACTGAGCCGACTGCCACGTTCATCACAAGAACGACGCACCTATGGAATTACTATATTAATAATTGTCATCCACACTTCCCTGAAAATAAACACTTGATTGAGTGTCGGCCTCACATGCATGGGAGTCCACGGATCAAGATCCATATAGCTAGAGTATGGTTTTAAATAGGTACAGCATACATCACTTTGAGTTTGGTGGCACTATGAATTAAAGCGCCATTGCTAAGACAATGAACTCGCAACTGCTCTTAAAGGCTATAAACAACTTATATACAGTACTATATAGCCTAAGTTACTGACTAAACTAAAGCAAGCTTACGAGAAATGATTTTACTTCAATCTTAAGAGATAAATTTGTATTCGTAATTTATTCTAAATACTACAATAAACTAACCTTCTCCTTTTCAGCATCACTTTGAGTGGCAGACGACTGTAAAGCAGAGTTCTGAGCTATGAGCGATGCTGACTGTGACTGTAGTGTTGTGTTCTCCACTTGCAGGCGAGCATTCTCCCCTTGCAACTTTGCATTATGCTGGGACATGACTGTGTTCTGGTTCGACAACGACGTCACTTGTGACTGTAGTGCACACACCTGGTCTCGGTAACTGGCCGTTTGGGACTTGAGTTCCATAATTTCACTTTCTAGGCTTCCCTTCTGTAACACAGATTAACGTCAGATTTGCAAACAGAAATATCTAATTATTGTACATATGGCAGCTTTTTTATGAAATTTGTATATGTGCATGTACTGTATATGTCATATTTATGTATGAATTTCTATGTGTAAAATTACCTGAGTGACATTACCCAAATCAAGTTTAGGAAGGAGAGATATGCTCATCATGTCTCATCTTCCCTATAATGCCTGTCATAGTTTTGAAGCTTCAGATGGTGTTAGCATACACTACCTTCTCATTTACGGTAATTTAACCCTTCTACCGTCACTTTTCCAATCTAACACCTGCAGCCTCTCCTCATAGCTGTTATGTTCCGTGTCCAGGAGCCATTTAACAGTATATCTTTGCATCCTTTCTAATATAATAATATGCTTTTTGAGATATGGGCACCATATAACTGCTGCACATTACAATTTGGGTCTCAAACGTCACAAATTTGTTCATTACCAGTAAGCATTTCTCCGTCATCATAATGAAATGCTATTTTGAGGTTGGCCTAGGTAGCATGGGAAAGGTTTTTCTTATTGTGCCCAAGATATATGATCCTTTGGTGACTTTGGTATCTATAATTACCAAAGCAATTATCCATTTTACTGCGTAACATAATAGAAGTGGGGTCCCTTTACTGCGTAACAAAATAAAAGTGGGGTCCTTTGATTGTTTCAAGCGTAGTTTGGACACACTATATGTATGAACGAGAGTGGGTGGATATAAATAGGATTTGCCTCGTATAGGCCAATAGGACTTCTGCAGTTACCTTCATTCTTATGTTCTTATGTGTAGCCACAACATTAGCTAGGTACATAGCATCCTGCCCATCTTACAATGCTGTTTTCTAGCTTATGAAGCAATTTGACATCCTCTACCTTTTCATTTCATTTATTCCATTTTTCTACAACTCTGTTCACATAAGTATTTGTTTGGCAAATTGGTATCCTAAGTCTTAAATTGATGCCCTCTTATTGTCAATATTGCAGGTTTCAAACATTCATATACACAAATATACATATGCTATTGAATATGGCAGAGTGAGATCATTGATTTTAGTACAACTCTTCTCTATATTTCTTATGACGTTCTTCACTTGAGAAGGAAGTTGAAAAATTAAGATGCGAGGACAACCGATGAGTCACAATAACGTGGCTGAAGACAAAAAACTATAGATAGGAAAGACTAAAAACTACTGATGGTTTTGAAAAATTAACTCTTACAAAGTTCACTTTACAGTTTAGTATAGCCTAAAGGCCTATAGCCAGGCCTGATCGAGGACCGGGCCACAGGGTCGTTGAGCCCCAAAAACATCACAAGGTAGCCTTATGCTAAGAGATGTGTTTCATTGATGCTAATCAACATTTTCAAAGGCAGAGTAGAAGTGAATACAATTTAGCTGGAGCAAGTGAATAGATAACAGATTTGGGTGTAGTAAGGTGTCACATGGGCCAACAGGCTCACTGCCGTACTTCCAATATTATTATGGTGGATGGAGCAGTAAGTTGGACGTCACGTCTTGAAGATGGTAGAATATAACCAGGTGTTAGTTCAACCATCTAACACACTGTTAAGGCTCAATTTCCTTCTCAAGTGAAGAAGAATATAAGAACAAATAGAGAGGATTCCTGCTAGAATGACTGATCTCACCCCCTTTCTGCCATATTAAATAACCTACGTCTAAGCCTGATACCAAAATATAGATACATACATACATCACACACACACAAATTCATAATAGATGAGGTACCCATCAATGCCCAGGTCTCTTCCCCCCCCTCCTCTTTCCTCACCTCTTTTCCTCTCTCCTCCCATTTTCCATTCTCTGCACCCCCTCTTTCCCCAACATAAGCCCCTCCCACCCTCTCCACCTTTCTCTCCCTCCCTCCTGTCTCATTCCATCTCTCTCTCCCCCCCCTCCCCTCAATCTCTCTATCTATATCTATATCTATCTATATCTATATCTATATCTATATCTATATCTATCTATATCTATCTATATCTATCTATATCTATATCTATATCTATCTATATCTATCTATATCTATATCTATCTATATCTATATATATATCTATATCTATATATATCTCTCTCTCTCTCTCTCTCTCTCTCTCTCTCTCTCTCTCTCTGTTTTCGCTTAAATCTATAACCTCTTGTTCTTGAAGTTCTAGGTCTCGGGATTTCTTCCATATCAATTTTATCAATTCCTATTACCATTTTGTATGTAGTGATCATATCACCTCTTTTTCTTCTATCTTCTTGTTTTGGCATATTTAATGCCTCTAACCTCTCCTCATATCTCTTGCCCTTTGGTTCTGGGAGCAATTTAGTTAAATGCCTTTGCACCTTTTCCAGTTTGTAGATGTGCTTCTTAAGATATGGGCACCATACAACCCCTTTATATTCCAGCTTTGATCTAACAAAAGTCATAAACAATTTCTTTAGTATTTTGCCATTCATGTATTTAAAAGCAATTCTAAAGTTAGAAAGTGTAGCATAGGCTCCTCACATGATGTTCTTTATGTGGTCCTCAGGTGATAGTTTTCTATCTAGACCACATCTAGGTCTCTTTATCAGAATTCTTTAAAGATTTCTCACATAATTAATAGGTTGTGTGGAGATTATGCTCTCCTATTACACATTCCATAACATGGCATTTATTCACATTAAATTCCATTTGCCAAGTGGTGCTCCATACACTTATTTGGTGTACAGATTCTGGAGCTTATTGGGCTCTATTAAATCTACATTTGCAACTGTGTATGGAGTCAGCCTCCACCACATCACTGCCTAATGCATTCCATTTGTTAACTTCTCTGACACTGAAAAAATTATAATGTCTCTGTGGCTCATTTGAGTATTAAGTTTCCACCTGCGTTCCTTTGTTCATGTTCCACCCATGGGAAATAGTTTGTCTTTGTCCACACTGTCAATTCCCCTGAGAATTTTGTAGGTAGTTATCATGTGTTCCCTTACTCTTCTGTTTTCCAGGGACGTAAGGTTTAGCTTCCATAGCCTTTCCTCGTAGCTTATACCTCTCAGTTCTGGGACTAGTCTGGTGGCATACCTCTGAATCTTCTCTAAATTTGCCTTGTAATTACCTAAGTGTACTTACAGGATGAGAGCTACGCTCGTGGTGTCCCATCTCCCCAGCAATCTTTGTCATATAATGCTCTGAAATTACTGACTGTTTTGGCCACCACCACCTTCTCACCTAACTTGTTCCAACCGTCTACCACTCTGTTTACAAAAGTGAATTTTCTTATATTTCTCCGGCAGCTTTGTTTCATTAGTATAAATCTATGACCTCTTGGTCTTGAAGTTCCGGGTCTCAGGAATTCTTCCCTATCAATTTTATCGATTCCTGTTACTATTTTGAACATAGTGATTATTCCTTGTGTTTAACTAGGTATGGAATCCAGGCTGGAGTTGCATACCCCAGGATTGGTCCAACATAAGTGGTAAACGAGGTTCTGAACGATTCCTTACACAAGTTTCTAAAGGCAATTCTTTTGTTGACCAATTTAGCATATGCCACTGATGATATCCATTTTGATGTGTATGTACTCACCTAGTTGTGCTTGTGGGGATTGAGCTTCAGCTCTCTGGTCGACTTGTGTATGTATGTATGTATGTATGTATGTATGTATGTATGTATGTATGTATGTATGTATGTATGTATGTATGTATGTATGTATGTATGTGTGCGCGCACACATTTTTTTTCTTTCTTTTCTGCTTGTAGATGGGTACAGTGAAAAATACAAGTTACATTTTGATGTACACAGTTTACAATGTAAGCAAGATAATAGAAACCAACACTTTTTTTACACATCCCACAGTTTTGCAAGGTAGTAAAAGCTATATGTCAATTTATTTAATGCACAAATTAAAACAAAACATTTTGAGTCAAAGTGAATTAAAATGGCCAAACGAACAAGTTTAAAAATCAATCATATAAATAAAGTTAACCTCCTCATTGCAGCGGTACACAGCATCCCTGAGTTTCGCAACTTCCTTTGACACGTCTTCGCTAAGGCCTGCATCTTCCTCTTGATGCCGTTGTCTCAGGGACTCAAGTTCACTCTTCACCTGTGAAGTTAAATATCAGAATCTTGGTTAATATTTCATGCTGGAGCATTTTTTATGGAAACTTTTAAAAACTGTTCAAGCAAGATTTCAGAGTGTGAGCCATTAGATCACATGTGAGAGTAGCATCTCTCACAAAGCTGCCTTTAAGCAATGCAGCCAAGTTCAAGTTCACTTGAACATCAATCTAAATAGATGCTGAAGCCAGGGTTCACACCCTCAGCTGGATAATTCCTTTCTTTGTCTTTACTGACCATTAAGAAAATGGTATAGCTAATTCACGAGTGAACTCAAGATTGCAACATGGAACACAATTAGTGTGAAGTAAAATTCAGAGAAATTACATTTTTCGACACTAAAATTTGTGCACATGGATTAAGTATTGCCCACTGTGATATCAATTAGATATAATGAAAGAGATTATATAAAAATTTAGAGAGGAATATTTATTAGCGCTTTTATGAAACATACAAAGTGACTAGGGGTTACACACACATGAAGAAACTTAAAAGAAAGTAATTTCACAGAAGGAAAGTAAGAAGGCACCAAGAAGAAACTTATAAACAATCCAATAACCTGGTTACAGTACTCCTTATGCATTCTGTGCATGTCAACTTGTAATTGCCATTTTCACCCTCTCGTCTCACTGCTTGATGTAATCACTCGACATGATCATTATATTATCGATTTCTAACAAGTGGTGTTCAAGCCAAAATATAAAGTCAACAACATATCAGATAAGGTCTTTTGTTATTGTTTTGGCTATCAGAATGATTAACTGCTAAAAATGAAATAGTAAAGAATGCATTTGAATTTCCTAAGTCTAAATACCAGCTGAGGGGGGGCCCTGACAGCTGAGTGGACAGTCCTCGGGATTCGTAGTCCTGAGGTTATGGGTTCAATCCCCGGTGGAGGTGGAAACAAATGGACAAAGTTTCTTTCACCCTGATGCACCTTTTCACCTAGCAATAAAGAGGTACCTGGAAGTTAGACAGCTGCTACGGGCTGCTTCCTGGGAGTGTGTAACAAATAGGAGGCCTGGTCGAGGACCGGGCCACGGGGACGCTAAGCCCCGAAATCATCTCAAGGTAACCTCAAGGCAAGGTAACCATCTTTCAGGTACTAAAGTACTTCAAGTACAGGTACTCAGGGCTAACAACACTGCAAACCAAACCCAACAGGGTTGATTGACCCAGACTACTTCTTCAAAAGGTCATTTGTAACACAAACAAGGAGCAATGATTTCAAGCTCAACAAGCCACAGTGTAGGACTGAGAACAGGAGATGCTTTTTCACCCCACAGGGTTATAAACCCATGGAACTGCCTACCCGCCGATGCCGTAAATGCCAAAACTTTGTTAAATTTTAAAGTACAACTGGAAAAAATCATCAAGGAAAATGGGTCAGGGATGGGGGAGATCTATGACAAGCTGCTGGATTCCTGTTCTCATCGAAGCCACTAGTGATAGTGGCCCCTCAAGTAAATTCATGTAAATTAACATTACACCCTAATTTGTCAAGTGGTTATATACCAACCCTTAACACAATGCTCTTTCTCTCCATATAGTATTATCATGCTGAAATTTTTAACAAATCAGCCACATCCACACCCTTCAGCCACTGACCTCCAGTAGATGTTTTCGAAGTTCTTTATTTCTGCTAACAGATTCAGAAAGACGAGACTCCAGAGACGCAATCTTCTCCTCACGAACCTCCACACTCCTCTTCAGCGTTTCCTCGAGCATCGATTCCAAGGCTTTGTAACGACTGAGGAAGAACAATATATATATATGCATATAACCATGAATTAAATGTTTTCTATCATCCAAATCATACTTCATAAACAAATAACAATTATTAATATTAAACAAATTGGAAAGATAAATAAGCTTGAAAATTTTTAGAGATAATTTTGCATGTGGAGTACGGTATTCTCTAAAATCAAACGTCTTAAAAGAGAATGGAAATTTAAAGATAAGTGAAGTGAGGACTACGACCCCCCATAAATTTACTTTTACATTATATTATAAATAATAAGCATTTTGCGTTTCTAAACTACATAACATACCCATGATCAATGTTCCCAAAAATACAACCTCTACAAATGTTCAATATTTTAAAACTATCATACAATAAAAGGTGGAAGATAATTAGTGTTATACAGATGAAGCAGCATTTAAAATTGAAGACTACATAAAGAATCGATTAATGAATTCACAGCCAGGAGGAACTGTACCTGTTTAATTTCTTTGTACTGCTTACTATTCTTGACATTAGTATGCTGAAACCATAAAAAATTCTTAGTACATCTATAAAGCTAAGAAAAATGAACAAAAATATATAACAAAAATAATGGCCCTCATCTGAATCTATGATTTTTTCAGAAAAAAATCATTCTCAATGCTAATGTTGAAAATGGCAGTTATTACCCAAGTGGTTAAACAAATTAGAAAACCAAAAGTAAACTTTACAGCCAGAAAAGTGTACAGTATACAGTGAGCCCTTACTATCTGCGAGGAATGTGTTCTGGGGAAAAGCTTTACCACATGCAAATTAATGAAAACCAAACCGAAGACCACTGTATATAATACAAAAATAAGGAGTTCCAAAAACTCGGCAGAGTCCTCTTCATATAAACCACTTATTAAAACATTATTACTAAGCACTCCCAACACTTGCCAGCTACAAATATACAGTAAATAACTGAATAAAATAGATGTTCACACTTACTAGGGATGTAGATGAAATTAAACATTACCTTTAATCTCATTTGTGGTGGTAACTGCACAACGTTTGGAAAACGGAATGACTCAAGATTTTAATCCAAAATGTGTCTTAACATAAAAAAAAAAACTGGCACTGACATGTCAATTCCAATCCAGCTTGTGTTCAGTGAAATTATCGATGAAATATATCTACATGAATAGTGAACTTCATACATACATTAGTTGCAGATAATGAGAGTATACAGTACACTCTTCATCATGTTCTTCGCAGCAAATAACAGAAAAAAATTTCCTCTGCATTTAGCATTCTAGAAATTAATAGCCTGTCTAACAAATGATAATTATAAACAAAATAGCAATTAATTAATTGGCAAGATAATCCCGACATTATTACACTATAAATGAACAATAACAACTTACTCATTGTCACTGTCGGAAACAGGGGCAGTAAGATTATCAGCATTGAGGCCAAGCTTGGCTAGATCTGAGGTTAGACTCTCAAGCTGATTGGTGAGTTGCTGCGTCCGAACCTTTAGAAATAGAATACAGCACTCTATACAACTAAATCAATTATACATGTTGCATATTGTCAGATATTAAAGTGCTAATACAGTGGAACCTCGAGTGACGAACGGCTCCAGTTACGAGCATTTCGAGTATCGAGCGAGCCACTCGCAGACAATATGTCTTGACTGTCGAGCTTTCCCTCGATTAACGAGCATTCCCACTGGTTCTCGGACACCTCCGATGACAGTTTTGCTGTTATTTCACAAGATGAGTTTTTGTTATTTTCAAGATGAGTGAGATGAGTGAGGCACTAGCTCGGTGCCAAAACGAATTAAACTCGTTAATCGAGGTGCCACTGTATTTATAGTATATTATGTGATTCTTAAAAATGTTTCATGTTGCTACTGGAATCATTATATTGAAGTTATAACATCAAAAACTTGGAGCATTCACTGGTCTGTAGTTATAATCCCAAAAAGACTCACCTTCTCCGAAACTAAATCTTCCCTTAAACAGTTGAGTGTCTTGCGTTCTGTCATCATCAGCTGTTCAAACTCTCTCTTATCCTTCTCCAACTCTCGTACCCTATAAATAAAATTGTTCATAATGCTTCTTAAAACGCAAATAAAAATACCCGAGAGGGATCATGTAGAAACAATGTTCTATGCAAATTAAAATATACCTGTCTGAAGTCCTAGGCTAATATTGAACCCAATTTCTCAGCTATGTTATAATGTGAAGAACCTACAGTATATATTTTCTTACCTACTGTCACTGCCTCTAAGTTGATCAGCTTCTTTGTTGAGTCTCTTAACATCACGTTCAAGAGTTGATGTTCTGCTTGCAGCTTCATCAATAAGACCGTCTTTCACCTCCATGGCATTACGCAGTCTTGAAACCTATTCAAGATAACACAGCTTTAATAATGTCTAAAATGACCAGTGTGCAAAATTGTATTAGAGAAGAATACCATCCCTCACACACTGAACTGATCAAGAACAATCATTTAAAATATTTTTATGTTCCATGCCTTGAACTATCATGATAGTTTGGAGGCTTCTTTGTGCCCAAATTCATTGGAATTTCTTTACTTTATGTCAGTAAATTTCAATATATATGTGTGTGGCAATCATGCCCCTTTATTGGAATAGTCTTTTCTGGATGAACCTCTGGAGGCTCTGTGAAGCTAACTCCCTGAGATGGCTCCACTACTGATTCACATCAGCCATAGGAGTCCTGCTTAGCCTACTGGAGACCACAACCTGGCCTCCTTGTAGATGCAAAGAGAGCTGGGGATTCCATTCACCTGGGGGGCCAGATTCACGAACTTACTCAAGTACTTATGAACGTGTACATCATTCCTCAATCTTTAATGGCTTTGGTTACATTTATTAAACAGTTTACAAGCATGAAAACTTGCCAATCAACTGTTGTTATTGTTATAAACAGCCTCCTGGTGATTCGGAGCTCATTAACTGTTTAATAATTGTAAACAAACCCGCCAAAGATTAAGACAAGATGTACAGGTTTGTAAGTGCATGCGTAACTGCTTCATGAATCTGGCCCCAGGGCTGTAGGAGCCTCGAACTGTGGACCCCACGCATATGAGGCCGAAGCTCTTTCGACCGAGCTATAGAGTAGTCTTAATAAGGAAAGTTTCCAGAAGCAGCATCCTGCTTTTAGAGCTGGGGATTGTTAAAATCACGCACACTGAGAAAAGATCCAAGAAGTCAGCAAAGCAAATAGACAACTGCAAGGTTCATAGAAAATGAAGCACCAAAACAGGCAAATAACTACCCATGTGATTCATTGAAAACTATTGGTTCTTACAAAATTAGCTTGAATCCCCCGCCTCCATGTGCACAAGCCATCGACTCCTCTGCAGGCCCCTATGGTTGGGACGTTCTGTTTGTTTTGTTGTAGGTTGTGTTAGTGGTTGCATGCTGGTTTACACAGCACACTGTGGGCACCCTTCATGGCCAAGTTTATTCTCTAGAATGCTTTCAGTGTCTGTTCTTCTGGTAAAGTGTCTCTACTGCCTGGATATCTATCATGGGGTATAATCCTTCAGGCCTCGGTAACTCCTCTGTGAAGTTGTGGTGTGGCTCGTAATGGTTCGATCCATCGAGCCTGCTCTCACTACATACACGAAAGTTATTTGCGTGCTTCATGCCGAAGATCATTCTGCATCTGCCTACTGAATTGGTGACATCTTCGACACTGATCTATTGATACTTATTGTGAACATTTCCTCTTTTTCCTCTCTGATTTTTTTCCCAATTTTCCAAACTGAAAAAATTTCAAATTTTTTCTGCTATTATGTCTCTATCATGTCTCTCCTCTCTGCTGTTTGCTAGCATCATCAGGTTTAGTTTTTTCAGTCTCCCTTCATACCTGCATCCCTCGCAATTCTAAGTTGAGCCTCACTGCAAATTTCTGGACATTTTTTTTTTTTTTTTTTTTTTTTTTTTTTTTTTTTAGATGGGGGGATCTACAGCGAGGCACCATACTGGTCTCTGCTGTCACATAGGAGGTGTACAGTGAACTAAATGCTTCCTTATTTAGAATCCTAAATGATTTTCTGACTTGTAAGTGCAGAGTGTGTGCTGACATTATCAGATTTATATGAGCCTTCGGAGTTAGGTTTGCTGTTATATCCACTTCCAGGTCTTTCTTTATAGTCATTATAGGGAGGTAGTTTCCCTTTATTGAATACTGTCCTTTTGGTTTCCTGTCATCTGTTCCAATTTCCATCACCTTACACATGCAGGTGTTGAATTTCAGTAGCCATTTCTTGGAAGAATTCTGCAGCTTACTTAAGTCATCTTAAAGAATCACAGTTCTCAACTGTAACTACCTAAGTGTAGTTACAGGATGAGAGTTATACTAGTGGTGTCCAATCTTCCCAGTACTCTCTTTTTCATATGAAGTTTTGAAACTACAGTATTTAAAATTTTGAACTCCACAGCTTTCTCATTTAACTTGTTCCAACTGCCTACCACTTGGTTTGCAAAAGAAAACTTTCTAATTTTTTTATGGCATCTGTTTCCTTAGCTTGAATCTAAGGTCTCTTGTCCTTAAAGTTGCAGGTTTCAGAAATTCCTTTTTGTCAATTTTGTTGATTCCTGTTTTGTAAGTAGTGATCATATCACCTCTTTTTCTTCTAGCTTTGGTATATTTAACATCCCTAGCCCCTCCTCATAGCTCTTACTTTTCAATTCCAGAAAATATTAAATATTTTTATTTATATATACAACAGTTCTTACATTCTTGTAAAGCCACTAGCGCACACAACATTTTGGACAGGTCCTTAATCCTAATTTTTCACTATTATACCATTTATACCATTATACCATTTATTTTTATACCATTTTACTATTACATTATACCATTTTCACTATTTGATGGGTATTCACTATTGAATACCCATCAAATTGTTTGAGAACCAGATACATATTCACTGCTGGGTGAACAGAGGCTACAGTTAAGGATTGGTGCCCGTTCAATCCTAGGATACAAACCCAGGTCAAAATGCTCGTGAAGCGCCAGGGCGAGTGTCTTACCACTGTGCCAAGGGGACTGCAGAAGTAGTAGCATGTCTTTGCACCTTTTCCAGTTTATTAATGTACTTCGAGATATTTGAGATATGGGCACCGTACAACTGCTGCATATTCCAATTTTGGTCTTGCAAATGTCAAACAGTTTTGTCAGTATTTCACCATCCATATATTTAAAAGCGAATTTGAAACTGGATAGCGTATCATATGCTCCTCACACTATGTACTTTATGCAGTCCTCAGGTGACAATTTTCTATCTAGAACCGCCCCAGATCTCTTTCTTCATCAGAATTTTTCAAAGCTTCTTCACATAATTTGTAGGTTGTGTGGGACTTATTTTCACCTATTCCACATTCCATGATGTGGCATCTATTCACGTTAAATTCAATTTGCCAGGTGTTGCTCCATACACTTATTTTGTCCAGGTCTTATTCAAGGGCATGATAGTCATCTAAGGTTTTCTCTGCTTGATACCTTGCTTGATGGGGTTCTGGGAGTTCTTTTACTCCCCAAGCCCAGCCTGAGGCCAGGCTCATCGTTGCGAGAGATCTCTTTCTTAGTATCTTAGCATCATAGGCAAACATGTTCACATAATTCTGCATTCCTTCAGGTAGATTGTTTATGTAGACATTGAACATTACTAATGCAAGAACTGAATCCTGTGGGACTCCACTTGTAACATTTTTTCAATCTGATACTTTGCCTCTGATTACTGTTTTCATTTCTCTGTCAGTTAGACAATTTTTCATCCATGTTAGAAGCCTCCCTGTCACTCCTCCAGTATGTTCCAGTTTCCAGCACAATCTCTCATGCAAGACTCTGTTGAAAGCCTTTTTTAGTTCCAGATAAATGCAGTCAACCTAACTATCTCTTTCCTGTAAGATCTCTGTGGCTCTATCATAAAAAAAGTGGATTTGTTACACAGGATCTTCCAGATCAAAAACCAAACTGACTATGTTATTATGTAATTTTTCTCCAGGTGTTCTACCCATTTCGTTTTAATTTTTTTCCAATAATTTTCCTAATTTGCTTGTCCACAATACAGGTCTAAAATTTAAGGGGTCTTCATTGCTACAATTTTTGTTGATTGGAACTATGTTTGCCTTTTTCCATATATCTGCCACGACTCCTGTACACAAAGATGACTGAAAAGTTAATTAAGAACATAAGAACATAAGAACAAAGGCAACTGCAGAAGGCCTATTGGCCCATACAAGGCAGTTCCTATTTATAACCACCCAATCCCACTCATATACTTGTCTAACCCGCGCTTGAAACAATCGAGGGACCCCACCTCCAGCACGTTACGCGGTAATTGGTTCCACAAATCAACAACCCTGTTACTGAACCAGTATTTACCCAAGTCTTTCCTAAATCTAAACTTATCCAATTTATACCCATTGTTTCGTGTTCTGTCTTGTGTTGATACTTTTAATACCCTATTAATATCCCCTTTGTTATGTCCATACACCCACTTGTAAACCTCTATCATGTCACCCCTAACTCTTCGCCTTTCCAGTGAATGCAACTTAAGCTTTGTTAATCTTTCTTCATATGAAAGATTTCTAATTTGGGGAATTAACTTAGTCATCCTACGCTGGACACGTTCAAGTGAATTTATATCCATTCTATAATATGGCGACCAAAACTGAACTGCATAATCTAAATGGGGCCTAACTAGAGCAAGATATAGGTTGAGAACCACACCAGGTGTCTTGTTACTAACGCTGCGATTAATAAATCCAAGTGTCCGATTTGCCTTATTACGAACATTTATGCACTGATCCTTTTGTTTTAAATTCTTACTAATCATAACTCCCAGATCCCTTTCGCAATCCGACTTCGCAATCTCAACACCATCCAGCTCGTATCTTGTAACTCTATCCCCATTACCTAACCTCAGAACTTTACATTTATCAGCATTAAACTGCATCTGCCAATCCTTTGACCATTTCAAAACCCTATCTAGATCAACTTGAAGTGATAGTGAGTCCTCCTCCGAATTAATTTCCCTACCGATTTTCGTATCATCGGCAAATTTGCAAATGTTGCTACTCAAACCTGAATCCAAATCATTTATATATATTATAAACAACAAAGGTCCCAGGACAGAGCCTTGAGGCACTCCACTTACAACATTTTCCCACTCTGACTTGATTCCATTTATACTAACTCTTTGTTTCCTTTGGTATAGCCATGCCCTAATCCAGCTTAATATAGCACCCCCAATACCATGAGACTATCTTTTTAATCAGTCTTTCATGTGGCACTGTATCAAAATCTTTGCTAAAGTCAAGGTACACAACATCACAATCCTTACCACTATCAACTGCCTCAACTATGCTAGAATAAAAAGATAACAAATTTGTTAAACATGAACGGCCATTTACAAAACCATGCTGCGACTCAATTATTAATTTATGTTTTTCAAGATGAAGACGAATTTTATTTGCTATTATAGATTCGAGTAACTTTCCCACAATAGACGTTAGGCTAATTGGTCGATAGTTAGACGCAAGTGATCTATCTCCTTTCTTAAAAACTGGTATCACATTAGCAACTTTCCAAAACTCTGGCACTCTGCCTGACTCTATTGATTTATTAAATATGGTTGACAGTGGGTCACAAAGCTCCTCTTTGCATTCTTTAAGCACCCTGGCAAACACTTCATCCGGCCCTGGGGATTTGTTTGGTTTGAGTTTTACTATTTGTTTAAGAACATCCTCCCTGGTAATTGCTAAACTCGTCAACCTGTCCTCGTCCCCACCCACATAGACTTGTTCGGCTGAAGGCATATTGTTAAGTTCCTCTTTAGTAAATACAGATACAAAATATTTATTAAAAATACTACTCATCTCTTCATCACTATCTGTTATTTGACCTGTCTCGGTTTTTAATGGACCTATCCTTTCCCTAGTCTTAGTACGATATAACTGAAAAAACCCTTTAGGATTTGTCTTTGCTTGCCCTGCTATGCGAACTTCATAGTTTCTTTTTGCTTTCCTTATCTCTTTTTTAACATTTCTAACCAGTTGAACGAATTCCTGTTCTAAAGTGACCTCCCCATTTTTAATCCTTTTGTACCAAGCTCTCTTTTTACCTATAAGGTTCTTCAAATTCTTTGTTATCCACTTTGGGTCATTAGTATTCGATCTATTCAATTTGTATGGTATACTACGTTCCTGTGCTTTGTTTAGAATATTCTTAAATAAGTTATATATTGAATCCACATCGAAATCCCCATTTAAGTCACCTATCGCTGGGTTCGTCTCGCTCCAAGACCGGCCCACACCCCATACCCAAGACTTTCCAATCAATTTGACCCAAAAAATTTCTTAGGCTATTAAAATCAGCTTTTCGAAAATCTGGCACTTTAACAGAATTTTCTCCTACAGGTCTATTCCATTCTATGCTAAATCTGATTTCTTTGTGATCACTGTGCCCTAGCTCACTCCCTATTTCGATGTCATTAATATGTGTTTCCCTGTTAGTTAACACTAAATCTAAAATATTATTTTCCCGTGTTGGTTCCTTAATGTGTTGCGTAAGAAAGCAATCGTCAATTAATTCTAGAAAATCTTCTGCTTCACTATTCCCTGTTTTGTTCAACCAGTTTATTCCACTAAAATTAAAGTCACCCATGACATAAATACTGTTAAATCTAGATGCTCTAGATATTTCATCCCATAGATGCTTTGCTTCCATTCTGTCTAAATTTGGTGGCCTATATATAACTCCTATTATAATATTATTAGCTTTTTCGTTTAATTCTATCCAAATAGTTTGTGTGTGTGGCTCAGTTTTGATTCCCTCTTTGAGACTACATTTCAAATTGTCCCTAATATATATGGCTACTCCACCTCCTCGTCTAATATATCTATCTGTGTGAAATAGTTTAAATCCATTTATTTGATATTCAGCTAATAGTTCTCTATTTTCTACATTCGTCCACGTTTCGGTAAGTGCAATAATATCTATTTTTTCTGTGCAGACAAGAGCATTTAATTCGTTAATTTTATTTCTTAGACTTCTACTGTTAGTGTAATATACCCTAAGTGAATTGTTATTTTGAGGCCCTTCTCTTTCCCTGATCATTTTGCCAATTCCTTTCTCCCACAAACACATACTTTTATTACCTCCTTCTTCCAAATCAATTCCCATACCTCTATCTACTAACAGTTTAAACCCAAACAAACACTTCTAACCACTTCTTCCAACGAATTCGCAACAGCAACAACCCCAGCTCTCGATAGATGCACCCCATCACGAGCATACATTTCATTTCTTCCATAGAAGTGTTCCCAGTTGTCTATGAAAGATATTGCATTTGATTTGCAATATCTTTCCAGCCGGCAATTGACACCAAGTGCCCTTGACATCCATTCATTTCCCACTCCCTTTCTTGGAAGAATGCCACATATGATCGGGATTCCTCTCTTGCTCCTAACTAATTCAATGGCTGTCCTGAATCTCTGTATTAGTTCCTCACTCCTAACTCGCTCAACATCATTACCCCCTGCACTAATACAAATAATGGGTTTGTTTCCATTTCCCATTTACAAATTGAAGTGGAGTGCTGAACTCAGATGTGCATTCTTTCAGAACCCAAGGTAAAAGTTCATCTGGGACAACTGTGTTGCATAAATTACCTAACTGTAATAACCTAAGTGTATTTATAGAACGAGAGCTCTGTTCATGGTATCCTATCTTCCCAGTAATCTTTGTCATATGATGTTTTGAAACTACTAACAGCTTTGACATCCACCACCTTCTCACTTAACGTGTTCCAACCATCAATCACTGTTTACAACAGCAAACTACCTAATACTTTTACGGCATTTTTGTTTCCTTAGTTTGAATTTATAACCTACAGAGTAAGCAGTTACAAGTTCCAGCTGGTCAATTGTCCACATTAGTAGGGACAATGAACCAAGCTCATGGCAGAACTTTGGAGCCATCCATCCATAATGATAAGGGGTAAAATATTTTTTCCTTAGGAGGCAAGAACCATGTCTCACAACCTCAAGAGTAGCAGAAAACTCTGGAGGAGGCTCACAACACTGAAACACACCCAACAGGGGCAATAAAGGAACAGAACTCCCAACCTCTGTCCGTAAACCGACCACCACCTGCGCAAGACAGGACTCTTGGGTCTCAGGGTTTATGAAGGGGGCCTTGGAAGATGAGTGCTTAATGGCAAGATGTACAGCTGAAGTACCTGAGTGGAACTTGCATAGAACTTTTTCCAGTGCTGTTGTGTTGATTAATTAGAGTTGAGGAGACAAAATGGGTAATATCCTCTTCCAGAAAGATACTCCTGTGAGTACTCCTGTGAGATTCGAGACTCGAGACTCGAGAACCGAGATCATCAACGTGATATCTGTAGATGAACCACCAAATTAACAGCAGCAACCCATTCAGCGCAGCGACACACACCTGACTGTGATGATAACCTTAAACCCAACAGTGTAAACGCAGAAGGCAGAAAGGATGGACATTAATATGGCACTAGACTTGCAATAGGGTTTTCCCTGTTAAGGATAAGTTAACAGATGGAGGTGGCAGGATGGGCCAAGTGATAATGAGGAAGAGGTTTTGTGAACAAACCTAAAGGTTATTACATTTTATCTCCTTATTGTCATTAGGGCGCCTGACAGCTGAGTGGACGGCGCTTTGGATTCGTAGTCCTGAGGTTCCGGGTTCAATCCCCGGTGGAGGCAGAGACAAATGGGCAAAAAGTTTCTTTCCCCCTGATGCCCCTGTTACCTAGCAGTAAATAAGTACCTGAGAGTTAGACAGCTGCTACGGGCTGCTTCCTAGGGGTGTCTTCCTAGGGGTGTGTAACAAAAAGGAGGCCTGGTCGAGGACAGGGCCACGGGGACGCTAAGTCCCGGAATCATCTCAAGATAACCTCAAGATGCTGCTACAGGGATGTTTGAAAGGATGGCTGTGGTGTTGGTGCTTAATGTTGACCTGTCCTGACTGTTATGATTCTGTGCAATGGTCTCCTGAGGCTCTTGCCTTGTAGAGTGAGCGAGATATTGTAGCTCGGAAAAGTAGTTTTTTAAACTGTTAAAGAATTTAAGTTTGTACTTAGTACAAGTCCAGATTTATGATGAGATTCAAGTAAGTTTATTGAGATAAAATACATCCCAAAATGAACAGTAGTTTAGGCTATTTCTACGCTTATCTATTTCAAGTTCTCAAGGTGCTCACAAATCCATACAGTAAACATATAATAATGTACAGTACATTACAAATACAGTATTAGAACTTTGCAGACACTAAATAATGGTTTATATTTTGAGTGAAAATAACAGAAACTCCCTTTATGCAGAAGTCATGCTAAAGTTGCCTACTGATTTAGTTTACTTGATTTCCCTGAGGGCCACTGACCCTAGTGGCCTCGACGAGAACAGGAAGCCGGCGGCTTGTCGAAGGTCCCCTCCATTTGCCTTGATGATCTCTTCCAGGTAGATTTTATATATTATATAAAATACATGTACTATACACCACTATTTATGTAACAACCATGTTATATTTTTAACTAATAGCATTCAACATATGCAAGAAACCTACCAAAATATTGCAACAAATATTTCCAATTTCACCAAAGGGTTATCCAGAAGTAATCAATAACAATTAATTAGTAAAAGGTTACTGCTTTCTTCTGCTTCTCTGTACTTATCAGGTGGATGCTGGACACATCATAGTCTATTATCCGAGGCTGCGACTTCACCTCAACTTACACAGTCGAGTGCATAATGATGACCCAACTACACACCAAAAGATGAAAAGACAACGACGTTTCGGTCCATCCTGGACCATTATCAAGTCGACTTGATAATGGTCCAGGATGGACCAAAACAGCGTCGTCTCCTTATCTTCTAGTGTGTGGTTTGGTCATCATATCTTCAGCCACGTTATTGTGTTTCATCGTCTGCAAATGCATAGTTTCCCTTTTAAACCTACTATAGCATAAGAATTTTTTTTTTATGTGTGTGTGTCTGAATATTTTAGTCTAGTGCTACTCACTTCTTTCTGAAGAGATTTATTTTCACGATCAAGACGATCATTGGTGCCCTCCATTTCCGTTAAGTCTCTCTCTAGTTCATTGAGCTTTTTGGTAGATAGCTTGAGTGTTTCCACCGTTCTCTGGAGCTGTTGGTAAATTTGGGTATCGATTTTAGTGTATAGTATGTCATGATATGCCGAACTTTAGTCAAACGTATTCAGACAGAATATACATAATGGCAGTAAAACAAAATGTTGTACATTTTCATGCATTACCATAAGTTACACACACATGGAAAAATTAATAATCCTACATGCATGTAAAATTGCAGTTCAAGTGTACTAACTTCTCAAAATTTAATGTGCTCTCATAGACTTTGGTTTACACTGATAACCAATATGAACATTTGTCAATACGACAAATCATATTGTCAACTTTGTCAACAAATACAACAAGGTTGTCGTATTTGTCAATACAACAACAATGCTATACTATACCTTTGAATTTTCATTCTCCAGCTCAGTTCTGTCCTTCTCTGTTTCTGCTAGTTTCTTTTGCATGGTGTCTAGTAACCTGTTCTTCTTTTGTACTTCATTACCAGCAGTCAGCAGGTCAAGTTCCAACTGCTCGGCCCGACTTCTTTCAGCCTTCAAGGTGACCAACTGCTTCTGAAGAAGACTTATCTGCTGGAGCTGTGCCTCTTTCTCAGATTCTAAGTCAATGATGCGTGCTGATGTCGACTTGAGGCTGTCCATGGATCGATTAAGTCTATCCACTTCAGACTGCATTTGAAGCTTCTCACTCTGCACACTTTCAAGCTGAAAATTATGATCTCTTTTAACTTACATAATTGTATTAAAAAGAGAGTGAAGAAAAAAAATTGGAAATCCTACAGATATGGGGCCAGATTCACAAGGCAGTTATGCAAGTACTTACGAACGTGTACATCTTTCCTCAATCTATGACGGCTTTGGTTACATTTATGAAACAGTTTACAAGCATGAAAACTTCCTAGTCAACTGTTGTTACTGTTATAAACAGTCTCCTGGTGCTTCGGAGCCCATTAACTGTTTAATAAATGTAAACAAAGCCGCCAAAGATTGAGAAAAGATGTACAGGTTCGCAAGTGCTTGTGGAACTGCTTCGTGAATCTGGCCCATGGTTAAGAACAAGAGCAACTTTGCCTATACTGGTATTCCTTTTTCTCGATCTCTTTCTTCCCCACCCTTCTTTTGTCTCACATCTATGTACAGTATATATTTTCTTTGCCAAGCTGCTATTCTCCACATTCTACCTGCCTTTTAGACCAAGACCTGCTATTCTCCACATTCTACCTGCCTTTTAGACCAAGAGCTGCTATTCTCCACATTCTACCTGCCTTTCAGACCAAGAGCTGCTATTCTCCACATTCTACCTGCCTTTCAGACCAAGACCTGCTATTCTCCACATTCTACCTGCCCTTCAGACCAAGAGCTGCTATTCTCCACATTCTACCTGCCTTTTAGACCAAGAGCTGCTATTCTCCACATTCTACCTGCCTTTTAGACCAAGAGCTGCTATTCTCCACATTCTACCTGCCTTTTAGACCAAGAGCTGCTATTCTCCACATTCTACCTGCCTTTTAGACCAAGAGCTGCTATTCTCCACATTCTACCTGCCTTTTAGACCAAGAGCTGCTATTCTCCACATTCTACCTGCCTTTTAGACCAAGAGCTGCTATTCTCCACATTCTACCTGCCTTTTAGACCAAGAGCTGTTATTCTTCACAAAGTAATAATTTGTACTTAGGAAATACCATGTTTCAAATTTGTCTAGAGTGCATAGAATTCATGTTCATTACAAGTGAAACAGAGGAAAGTTCAGTACCCTATTTTGGGATTGGTACAGGTGTGTTGCACTTTTCTCAAGTTTGACTGTTAAGAGAAAAGCAGCTGTCAGACTTAGTCATTAGTAAAGTGTAGGGTAAAGGAAGTTGGACACGGGTGGAGATAGGGTTGGACACGGGGAAGATACCAGATGCTCTTAAATCAGCAGACATGGCTCTTTTACACAAGGGAGGTAGCAAAACATTGGCTAAGAATTACAGTACCAGTTGCACAAATGTACTGTATGGTTAATCAAATACTGTAGTTAGGATTATACTTCCATTAGTAGATTATAATTACCTTGGCAACAGTTTCTTTCATGTTGGTTAGCATCTTGGACACTCTTGAATACTCGACTTCAAGGCTTGCATAGTCGTGCTCCATAGTCTCGTGTCGTTCACAACTCTCTCGGAAGGCCCCAATTGCCTGTAATTATCAATAACAGAACGCTAAGGAAAATTAAAAGTATTCATAGTATAAGAAAGGTCTCTGACATCTGGACAAGTGTCTCCATGATCTAAATTTTAATTCATTGTGTCAGGGGGACAGGAAGCCAGAGTCTTTGTGGCTTCCTGTCCCCTGGCTTTTATCGAGATCTCGCCCCCCCCCCCTTTCTAAGGTCGAATTACTGATCCCGCCCAGGATGCAAACCTCACAACAAGCTGACTAACTCCTGAGTACCTATTTGCTGCTAGGTGAACAGAGGCATTCGGTGAAAGTAAATGTGCCCAACCATTCCTGTCCCACCTGGGATTCGAACCCAGAATTCTCGATTGTGCGTCAAGAACGGGACCCTTTTTGTTAAATGTTACTACCAGAAATTAATTTCTTAACTAATTTTTCAAAGAAATATCCGAGTAACATTAAAAAATTACTCTATACAGGAGTTCTCTATCATGAAACTAAGCATAATGGAAATATGTAATTTCTGAAAAAATCTATTAAAATTTATTTAAGTGTTTTTTAAATATTTCCCCTAGTCTGTTGTTCACTCATTTCATTCTTAATAATTCTCAAAATCATAATAAATTTATCTTTGTTTCCTTTGAACTTCTTACTAATTCGTTCTTGCCCGAATGTAAATACAAAATATGTAAAGGTATCATGCCTAAGGTCAGAAAATATACAGCAAGTGAATACTACATGCTACTTCAGTGTGATGCATATGTGTCAACGAGAAACACGGAAGGGAAGAGTTACACATTTATTTTTTGTTATCATATTTTCTTTGTACTGTACAGTACTCTATATTTATTACAGAGTACATTAAACACTAACATGGTATATCCAACACCATGATGCATATCACTAGCATACTAAGATAGTTACAGACCAGCCACACAACTTAATTGAATATGGCACTGTATTGTCAACCAACACTCGGTTTGATCTAGTAACATATTTACACCAGTCGCATACGACCTGGTCGATTGATGCAGCAACCACCAGTACAAAATGTAACTGTACTAAATGCTACTTCATGGAGTCTGCCACTGCCACTTTGTTATTTAAATAACTATTGTATAAACTGGCATCAAATACTGTACCATATCCACAATAATATTTGGGAGGTGACTGTGTCTGACAAGTGATGATTTTAAATTATTATTTATGTATTAAAATGAGGTTCAAGAAATTATTACAGGTGACAACATATGACAATTGAATATTGTAAATACCAACTACACACTGGTAGTTTTCCCTTTTATTAAACATTTACTTTAACTCTATCTAGGAGGCCTGGTTAAGAACTGGGCTGCAGGGACGTTGAGCCCTGAAATCATCGCAAGGTTATCTTGAGATGATTTCAGGGCTTAGCGTCCCCGCGGCCTGGTCCTCGACCAGGCCTTCTATTTGTTACACACCCCACAGAAAGCAGCCCGAAGCAGCTGTCTAACTCCCAGGTACCTATTTACTGCTAGGTAACAGGGGGCATCAGAGTAAAAGAAACATTTTGCCCATTTATCTCTACCTCCACCGGGGATCGAACCCGGAACCTCAGGACTACGAATCTGAAGAGCTGTCCACCCAGCTGTCAGGCGCCCGTAAGGTAAGGTAAGGTACCACATATATTGACTAAGATAATATTAAACTTAACAATGATGCCTGTTTAACTTGAAATCTCTGAGCTTTCTGCTAAACAGGATGGTAATTAAGGATTTAACAACTATTTTTAGATTTTTTTAAGCAACAGAACTTTACCTTGTGAAGGTCGCGATTTTCTCGCTCTATTTCTGCTTTTTGATGTTCAGCTTCTGAAAGTCTATCTGCGGATTCTCTCAACCGTTCTGTCAATCTGTTCAGTTGCTGTTTTTCATACTCCAGCCTTGAAACCTAGAAAACATATATAATAAATTACAAAATATGGTATAGCCACCAAAATTAGTACATTTTCTTCATAATATGTAATACAACATTGCTAAAATTAATCTTGGAAAATAAATTAGTAACAGAACTGAATAAAAAAAATATGCATTGCTAACAAATTTGGCTAACCACAAAGTAACACTAAATAAAATATAAAGTTGGTATATACCTGACTCTGCAACTGAAAATTAACATCTGTGAGTTTCTTGTTTTCTGTCTCAACATCAAGAAGTCGGGTATCTGTTGTCTTCTTCTGCCTCTCTCGCAAACTCTCTATCAGTTCAAGAAGCTGTGTGTTTTCGTGCTGTTAAATAAATTAATGGCCTGATCAGTGAAAAGATATAATTTACAATAACCAATTTGTAAATGTTTCCATCTCTGAACAACCAGACATTCTACTGTAAGTGAAAATTGTGCATATACCTGTACCTGGATTGTACCTGGATACATAACTGGGAGGAGTTCTACTTCCCAAGCCTGGCCTGGGGGCCAGGCTTGACCTGTGAGAACTTGGTCCAACAGGCTGTTGCTTGGAGTGGCCTGCAGGCCCACATATCCACCACAGTATACAATTATATGTATATACAACCGAGTGTGTATATTATTTTGTGTGTAAATATAATTGTATGTGTGTATATACTGTACAACTGTAATTTCCCAAGAGTAATTACCCAAGACAATTTACAGGATGAGAGCTATGCTCCTGGTGGCCCATCTTACTGTCATATAATGCTTTGCTACTACTGCAAGTTTTGTCCTCCACTGCCTTGACACTTGCTCCAAGTGACACTTGGCATTTGCTTGCACCAAGCAGCAAAATGTGAGGAAGTGTGGAAAAGAAATAAATAAATATAGATGGGAAGAACAAGCAAATCAAAATATAAAAAATAACAGGATTCTTTGTTTTGTTTGAATACAACGCAAATGGCGTAATCCTGATTCCTTGTACAGCCGAATCGGAAATGATCAATGCAAATCTTACGAAGCACAGTATTACTAAAATCATTTATAATTTTCATCGCCATTAATAAACATAATATATATTAATGAACAGAGACTCCTTTATGTACAGTATAGAGAGGAACAAATCCACAAGGGGGCGTGACAAGGATTCGAACCTAAGTCCAAGAGCATCCCAGAGGCTGCCTTAATCGACTGAGCTACGACAGGAAGCTCTGGGAGTTGCAAGAAGGCAGTGCCTGGCATGCTCTTGGACGCAAGTTCGAATCCTCGTCACGGCCCTTGTGGATTTGTTCATTTGATGCATCACATTATTGTGATTTCTGTGTGTACAGTATACAGTATATGAATAAAAATGATTTTGTATCCATTGGTTTAAAAGAATGTGTATTAGCACAAGTGCATCAAGTGGCATCTTCCTAGTCACCCACCTGAAGTTCGTCAATTTGACGCTGAGAATTGGTCTTGATAGTATTGAGGGTCTGATGCAAGCGTTGAGTTTCTTGATGCCGCTGCTCCGATTCTTCCTGAGATTCTAATAAATGTGCCCGCTCCTTTTGACTGACTTCTTGCAACTGGTTTACCTAAAATCATGTTATTACAATCAATTATTCTACTCAAGAGAATAATGACAAGATTTAAAAATTCTTTAATCTAGATGCCTTGATACACAGACCCTTAAAGTCAATGAAAAAGAGGCAAACACATACCAATGACTATTACTCAAGGTTTTCAGCATGATTCCCAATCAAATTGATTAATACTTTTGAATAGCATATACGTCTTGATACCTTAATAAATACATTTCACTGAAGATCAAACTTTTCTAACAAAACAACCATATGAAGCAAAGTGGACTTGAGGGATACATCTATCAATTATAGCAAAATTCTAAATGGTACAGCATTCCAATAAAATTGTAAATCATGATTAGTAAACAAAAAATATTGCTACTAATGCTGCCTAAGAAATGTGTGCAAGTACAGTACAGTACTCAAGATGCAAAAGAAATCAATTCACTATGCACTCTGGCACCAACGCTGATTTTATAAAAGGACTAACCTTAAGGGACAGTCTCTTATTCTCTTTCTCAAGCTCCAGTAGCTTGTCTGTTGAAGTAAGAAGGGAGCCATGCTTCAATTGTTCATTTTCAGCTTCTAGCCTTTGGTTTTCAAGCTGTAATTTAAGAACTCTGGCCTGAGCATCACCGATGAGATCACTTCCGATGCTAGAGCCATTCAAAGGTTGCTGGGACTTTAGATGGTCGAGCTGAGCCACCAGTGTGGCAGATTCACTAAGAGAGTTTTTAGTGCTGAGTTGCAGCTGAGCGTTCTCTTCCATCACTTCCTGCAATCTTTCTCGGTCAGAATCACGCTCCTTGAATAGAAATTCATGAGTGGTAATTAAAAATTAAGTTGTGGTTCCATGTTATCTGAATAGTAAGTTAATTAAAATATTGTAACTTATTTTCATCAATTGGAGGTAACCTTACCACAAATATTCCAAAGATCCATACAAGTGTATATATCTATCTCACTGCCAGCTATCACAACTCACTCTACTGTTTTACCAATCAGCCCCTAACACAATCTTCATAGTTCATTCTTTCACAACTAAAGTTGGCAACAATACTGAAATAGTAACCATGATATATATATAAGAGTTGCTCCAGTACCAGCACCAGTCATTGCTTTGCTCTCCAACATACAGTATCTCTGAGTTGTACACCTTTCCTGATACAGTATACTAGAATAATGAACAGTAACTCCAATACACAATTGGGACCAATACACTTTAGCGGGACCAAAGAGCCAAAGCTCAACCCCCACAAGCACAACTAGGTGAGTACAATCTATTAGAAATATACATAAATATTTTAAAAGCTCATAGAATATACAAACAGCTATACTCCTGCCTAGCAATTTTCAACATAATTTACCAAGTTCCAACCAATTCAGTATCAAATCTCACATCTTGCGTTATCTTGAGATGATTTCGGGGCTTAGCGTCCCTGCGCCCGGTCCTCGACCAGGCCTCCTTTTTGTTACACACCCCCAGGAAGCAGCCCGTAGCAGCTGTCTACCTCCCAGGTACCTATTTTACTGCTAGGTAAACAGGTGCATCAGGGTGAAAGAAACTCTGCCCATTTGTTTCCGCCTCCACCAGGAATTGAACCCAGAACCTCAGGACTACGAATTCGAAGCGCTGTCCACTCAGTTGTCAGGCTCCCTGACAGCCAGACAAGCTCCCTCCTAGGCATATGAGTACTATAATGCCATTGTCAGCTTACATGCCAATCTCCTAAGCATTTGACATAAATGAATTACCAATTGGCCTCTTCATTGATCTGAGCCTTCAACACAGAAAATGACATCAATCTCCTACTTCAACTCAACACTGGAATTCAAGGCCTGTCCCTGAAACTACTGCATAGCTTGTCATACATTAACAACAGACATCATTATGCAGTCATCAATGACACCACCTCTTCCCGTTTTTCCCCAATAACCACAGGAGTACCCTGGCTTTACGCCCTAGAGAGGTCACTCCAGACCGACAACTAGAACGCAACTCCATAGTCTCCCGAGACTGATGGATGCCTACTACTACCCCTCTAAGGCAGCATACTAGGACCTTCACTATAACCTTATATACAGTATTGTAAGCACATCTCCTGTCCTCAGGTAAGTATGACGAACTATTCCTTTCCCCCGTCCCATCCCAAATCCTTATCCTCATTCTTTCTAAGTGCTATATAGTCGTAATGGCTTAGTGCTTTCTCCTGATCATTTCCTTCCCTCCCTCTCTCCCTTACCATAGCCTGTGCTGCTTGGAACTTTTTGTTTCGAGTAGTTGAATCTTAAACAACAACAGTATTGTAAATCCCTAACTTGCTAAATGCTTCTAATCTTCATACTGTTTGCTGATGGATGACAATCTTCATCTTCTCTAACCTCCAAACAACTTAAATTATAGAGTAAACAATGAAACTAAAAGTAAGTCTTCTCACAGAAGTCAATCGATAAGCTCACACTAAGCATAGAGTCTACCTACTGTACGACATTTTATTTGGGAACAAGTCATCCAGCCAAACAGACCTTCAACCAAACAATGTAGACATTGAAAGTCAAAGTGAGGGAAGAGTCCTAGGCTTGCCTATTGACTAGAGACTTGACCTCAACACTCCATATAACAGACACAAGTCAAGCCTGGCCTCGGGCCGGGCTTGGGCAGTAGAAGAACTCCCAGAACCCCATCAAGCAGGTATATGTGGGCCTGCGGGCCGCTCCAAGCAACAACCTGGTGGACCAAACTCTCACAAGTCAAGCCTGGCCTCGGGCCGGGCTTGGGCAGTAGAAGAACTCCCAGAACCCCATCAAGCAGGTATATGTGGGCCTGCGGGCCGCTCCAAGCAACAGCCTGGTGGACCAAACTCTCACAAGTCAAGCCTGGTCTCGGGCCGGGCTTGGGCAGTAGAAGAACTCCCAGAACCCCATCAAGCAGGTATATGTGGGCCTGTGGGCCGCTCCAAGCAACAGCCTGTTGGACCAAGCTCTCATAAGTCAAGGCCAGGCTTGGGGAGTAGAAGAACTTCCAGAACCCCATCAAGCAGGTATCAAGCAGGTATCAAATAACCAAAAAGAATACAAAATGGTTGGGCTCTTAAAAATCTGACACCATGTCTGCAATTATGCTAATTTTACCCTATATTATTCATTAATTTGTTTTCACTACAATATCTGTGCATGGGACTCAACCACCACAAACTACCGCATTGTCACTTAGCAAAAATCTGCTATCAGAACTATAAAAAAATATTTTCTTCAGACAACATTCTGCTTCAATGCTTAACTCCCTGAATATGTTAAACATACACACACTTAATATATCCTTTTGGGCACTTTACACTTGAAAATTCCTAACTTGAAACTCATTCTAGATGGATATATATAACTTGAATGCATAAAGATCACACCAGAAATTATTATTTTTGACATTCCCAACCACTTGGGGTGGAAGGGGAGAGCGACGGTCTCGTTTCATGCAGGTCGGCGTTCAATCCCCGACCATCCAAATGGTTGGGCAACATTCCTTTCCCCCCCCCCCCCCCCCGTTCCATCCCATATCTTTATTCTGACCCCCTTACAAGTGCTATATAATCGTAATTGCTTGGTGCATTCTCCTGATAGTTCCCTTCTGACATTCCCTGAGCCTGACTAAATCAACACAAACATGGAACCATATTAAGGTTCCCCAAATATGGCACTCACACTTTTATTTTTTTATTTTTTTTTATTTTTTTTTTCATTCCATGTAATCTGTTATCATTTTTTTGTCTATAAATTTTGCAAGTATTTACCTCCTTAAAATTTTCTTAGATTAAGGACCTGCCCGAAACGCTGCGCGTGCTAGTGGCTTTACAAGACTGTAATTACCATAATTGTATCCTCACATTCCTTATGTACATTCTTGTATATGCATAAATAAATAAATAAATAAATAAATAAATAAATAAATAAATAAATAAATTTATAAAGCAAAGTTGGCTCAACTAAACTTTCATTCAAAGGTAAAACAAATAAATATATAATTTCCTGCCCATGGTTCCCCACCTTGAAATTCTACTTCACCTCTGTGCTCAATTATTTAATAAGATAACCGTTTCATTACAATTATAAATATTTTCATTACAACCATCAGTTGTCATTATCTAATTTTGTAGCAGCATGTACTTGCCTCATGTTAACTATAATGTCAACTAGTTTCCACCTCTAGTTTAATGTGTTTTATACTAGACATCAAAAGTACCTAAGGTTGCAGTTCAGCAAGGACAGATTAAAACACATTCTCACTTATCTAAATCACCAAGGTATGAATTTTGGTCTTTGTTTCTGTCACAGTATTAAAGCAGTACACTGTACTGTAATTTGTTTTTTTATGTGAGAAATGCTTGTTTCAGGCAAGATAGAGTAATATACTAACAATTGTAATCTGGTTTATGGTCTGCTTTAGCTGAAGAATGTTGTTCTCTAAATCCAAGACTTGCTCCGCTCTCCTTCGCGATGAGGCCAGTTGTTCCTCCAACATCTCTTTGGTTTCCACAAGGATCCTGGAATTTACATAAAATATGGATAAATACAACCACATCACAAACTATATTTAAAGCTCATTTCAGTGTTGTGTTTCTGCATAATAAATTTCAGACCCACCTGTTGTCTTCACGTAGCTCCTCGACTCGCGTCTTGTAAAATTCTATGTCGGCCATCTTGTCACGATAGCGTGCCACCTCCTGCTCGAGGGCATCCACTCGGCTGGCACGCTCTCGCAGGATGTCTGCTTCATCCCTCCATGCCCGCGCTGCCCTGGCATCTTGAACCAACTCGACATTCTGTATCAAAATTAGAGGAGCAAATACAGTACTGTGCTGTGTTCATCAAAGAGCCCAACAAAATTTAATGTAATCTTTCTTCAGTAAACCCTTCAAAAAATCCAGATTATATAATTTCAAATTTAATCTGGATCTTCAAATAAGTTGTTTATTTTGCATAATTTTATCTAAATCTGTGTGAGAATGTCTGTCTGTCTGTGAAGTTGGAGGTCTCACTCAAACTTTCCCACGAAGCATGTATGGTAAGGGAGTGTCATAGTTTAGTCTGCAAAAGAGCAGCACACAACAGAGCAGAAAAACAGCAACAGTTGGAACATCTTGCTGGAGCACAGCAGTCAGCAATACACAATAAAAAATCTTGCCTCAGTCAGGCACTAACCAAGAGGCCAGGTCACCTCGGGTCAACAGTGAAGGAGGTCACTATGTTGTCAGCTACGATGCTGCCATGCTAATCCATGAGAATTACTACTACTACATCAAAGGAGGCCTTACTGTTTATATACATCAGTAAGGGGCACGAGATAAGTCTTCAGTGTCTATATTGATTGGTTATATTTATGATATCCTAGTGGTGTTACAATGATATTACATCTGGGATATTACAAGTGAGGGTCAGCTGGCATCTAACATCCCCCCCAAACCCCATGTAAAAAAAATTTGTGAATTATGAAACATTGGTTATATTGTCCATAGACTTACCTAGCAATTTCAGTCATCGCCAGAGAGAAAAAGGGGGAGCGGGAAAGGGAGAAGGATGATGAGGGGAATGTTTGAAGAGAGGAAAAATGGGTAGAGAGAGGGATAGGGTAAGAGAGATGTGAAGGAAGTGGGAAAGAATTCCAGGTACGGCTAGGCCCTCTAGTATATTTTATTTTAAAACTAAAGTTAGCCGACCTGGTAGACTGGAAGGATGGGTGTAACTTAGTCTGCCCTAGAGCAAACCAAGTGTCTTAGGCTTCACAATCTTTCTTAAGAGTCAAGAGGAAGGGTTTTGAAGGAGACTTAACAAGTTTTCTTTGGATACAGTTCAATCTTGGATGGCATTTACTTTGTTTCAGACATGGGAGGGAAACCACTGCAGTCAGAGGTTCCTAATTTGCATGCAGAAATATCAGAGGCACTCCAATTTCATGTCGTTGACAAGTTGGCAGAAGTTCTTTGGTCTGCAAGACTGCAACGAGAAGCTCTGTCCTCAAGTCGACAAACATTACAACTTCTCAGGGGGTGAGTGTCATAGGGGTAGAAGCTGGAAAGTCTGATAAATGGCAGAAGTTCACCAGTGAGGTTGAAATGACTAGAGAGGAGCTTCCGTGTTTGACATAGATTCAAAGTATGCCACAGCTATAGTCGATGTAGCCGATTGCGTGACCCATATGTATACCTGTACACTATGAAGTTAAGGTTATCACCCCAAACATATTTCCCAAAATAATCCTGGAGATAAGATCGAAATCTCCAACTTGGGCGCCGGTATCAAAGGAAGTGTCATGTCCACACACTGCACCGTCTTCCCAAGGTGGAACCATAGACAAGACAGGGCAAGTCAAAACCTCCGAATGAGCAAGCTGCGTCGCTCCTAGAGCCCCATACACTATAGGAATAAAGGGCAGGCATTTTAGTTGGGCCTGTAGGTCTCCAGCAGCATTCCTTGTACCCCTCCAAAAACCAGACAGCAGGAGGGGGCTAATTCAACTTGGTGTCCTGCAGTCGTTCTTGGAGACGTTCATAGCATCGCGAAGAGGACCCTGGACTTAGAAAACAGACAGAGAACATAAGAAAAAGCCAGAGCCCAGGAAAATATACGTATGGCAACATGTTGGAAAGGCTCCTCTGTCTGGAGGATCGATGGGCAGGTGAAGCCCTCTGTCTGGAGGATCGATGGGCAGATGAAGCCCTCTGTCTGGAGGATCGATGGGCAGATGAAGCCCTCTGTCTGGAAGATCGATGGGCAGATGAAGCCCTCTGTCTGGAAGATCGATGGGCAGGTGAAGCTCTCTGGAAGATCGATGGGCAGGTGAAGCCCTCTGTCTGGAAGATCGATGGGCAGGTGAAGCCCTCTGTCTGGAAGATCGATGGGCAGGTGAAGCCCTCTGTCTGGAAGATCGATGGGCAGGTGAAGCTCTCTGGAAGATCGATGGGCAGGTGAAGCCCTCTGTCTGGAAGATCGATGGGCAGGTGAAGCCCTCTGTCTGGAGGATCGATGGGCAGGTGAAGCCCTCTGGAAGATCGATGGGCAGATGAAGCCCTCTGTCTGGAAGATCGATGGGCAGGTGAAGCCCTCTGTCTGGAGGATCGATGGGCAGATGAAGCCCTCTGTCTGGAAGATCGATGGGCAGGTGAAGCCCTCTGTCTGGAAGATCGATGGGCAGGTGAAGCCCTCTGTCTGGAGGATCGATGGACAGGTGAAGCCCTCTGTCTGGAGGATCGATGGGCAGATGAAGCCCTCTGTCTGGAGGATCGATGGGCAGGTGAAGCCCTCTGTCTGGAAGATCGATGGGCAGGTGAAGCCCTCTGTCTGGAAGATCGATGGGCAGGTGAAGCCCTGTCTGGAGGATCGATGGGCAGATGAAGCCCTCTGTCTGGAGGATCGATGGGCAGGTGAAGCCCTCTGTCTGGAGGATCGATGGGCAGATGAAGCCCTCTGGAAGATCGATGGACAGATGAAGCCCTCTGTCTGGAGGATCGATGGGCAGGTGAAGCCCTCTGTCTGGAGGATCGATGGGCAGATGAAGCCCTCTGTCTGGAGGATCGATGGGCAGATGAAGCCCTGTCTGGAGGATCGATGGGCAGATGAAGCCCTCTGTCTGGAGGATCAATGGGCAGATGAAGCCCTCTGTCTGGAGGATCGACGGGCAGATGAAGCCCTCTGTCTGGAGGATCGATGGGCAGATGAAGCCCTCTGTCTGGAGGATCGATGGGCAGATGAAGCCCTCTGTCTGGAGGATCGATGGGCAGATGAAGCCCTCTGTCTGGATGATCGATGGGCAGGTGAAGCCCTCTGGAGGATCGATGGGCAGATGAAGCCCTCTGTCTGGAGGATCGATGGGCAGATGAAGCCCTCTGTCTGGAGGATCGATGGGCAGGTGAAGCCCTCTGTCTGGAGGATCGATGGGCAGGTGAAGCCCTCTGTCTGGAGGATCGATGGGCAGATGAAGCCCTCTGTCTGGAAGATCGATGGGCAGATGAAGCCCTCTGTCTGGAGGATCGATGGGCAGATGAAGCCCTCTGTCTGGAGGATCGATGGGCAGATGAAGGCCTCTGTCTGGAGGATCGATGGGCAGGTGAAGCCCTCTGTCTGGAGGATCGATGGGCAGGTGAAGCCCTCTGTCTGGAGGATCGATGGGCAGGTGAAGCCCTCTGTCTGGAGGATCGATGGGCAGAGGAAGCCCTCTGTCTGGAAGATCGATGGGTAGGTGAAGCCCTCTGTCTGGAGGATCGATGGGCAGGTGAAGCCCTCTGTCTGGAGGATCGATGGGCAGATGAAGCCCTCTGTCTGGAGGATCGATGGGCAGGTGAAGCCCTCTGTCTGGAGGATCGATGGGCAGGTGAAGCCCTCTGTCTGGAGGATCGATGGGCAGATGAAGCCCTCTGGAGGATCGATGGGCAGATGAAGCCCTCTGTCTGGAGGATCGATGGACAGATGAAGCCCTCTGTCTGGAGGATCGATGGGCAGATGAAGCCCTCTGTCTGGAGGATCGATGGGCAGATGAAGCCCTGTCTGGAGGATCGATGGGCAGGTGAAGCCCTCTGTCTGGAGGATCGATGGGCAGGTGAAGCCCTCTGTCTGGAGGATTGACGGGCAGATGAAGCCCTCTGTCTGGAGGATCGATGGGCAGATGAAGCCCTGTCTGGAGGATTGACGGGCAGATGAAGCCCTCTGTCTGGAAGATCGATGGGCAAGTGAAGCTGCCTGCTTCGTATCATATTGGCTGTCCATAAAGGCATCATATACAGGAGCCGCAGAAACGTCCTACCATCATGTCAATATCGAGGTCTCGGAGGCGGGAATCACAAGAAATCGTAAGTTGGACATGATAATGATCCAGGACGGACCGCAATGTCGTCGTCTCTTCAATTTCTAATGTGTGGTTTGATCAACATGAAATCGTACATGTGGTGCTCATTAATCAGTTGTGTTTTAGATTTAGCCTCAGCCACCGTAAGCATGTTTGAAACCTCAGGCCATCCTCGTTCTGGCATTGCGGTGTGTCTATCCCTGCTATACATGATTATTTTAATGTAGTTTTTCTTAATCATTGTGTTTTGAGTTAAAAATCATCCAGTAACCAGATTTGCTGGATTTATTTTTGCATTTTTACCTAATTCTGGTAAAAAAAAAAAATTAGATTTCATAACCACGTAAGTTTAGTATTTGAACTATATCATGCCACAATATATTTTAATCGTGAAAAATGGAATGAATTTATCGTATGCAAAGACGCATAAATCAATAACTTAAGTGATAACCATTTTTAATTGGACCAAAAATGTTGTATTTCTCTAAGAAAATATCACCATCTTCCCTTCAAAGTAAATGAATGACAATGATTTATAACCATCATGTATAATGACTTTTTTCTGGAATACATATTTGGTATGTAACATTTACCCGACTGATATTTATGAAATCTGATATTTATAACTGTCACCTCAGCCGGCTCTCGTGATTTGATACGCGTTAGGCTTTGAAAAAAACTCCATGCATTAAGGCTCGAACCTTCACGTGTTAGGGCTGGAACCTTCACGTGTTAGGGCTGGAACCTTCACGTGTTAGGGCTGGAACCTTCACGTGTTAGGGCTGGAACCTTCACGTGTTAGGGCTGGAACCTTCACGTGTTAGGGCTGGAACCTTCACGTGTTAGGGCTGGAACCTTCACGTGTTAGGGCTCGAACCTTCACGTGTTAGGGCTCGAACCTTCACGTGTTAGGGCTCGAACCTTCACGTGTTAGGGCTCGAACCTTCACGTGTTAGGGCTCGAACCTTCACGTGTTAGGGCTCGAACCTTCACGTGTTAGGGCTCGAACCTTCACGTGTTAGGGCTCGAACCTTCACGTGTTAGGGCTCGAACCTTCACGTGTTAGGGCTCGAACCTTCACGTGTTAGGGCTCGAACCTTCACGTGTTAGGGCTGGAACCTTCACGTGTTAGGGCTGGAACCTTCACGTGTTAGGGCTGGAACCTTCACGTGTTAGGGCTGGAACCTTCATATATAAGGGCTGGAACCTCCACAAGGCAAGGCTGGAAACTCCATGCACGTTCTTCGTCTCAAAGAGGGCGTGTTCTTCGTCTCAAAGAGGGCGTGTTCTTCGTCTCAAAGAGGGCACGTTCTTCGTCTCAAAGAGGGCACGTTCTTCGTCTCAAAGAGGGCGTGTTCTTCGTCTCAAAGAGGGCACGTTCTTCGTCTCAAAGAGGGCGTGTTCTTCGTCTCAAAGAGGGCACGTTCTTCGTCTCAAAGAGGGCGTGTTCTTCGTCTCAAAGAGGGCACGTTCTTCGTCTCAAAGAGGGCGTGTTCTTCGTCTCAAAGAGGGCACGTTCTTCGTCTCAAAGAGGGCGTGTTCTTCGTCTCTAAAAGACACGTTCTTAGAAATAATCCCCTGATCAGCTAGGCTGTGATACCTACACCGAACCAGATGTACGAACTCTATGCCTAACTTGGCTTGTTAGGCATAAGGCATCCAGTAGGCCGGCAGATCAACTGGTTCTCAAGGAACATGCGCAAGAAATGTAAGTATTTGCTTACAAATGTGTATGAATTAAAAAAAAAAAATTACTATCTTCCCTATTTAAGTCTGTTTTCACGGTTTCTATACATATAAATTCAGTAAATATTTTTTCTGTATATTTTATATACACAGTAAATATTTTTTTTGTGTACAGATGGGCTGCGGCTAATTTGTTGAAATTCTCCTTTATCATAAGTCAAAGAGCCATTGCTTTTACTTTCTACAACTTAAGCTAATAAATTTCAATCGCTGGATACTCTAAATAAATTAAAATTTGAAGACATTCCTTAACCCGTCCCATCCCAAATCCTTATCCTGACTCCTTCCCAGGGCTATATAGTCGTAATGGCTTGGCGCTTTCCCCTGATAGTTGATCCCTCCCTTGAAGACATATTAGTTTGCGTTCACAAAGAACTAGGCCGCACCGCTCCTGTGCCGGGTAAGTCCACTACGGGCTCACCATAGCCCGTGCTACTTGCCCCGCTCCTGTGCCGGGTAAGTCCACTACGGGCTCACCATAGCCCGTGCTACTTGCCCCGCTCCTGTGCCGGGTAAGTCCACTACGGGCTCACCATAGCCCGTGCTACTTGGAACATGTTCCGAGTAGCTGAATCTATAACAACAACAGAACTAGGCTTCGGTGGAAGCCTGCGCAGCCTACCTCTTGTCTCAGCCTCCCCACCACCGTCTTGGTTTGGTCAAGCTCATCCTTATATTCCGCCAAACTCTCCGCTTTCTCCTCACTGAAAAACAAATATAAACAATTATTATATAATAGCAAAAAGCTACAAAACGTAAAGATGTAAAGAATTAATTTGTTATAACACGGAGAAATCACATTGTCGTGATATGTCAATGAACAAATCTACAGGAGCCGTGATGAAGGCTCGAACCTATGCGCTGGGTGTACCCAAGACACGCTCTAGATGACTGCACAGCGACATGGTCAAAAGAATTACAACCTGGGGTACAACCGCACCCACTACGATTCCCGAGGCTTCCACTCAGGAATCGAACACCCCGCGCATAGGTTCGAACCCTAATCACGGCTCCTGTGGCTTTGTTCATTACTTATAAAACATCTTAATTGCCACGTTTCCATGAGGCTTAAATCAGGCATGCAAATACTATAATTCTACCAAAATTTCTTATGAGGATACGAGAGCTTTAAAGTTTAATGGCCAGAAGCCTCTTGTATTCTATAATACACAATTTATTACATATTGTTCATAAGTAGCACTAAGAAATGGTCAAGAACCAACATTAACGACAAGCCAACATATATGGTACCAACTCAATTGGGTTACTTAATCAAATTCAATTCAGAATCTCGTAATCCAAATTATTGCCATCGTTGAAAAATGGTTACAGAACATAGCCTTAATTAAAAAAAAAAGTTCAGAGACGCACTTTTGAATCTATGCATGTCAAAATATATACTTCACACGGTAGTTTTGGGCAAGTACTTTGAAATTTTGAAATCACTCTCCCCCCCCCCCCCCCCCGACACACACACACAAAGAATCAGATCGCAAGCTTTTACTACAGTTTTAGGTGTGTGTACCACAAAATATCAGATTCCCGCTCCAGATCCCAAAAATATAAGCTGTTACCATGGAACTACAAAAGTCCAAATTCGTTACATCTTTTGGATATTAACCGAAAACAAACATTTAAAGTAAAAACTACATGTAAATGTTGTACCCAAATCTACGAGAGAGGTCACAGTGCTCCAACTAAATACAATGCATTGTAATGTAATAAAGGCCGTAACTAATCTATAGGAACCTGCCAGGGGACAGATTCACGAAGCAGTTACGAACGTGTACATCTTTCCTCAATATCTAACGGCTTTGGTTACATTTATTAAACGGTTTACAAGCATGAAAACTTGCCAATCAACTGTTGTTGTTATTATAAACAGCCTCCTGGTGCTTCGGAGCTCATTAACCGTTTAATAATTGTAAACAAAGCCGCCAAAGATTGATTAGAGATTCTTTTGTTCTTTTGAGATAATGTACACAATTTATGTACAATCACTATCATGCAGCATTAGCGTGTAAATCACACCATCTCAAACATTTCAAGAAGCTTGAGAAAAAACAGAGATTTGACACAAGGCGAATCCCTGAAAGAAGCAGAACGATGAACCTAAGTTTAGGTAATTAAATATCAAATTGTTTGAAAAGTCAGAGGGGATATGATCAGAACATTCAAGATACTCAAGTACATCGACAATGAGAACATAGACCGAGGTTCTCATTGAGTAAGATCAAGAAGCAACTTTACCCCTTACACTTAATGCATCTCTATATGTCATGTTAGGCTACACAAGCATTCAAAGTTTCAAATACACAAGCGAAACAAACGGTTTTACTGGAAATGTGTGGCTCAATTTATATGCGTTCTTGTACTAATTGGTATCGTCATTGCTGTCTTCAGGGAGACGTGTCGTTCCATCTAGCACTGGTCAAGTTCAAGTATGTTTATTGAGACAAGAAAGAAATACATCTCAAAGGGATAGAGTAGCTTAGGCTATTATATAGGACAGCCCTACTGGGAGAATAAATAACAATGGCGGATGGTTTAGAATTCAATAAACTCGCACGGGCTACGATACGCTGAAAACACAATTGAATCATGATAGTAGCATAGAAAATATGAAGTTTGTGTTGTTGCAGACATACATCTATGTAAACATTATATAAATATATATATAAACTTGCAGGTTGTCATTACGAAGAGACCGTTATCGGAAAAAAATTTCAAGAACAAATGACAACTGTGACAGGAATGTTGAAATGTGGAACGTGAGTCCTTGCACTCGACATTATATATATATATATATATATATATATATATATATATATATATATATATATATATATATATATATATATATATAATGGTAATCTTCTCTTGGGATTAAAAACATTTAAACATGTAATACAGAATTATAATAATTATTATTATATAATTACGAGGACATTACAACTCATTTATTATACGAAATGACGCTTTCATCAAAATTTAAAATGTCCTTTCTAGAAAAATAATTAATAGGTGCTAATCAGTATATGTATATCTGTGCAGGTGCCAGTATACATGACCGTGCAGGTGCCAGTATACATGACCGTGCAGGTGTCGGTATACATGACCGTGCAGGTGCCGGTATACATGACCGTGCAGGTGTCAGTATACATGACCGTGCAGGTGCCAGTATACATGACCGTGCAGGTGTCAGTATTCATGACCGTGCAGGTGCCAGTATACATGACCGTGCAGGTGCCAGTATACATGACCGTGCAGGTGTCAGTATACATGACCGTGCAGGTGCCAGTATACATGACCGTGCAGGTGTCAGTATACATGACCGTGCAGGTGCCAGTATACATGACCGTGCAGGTGCCAGTATACATGACCGTGCAGGTGCCAGTATACATGACCGTGCAGGTGCCGGTATACATGACCGTGCAGGAGCCGGTATACATGACCGTGCAGGTGCCAGTATACATGACCGTACAGGTGTCAGTATACATGACCGTGCAGGTGCCAGTATACATGGCCGTGCAGGTGTCAGTATACATGACCGTGCAGGTGCCAGTATACATGACCGTGCAGGTGCCGGTATACATGACCGTGCAGGTGCCAGTATACATGACCGTGCAGGTGCCAGTATACATGACCGTGCAGGTGCCGGTATACATGACCGTGCAGGTGCCGGTATACATGACCGTGCAGGTGCCGGTATACATGACCGTGCAGGTGTCAGTATACATGACCGTGCAGGTGTCAGTATACATGACCGTGCAGGTGTCAGTATACATGACCGTGCAGGTGTCAGTATACATGACCGTGCAGGTGCCAGTATACATGACCGTGCAGGTGTCAGTATACATGACCGTACAGGTGTCAGTATACATGACCGTACAGGTGTCAGTATACATGACCGTGCAGGTGCCAGTATACATGACCGTACAGGTGTCGGTATACATGACCGTGCAGGTGCCGGTATACATGACCGTGCAGGTGCCGGTATACATGACCGTGCAGGTGCCGGTATACATGACCGTGCAGGTGCCGGTATACATGACCGTGCAGGTGCCGGTATACATGACCGTGCAGGTGCCGGTATACATGACCGTGCAGGTGCCGGTATACATGACCGTGCAGGTGCCGGTATACATGACCGTGCAGGTGCCGGTATACATGACCGTGCAGGTGCCGGTATACATGACCGTGCAGGTGCCGGTATACATGACCGTGCAGGTGCCGGTATACATGACCGTGCAGGTGCCGGTATACATGACCGTGCAGGTGCCGGTATACATGACCGTGCAGGTGCCGGTATACATGACAGTGCAGGTGCCGGTATACATGACCGTGCAGGTGCCGGTATACATGACCGTGCACGTGCCGGTATACATGACCGTGCAGGTGCCGGTATACATGACCGTGCAGGTGTCAGTATACATGACCGTGCACGTGCCGGTATACATGACCGTGCAGGTGCCGGTATACATGACCGTGCAGGTGTCAGTATACATGACCGTGCAGGTGCCAGTATACATGACCGTGCAGGTGCCAGTATACATGACCGTGCAGGTGCCAGTATACATGACCGTGCAGGTGCCGGTATACATGACCGTGCAGGAGCCGGTATACATGACCGTGCAGGTGCCGGTATACATGACCGTGCAGGAGCCGGTATACATGACCGTGCAGGTGTCAGTATACATGACCGTGCAGGTGTCAGTATACATGACCGTGCAGGGGTCAGTATACATGACCGTGCAGGTGCCAGTATACATGACCGTGCAGGTGTCAGTATACATGACCGTACAGGTGTCAGTATACATGACCGTGCAGGTGTCAGTATACATGACCGTGCAGGTGTCAGTATATATGACCGTGCAGGTGTCAGTATACATGACCGTGCAGGTGCCAGTATACATGACCGTGCAGGTGTCAGTATACATGACCGTGCAGGTGCCAGTATACATGACCGTACAGGTGTCAGTATACATGACCGTGCAGGTGCCAGTATACATGACCGTGCAGGTGCCGGTATACATGACAGTGCAGGTGCCGGTATACATGACAGTGCAGGTGCCGGTATACATGACCGTGCAGGTGCCGGTATACATGACCGTGCAGGTGCCGGTATACATGACTGTGCAGGTGCCAGTATACATGACCGTGCAGATGCCGGTATACATGACCGTGCAGGTGCCGGTATACATGACAGTGCAGGTGCCGGTATACATGACCGTGCAGGTGCCGGTATACATGACCGTGCAGGTGCCAGTATACATGACAGTGCAGGTGCCGGTATACATGACCGTGCAGGTGCCAGTATACATGACCGTGCAGGTGCCAGTATACATGACCGTGCAGGTGCCAGTATACATGACAGTGCAGGTGCCGGTATACATGACCGTGCAGGTGCCAGTATACATGACCGTGCAGGTGCCAGTATACATGACCGTGCAGGTGCCAGTATACATGACCGTGCCGGTATACATGACCGTGCAGGTGCCGGTATACATGACAGTGCAGGTGCCGGTATACATGACCGTGCAGGTGCCGGTATACATGACCGTGCAGGTGCCGGTATACATGACCGTGCAGGTGCCGGTATACATGACCGTGCAGGTGCCGGTATACATGACCGTGCAGGTGCCGGTATACATGACCGTCTATTGTCTTGTATATTAGTTGATTGACGATGAGAGGCGGGACCAAAGAGCCGAAGCTCAACCCTCTCGGAAGCACAATTAGGGGAATTCACACACATACACCTAGAGTACGTACACACACACACACACACACACACACACAAGTGACAAGACTGAGGAAAACAGAAGGGGCATAAACAGAAAGCGGCTAGGAAATCTGCGAGGTACTGAATGCAAAATTCCATGGAGTGTTCACAACCGAGCCTGAGCAGCTCCCATTGTTAGAAGCGATTACCCTAGATGAAAGACTATCAGATATAGAGGTGACAGCAGAGGAGGTAATGAAACAGTTGACAACACTGGATGCAAATTAAGCTGCTGGACCAGACAAAGTATCACCGTGGATACTTAAAGAGGCAGCGCAGGCTCTCAGCGTGCCTCTGGCAATGATCTTTAATGAGTCACTTATGACGGGAGAATTGCCCAGTTGCTGGAAGGAGGCAAATGTCGTACCGATTTTCAAGAAAGGTGATAGGGAGGAGGCACTTAACTACAGACCCGTATCACTGACAAGCATCCCCTGCAAAATACTTGAAAGAATAATTAGGCTAAGACTTGTTGAGCACCTGGAGAGCATTGGGTTTGTAAACAAGCACCAACATGGGTTCTGGACAGGGAAATCATGCCTAACAAACCTTTTAGAATTCTATGATAAAGTAACAAGGATAAGGCAGGACAGAGAAGGCTGGGCAGACTGCATATTTCTTGACTGCCAAAAGGCCTTTGATACAGTACCGCACATGAGACTGCTATACAAACTTGAGAGGCAGGCAGGAGTAAGCGGAAAGGCCCTAGTATGGGTGAAGAACTACCTAACAGGAAGGAGCCAGAGGGTAATGGTAAGGGGCGAGAAGTCGGACTGGCGAACAGTAACAAGTGGAGTACCTCAAGGATCGGTGCTGGGACCAATCCTCTTTCTAATTTACGTAAATGATATGTTTACAGGAGTGGAATCATACATGTCAATGTTTGCGGATGACGCAAAATTAATGAGAAGAGTTGTGACAGACGAGGATTGTAGGATCCTCCAAGAGGACTTAAACAGGTTGCAGAGATGGTCAGGGAAATGGCTACTGGAGTTTAACACCAGTAAATGTAAAGTTATGGAAATGGGATCAGGTGACAGGAGACCAAAGGGACAGTACACAATGAAGGGGAACAGCCTACCTGTAACGATTCGAGAAAGAGACCTGGGAGTGGATGTGACACCTAATCTAACTCCTGAGGCACATATAAGTAGGATAACGACAGCAGGGTACTCTACACTGGCGAAAATTAGAACTTCATTCAGAAACCTAAATGAGGAGGCTTTTAGGGCGCTTTACACTGCCTACGTGAGACCCGTCTTAGAGTATGCCGCGCCATCATGGAGCCCCCACCTGAAGAAACACAAAGAAACTGGAGAAGGTTCAGAGGTTTGCGACGAGGCTTGTCCCAGAGTTACGAGGGATGGGATATGAAGAGCGTCTGAAGGAACTGAACCTTACGACACTAGAGAAAAGAAGGGAGAGAGGAGATATGATAGGGACATATAAAATACTCAGGGGAATTGACAAAGTGGAAATAGATGAAATGTTCACACGTAATAATAACAGAACGAGGGGACATGGGTGGAAACTGGAAACTCAGATGAGTCACAGAGATGTTAGGAAGTTTTCTTTTAGCGTGAGAGTAGTGGAAAAATGGAATGCACTTGGGGAACAGGTTGTGGAAGCAAATACTATTCATACTTTTAAAACTAGGTATGATAGGGAAATGGGACAGGCGTCATTGCTGTAAACAACCGATAGATGGAAAGGCGGGATCCAAGAGTCAATACTCGATCCTGCAAGCACAAATAGGTGAGTACAAATAGGTGAGTACACAAACGCAGTGTTACCACAGGACTATTATGTTATGAGGAAAGAGAGGGAAGGAAGAGGTGGGGGTGGTGTAGCTCTGCTGGTAAGAAAAGGCTGGGATTTTGACGAGATGGATATTCAGGGATATGAAGGTTTCAGTGACTACATAATAGGAACAATAACAACTGGAGGGCAAAAAATTATAGTCGTAGTCATATATAATCCACCACCAAATGACAGAAGACCCAGACAGGAATATGATAGAAACAACATGGCCACCATTTACATAATAGAGAGAGCAGCTTCTGTTGCTAGCAGGAATGGATCTGGACTACTAATTATGAGAGACTTCAACCATGGGAAGATAGATTGGGAGAACAGAGACCCGCATGGAGGACCAGAAACATGGAGAGCTAAGCTGCTGGACATGGCAACAAGAAACTTTCTAAGCCAGCACATCAAGGAACCAACAAGAATGAGAAGATGAACCAGCCATGCTTGATCTGATATTTACCCTAAATGAGTGGGATATAAGGGAAGTTAAGATGGAAGCGCCCTTGGGAATGAGTGATCACAGTGTATTGAACTTTGAGTACCTGGTAGAGCTAGGAATTATCTCCCCCAAAAAAGAACTAGGAATCAAAAGGCTGGCATACCGAAAGGGGAATTATGAACAGATGAGAAGTTTCCTAAGTGAAATACCTTGGGACACAGACCTCAGAGATAAGTCTGTACAGGGTATGATGGACTATGTTACCCAAAAGTGTCAGGAGGCAGTAAACAGGTTCATCCCGGCCCAAAGGGAAAAATCCGAGAAGCAACAGAAGAATCCATGGTATAATAGGGCATGTATGGAAGCAAAGGTACTGAACAAAAGGGCGTGGAGGAACTTCCGGAATAACAGAACACCAGAAAGCAGAGAGAGATACCAGAGAACCAGGAATGAGTACGTCAGGGTGAGAAGAGAAGCAGAGAAAAGTTTTGAAAATGATATAGCAAACAAAGCCAAGACCGAACCAAAGCTACTCCACAGTCACATCAGAAGGAAAACAACAGTGAAAGAACAGGTATTGAAACTTCGAACAGGCGAGGACAGGTATACAGTGAATGACAAAGAGGTGTGTGAAGAACTCGACAAGAGGTTCCAGGAGGTCTTCACAATAGAACAAGGTGAGGTCACTGTGCTAGGAGAAAGGGAGGTAAACCAGGCGGCCTTGGAAGAGTTCGAAATTACGAGAGAGGAGGTCAAGACACACCTGCTGGATCTGGATGTTAGAAAGGCTGTTGGTCCAGATGGGATCTCACCATGGGTACTGAATGAGTGTGCAGAGGCACTTTGCTTGCCACTCTCCACAGTGTATAGTAAGTCACTAGAGACGGGAGACCTACCAGAAATATGGAAGACGGCGAATGTGGTCCCAATATACAAAAAGGGCGACAGGCAAGAGGCACTGAACTACAGGCCAGTGTCCTTGACTTGTATACCATGCAAGGTGAGGTTATCTTGAGGTTATCTTGAGATGATTTCGGGGGGTTTTAGTGTCCCCGCGGCCCGGTCCTCAACCAGGCTTCCACCCCCAGGAAGCAGCCCGTGACAGCTGACTTACACCCAGGTACCTATTTTACTGCTAGGTAACAGGGGCATAGGGTGAAAGAAACTCTGCCCATTGTTTCTCGCCGGCGCCTGGGATCGAACCCAGGACCACAGGATAACAAGTCCCGCGTGCTGTCCGCTCGGCCGACCGGCTCCCTGGAGATGGAGATGGTGATGGAGAAGATCGAGAGAAAAAAACGGGTAACACATCTGGAGAGAAGGGACTTGTGACAAATCGCCAGCATGGGTTCAGGGAGGGTAAATCTTGCCTGACTGGCTTAATAGAATTCTACGACCAGGTGACAAAGATTAAGCAAGAAAGAGAGGGCTGGGCGGACTGCATTTTCTTGGATTGTCGGAAAGCCTTTGACACAGTACCGCATAAGAGGCTGGTACATAAGCTGGAAAGACAGGCAGGTGTAGCTGGTAAGGTGCTCCAGTGGATAAGGGAGTACCTAAGTAATAGGAAGCAGAGAGTTACGGTGAGGGGTGAGACCTCCGATTGGCGTGAAGTCACCAGTGGAGTCCCACAGGGCTCTGTACTCGGTCCTATCTTGTTTCTGATATATGTAAATGATCTCCCGGAGGGTATCGATTCATTTCTCTCAATGTTTGCGGACGATGCCAAAATTATGAGAAGGATTAAGACAGAAGAGGACTGTTTGAGGCTTTAAGAAGACCTGAACAAGCTGAAGGAATGGTCGAACAAATGGTTGTTAGAGTTTAACCCAACCAAATGTAATGTAATGAAGATAGGTGTAGGGAGCAGGAGGCCAGATACAAGGTATCATCTGGGAGAGTAAATTCTTCAGGAGTCAGATAAAAAAAACGACTTGGGGGGTTGATATCACGCCAGACCTGTCTCCTGCAGCACATATCAAGAGGATAACATCAGCGGCATATGCCAGGCTGGCCAACATACGAACGGCATTCAGAAACTTGTGTAAAGAATCATTCAGAACTTTGTATACCACATATGTCAGGCCAATCTTGGAGTATGCAGCCCCAGCATGGAGTCCATATCTAGTCAAGGATAAGACTAAACTGCAAAAGGTTCAAAGGTTTGCCACCAGACTAGTACCCGAGCTGAGAGGTATGAGCTACGAGGAGAGACTACGGGAATTAAACCTCACTTCGCTGGAAGACAGAAGAGTTAGGGGGGACATGATCACCACATTCAAGATTCTGAAGGGAATTGATAGGGTAGATAAAGACAGGCTATTTAACACAAGGGGCACACGCACAAGGGAACACAGGTGGAAACTGAGTGCCCAAATGAGCCACAGAGATATTAGAAAGAACTTTTTTAGTGTCAGAGTGGTTGACAAATGGAATGCATTAGGAAGTGATGTGGTGGAGGCTGACTCTATACACAGTTTCAAGTGTAGATATGATAGAGCCCAATAGGCTCAGGAACCTGTATACCAGTTGATTGACAGTTGAGAGACGGGACCAAAGAGCCAGAGCTCAACCCCCGCAAGCACAACTAGGTGAATACAATTAGGCGAGTACACACACCACCACCAACCCACCCAAAGACAAAATCCAAGCTTCTCCCCAAATACATCAGAAGGAACAACAATAAAGGAACAGGTGATGGAAGAGGAGACTCCAGGAAGTCTTCACAGCAGAACACGGGGAAAGTGTCTGCACCAAGTGGAATAGTGTCAAGCGAAGTCTCGCTGGAGGACACCGAGGACATTACTACGTCAAGCAGAGAAGCAGAGCTGTAACGAGGCTGCAAGTGCTCACATCTAAGGCTGGTGGGCCTGACAGGTTCCCGCCAAGACTGTTGACCAATGAGACACTCCACTGGGGCTGTGAGGTGGGCGGGAACCTTGCACCAAGCCGCATACTCTTAGTCATAATCTTTTTCACGACCCCTAGTGGAGTTTCTCATTGATATACATCATGTTAGTTGTGATGTGTGTGTGTGAATGTTGACCAATGTAGTGCATTGATCGTAGTGCAGTACTTACCTCACAAACTTAAACTTACCATTTATAAGAATGGGCGACAGGTTAGACACGACAGAGGAGGGTGGAGAAGGGAACTATCAGGGGGGGAAGCGCCAAGCCACCACGACTATATAGCACTGGGAAAGGGTCAGGATAAGGATTTGGGATGGGACGGAGGGAAAGGAATGGTGCCCAACCACTTTTGGACGGTCGGGATTGAACGCCGACCTGCATGAAGCATAACCGTCTCTCTACCGTCCAGCCCAAGGCGGGCAGGAATGAAAGGAGAAGTGTTTTAGTGGATAAGAGAGAGAGAGAGAGCGTCTAAGCAGCAGGAGCCAGAGGTTATCAGTGAGAGACTTCAAAGTGGCAGGACATTACATGCGGTGCTCCAGGGGGGCCTCGTAGCCTGGTGGATAGCGCGCAGGACTCTTAATTCTGTGGCGCGGGTTCGATTCCCGCACGAGGCAGAAACAAATGGGCAAAGTTTCTTTCACCCTGAATGCCTCTGTTACCTAGCAGTAAATAGGTACCTGGGTGTTAGTCAGCTGTCACGGGCTGCTTCCTGGGGGTGGAGGCCTGGTCGAGGACCGGGCCGCGGGGACACTAAAGCCCCGAAATCATCTCAAGATAACCTCCACGTGGATCAGTCGTCTGCCAGACAAACCACTTGGGCTGGACGGTAGAACGACGCTCTCACTTCATGCAAGTCGGAGTTCAATCCCCCGACCGTTCACACAAGTCGTTGGGCACCATTCCTTTCCCCCGTCCCATCCCAAATCCTTATCCTGACCCCTTCCCAGTGCTATATAGTCGTGGTGGCTTGGCGCTTTCTCCTCATAGTCTCCTACCCGTTCTTCCTCTTCATGTTTGCTGATGATGTACAAGTTATGAGGTGTAATCCTGTGGTCTCGGGTTCGATCCCGGGCGCCGGCGAGAAACGATGGACAGACTTTCTTTCACCCTGATGCCCCTGTTACCTAGCAGTAAATAGGTACCTGGGAGTTAGTCAGCTGTCACGGGCTGCTTCCTGGAGGTGGAGGCCTGGTCGAGGACCGGGCCGCGGGGACACTAAGCCCCGAAATCATCTCAAGATAACCTCAGGATAACCCGCCCCCCCCCCCCCCAGGATATAACCCCACAACAAACTGACTACCTTCTGAGTACCTACTTACTCCTAGGGGAACAGACACATTAGGTGAAAGGAAATGTGCCCAACCATTTGTATCCGGCCGGGGATTCGAACCCGGAATTCTCGATTATACGTTGAGAACGATCCCAACTGTGCTACTGAGACCCTTTAACGTGGAATGTTAATTCCATGTTAATTATGTGGAAAACAATTAAAGAACTCTAACAAAGAAATCTAGAAGGGCCTGACGGCTGAGTGGATAGCGCTCGGGATTTCTAGTCCTAGGGTTCCGGGTTCGATCCCCCGGTGGAGGCGGAAACAAACGGGCAGAGTTTCTTTCACCCTGATGCCCCCTGTTCACCTAGCAGTAAATAGGTACCTGGGAGTTAGACAGCTGCTACGGGCTGCTTCCTGGGGATGTGTAACAAAAAGGAGGCCTGGTCGAGGACCGGGCAGCGGGGATGCTAAGCCCCGAAATCATCTCAAGATAACCCCAAGATAACCTCAAGATAACCTTATGATAACTTTAAGATAGGGGTGGTTTTGGAAAGTAATTTGTCGCCAGAGGAACACATAAAGAACATTCTAGGAGGAGATCCAATGATCCAATAATGATCCAATGTTATTGTCGCTTTCCAACTTCAGAATCGTTTTTAATTACAAGGATGATGAAATACTAATTACAAGGATGATGAAATACTAAAAAAACTGTTCATGACTTTTGTAAGACCAAAACTGGAATATGCAGCAGTTGTGTGGCGCCCAAATCTCAACAACCATACCAATACACACAGAAATCACAATAGCGTGATGCATCAAATGAACAAATCCACAAGGGCCGTGACGAGGATTCGAACCTGCCTCCGGGAGCATCCCAGACGCAGGTTCGAATCCTCGTCACGGCCCTTGCAGATTTGTTCAGCACATCAATAAACTGGAAAAGGTGCAGAGGTATGCTACAAAATGGCTTCCAGAACTGAAAAAAAACAAGAGTTACGAAGAGAGGCGTCAAGTATGCCAAAGCGAGATGATAGAAGAGAAAGAGGTGACATGATCACCACCTACAAAATAATATCGGGAATCGACCAAATTGACAAAGAGGAATTCCTGAAACCAGCAGTTTCAGGAACAAGAGGTCACAGATACAAACTAAGAAAACAAAGGCATCAAAAGAATATTATAAAGTTTTAATTTGAAAATAGAGTGATAGACGGCCGGAACAGAAGGTGGTGGAGGCCAAGACCGTCAGTAGTTTCAAATCGTTATATGACAGTACTGGGAAGACGGGACACCACGAGCGTTGCTCTCATCCTGTAACTACACTGAGGTAATTACACACACACACAGATACTGAGGTTAGAGGCATTAAATATGTCAAAACTAGAAGACAGAAGAAAAAGAGGTGATATGATCACTACATACAAAATAGTAACAGGAATTGATAAAATCGATAGGGAAGATTTCCTGAGACCTGGAACTTTAAGAACAAGAGGTCATAGATATAAACTAGCTAAACACAGATGCCGAAGAAATATAAGAAAATTCACTTTCGCAAACAGAGTGGTAGACGGTTGGAACAAGTTAGGTGATAAGGTGGTGGAGGCCAAGACCGTCAGTAGTTTCAAAGTGTTATATGACAAAGAGTGCTGGGAAGACGGGACACCACGAGCGTTGCTCTCATCCTGTAACTACACTTAGGTAATTACACACACACACACACACACACACACACACACACACACACACACACACACACACACACACACACACACACACACACACACACACTCCTTGCTCACCGACTGAAAATTCCTGTAATTCACCTAGTTTCCTTACATTTATTGAAGACATCAACTCTGGGATTTAAGAGGTCCGGCTTGAAGACATACAACACTCTATTATCACATGTTCTATGATTTCCATTACTTACTATCTTTAATAAACAATGGTAATGTCTTCTCATAGACATAACAACAGGATAAAAACCCACACACTTGTGCAATTTTATGTAAAGAATTTACACCAAGTCTTTCGCACTCTCATGAGTGCTTTCTCAAGGTCTGAGTATTTATTTATATATATACATACATATATATAAGGTACACTGGGTTTATGAGAATACATAACAGTGACGTTTATACATTCTTGTAAAGCCCCTAACACGCATAGCATTTCGGGCAGGTCCTTAATCTAACAGATACTTTTAAGAAGGTAATTTCTAGCAAAACTGAAAAATCTTAACAGGTTCATTGTAAGAAAATTTGAAGATTAGTTAATACATTATAGTAAAATTTGAGGCTTATCAACAGGTACATTGTAGCATGTGATTAGGACAAGACTTATATCTCAACGTCTAATGGTGCACAATTTAATTTAATTAACACTAACGTCTAAGACTTGGTGTAAATTCGTTACATTAATTTTATCCAATATATTTAATGTTCCTTTATTTGTAGCTTACTGTATGCAGGCGATGAGTCACAATAACGTGGCTGAAGTATGTTGACCAGACCTATTTATTGCCTGTCTGTTGACCAGACCACACACTAGAAGGTGAAGGGACGACGACGTTTCGGTCCGTCCTGGACCATTCTCAAGTCGATAGAGAATGGTCCAGGACGGACCGAAACGTCGTCGTCCCTTCAACTTCTAGTGTGTGGTCTGGTCATCAATGTAGCTTACTGACTTAGGGCCACAAGGCAGCCTAGCCTCTGAATTTGAGTGTCATTTTCCCAGTTTCTGTGTAATGATCCATACAAATTTATATTGTGAAAATTCCCTTATAATGCATATATTCACACAAGTCATACTAACGTGATTTTTCTCAGTAATACATAGATTATAAACAATTACATTCTTAACTAATATTCCAAACCAATTTATCAACAGGAAGGGATAAGGGATGTAAATTTGGATCGACACAAATAGCTTCCTGGACCCAAAACAACATTGATTTCGGGCAATGAAACCTGAGACACAAAAGCCTGGTTTAAATTAACCGTTGAGCACTTTCCCCGTGGACCTTCACGTGAGCCCCACCACAACCCCTGGAGCAGGCAGGTCAAGAAGGGACCCAGCCATTCCCGCCATTTCGCGGGCAGGAAGTGACGTCACTTCCACACCCCCTTGGGGCTATGACCCACCCACCTCCCCCACAAACAAAAAAAGGGTTCGCCCTTGTCTCTAGCACAAAGACATCCACACAACTAAATTATGCGAAATTCTGAGAGAATAAAATGCAAGAGGCGAGGCAAAATCAAATTGTGGGAAATGTTCCCGCCCAATATCCTTCTTCCCCCACCACCTTCCCCGCCCTCCCTGCCAATGGCGGCCGTTCCTCTTCCCGCCAAATGCGGCCATTACCCGCCAGATTCTCCCATTATCTAGCCAGATGCAGCCACTGTCCTGTTTTGCCGGGGAGGATGTGTGTTCTTACATGTGTTTATGGGTACTGAACTCCAGCTCTGGGGCCCTGCCTCGCGGTTTGGTTCATCGCATGGCTTCCCGTTGTCGGGGGCAGGAAGGATGTTCCGAACATCAAGGCCTTGATGCGTAATTGTTTAGGCCTGTTTAATTGTTGATGTGTAATTGTTTAGGCCTGTTTAATTGTTGATGTGTAATTGTTTAGGCCTGTTTAATTGTTGATGTGTAATTGTTTAGGCCTGTTTAATTGTTGATGTGTAATTGTTTAGGCCTGTTTAATTGTTGATGTGTAATTGTTTAGGCCTGTTTAATTGTTGATGCGTAATTGTTTAGGCCTGTTTAATTGTTGATGCGTAATTGTTTAGGCCTGTTTAATTGTTGATGTGTAATTACTGACCTTCCCCAGGGTGCAACACACAGCAGTTGCCGAACTTCTGGGTACCTATTTATTGCTAGGTGAACAGAGCCATTAGGTGAAAGGAAGCGTTAGCCAGTCTACTCTCCTGCCGCGGAAATCGAAACCAGGACGTTTTAGTTTTCACCTAGTTGTGCTTGCGGGGGTTGAGCTCTGGCTCTTTGGGCCCGCCTCTCAACTGTCAATCAACTGTTCTTTGTTTTTGTTTTCCATACACACCCCCAGGAAACAGCCCGTAGCAGCTGTTAAACTCCCAGGTACCTAGTTACTGCTAGGTGAACAGGAGCATCAGGGTGAAAGAAACTGCCCATTTGTCTCCGCCTTCGCCGGGGATCGATCCCCAAACCCTAGGACTACGAATCCCGAGTGCTGTCCACTCAGCCGTCGGGCCCCAAGTCAAGATATGACTTGATTATCTTGAGATTATCTTGAGATGATTTCGGGGCTTTAGTGTCCCCGCGGCCCGGTCCTCGACCAGGCCTCCACCCCCAGGAAGCAGCCCGTGACAGCTGACTAACTCCCAGGTACCTGTTTACTGCTAGGTAACAGGGGCATTCAGGGTGAAAGAAACTTTGCCCATTTGTTTCTGCCTCGTGCGGGAATCGAACCCGCGCCACAGAATTACGAGTCCTGCGCGCTATCCACCAGGCTACGAGGTCCCGCCTCGTAGGACTTACAATTGTGGAACAGGAAGCGTTTTGGGCAGTTTAAAAGCGACTAGCGGAGGTAGCCTCTATTACCTCCTCCTCGTAACTTGTTCCACTTATCACCTCTACCTTGAGGCGGTTCCGAGGATCAATGCCCCCGCAGCCCGGTCTCTGACCACACCCTCTGGTTGGTGACCTGGGGCCAGATTCACGAAGCAGTTACGCAAGCACTTACGAACCTGTACAACTTTTCTCAATCTTTGGCGGCTTTGTTTACAATTATTAAACAGTTAATGAGCTCCGAAGCACCAGGAGGCTGTTTATAACAATAACAACAGTTGATTGGCAAGTTTTCATGCTTGTAAACTGTTTAATAAATGTAACCAAAGCCGTCAAAGGTTGAGGAAAGATGTACAGGTTCGTTAGTACTTGCGTAACTGCTTCGTGAATCTGGCCCCAGGTTCGTAAGTGCTTGCGTAACTGCTTCGTGAATCTGGCCCCAGGTTCCTAAGTGCTTGCGTAACTGCTTCGTGAATCTGGCCCCAGGTTCGTAAGTGCTTGCGTAACTGCTTCGTGAATCTGGCCCCAGGTTCGTAAGTGCTTGCGTAACTGCTTCGTGAATCTGGCCCCAGGTCAACCCAAATATTAAGACGCCACTCCTCCTCTGCTCTGGTATCATCTATATCACCCTTTAACTTTTTGTTTACTTTTTTCAAGTCCCTTCTCTTACTTCCCAAGTCCCTTCTCTTACTTCCCAAGTCCCTTCTCTTACTTCTCAAGTCCCTTCTCTTACTTCCCAAGTCCCTTCTCTTACTTCCCAAGTCCCTTCTCTTACTTCCCAAGTCCCTTCTCTTACTTCCCAAGTCCCTTCTCTTACTTCCCAAGTCCCTTCTCTTACTTCCCAAGTCCCTTCTCTTACTTCCCAAGTCCCTTCTCTTACTTCCCAAGTCTCGTTTTCCTTCAATAATTCCTTAGTCTGAACCTCCTGTGTGGTCTGAGATCTTGTTATGGGAGTAGACGCTTTTATCATCATTATTTCTGCTTCACGTTCTTTCATCTCTAACCATTGTATTTGTGCTGCGTTTTGAGCCATGTTTCCCCCTTTTTTATCTTTATTTTTATTTGTTCTCAACACATTTTATTCTTTATACTCAATTAGTATTAAGTTTTAGTCATTAAAGTTTTTCCTGCCCGAAACGCTTTGCGTAATAGTGGCTTTAGGCATTGTATGTACTAGCTCTATCTATAAATCCATCAAATTATGTAAAATTTCTTGAATGTATGTACCTTCCTTGAGGTTATCTTGAGATGATTTCGGGGCTTTAGTGTCCCCGCGGCCCGGTCCTCGACCAGGCCTCAACCCCCAAGGAGCAGCCCGTGACAGCTGACTAACACCCAGGTACCTATTTTACTGCTAGGTAACAGGGGCATAGGGTGAAAGAAACTCTGCCCATTTTTTTCTCGCCGGCACCCGGGATCGAACCCGGAACCACAGGATCATAAGTCCAGTGTGCTGTCCGCTCAGCCGACAAGGAGGCATGGCAGGAAGTGCAAAAAATAAACGTATTGAAGAGCAGAAGTGTAATACGCACTTTGAGACTGTTCTATCAACATTAAGAGACCAAGATTTGTCAACACTCCTTCTAAACCTTCATGAGGTTATCTTGAAATGATCTCGGGGCTTAGCGTCCCCGCGGCCCGGTTCTCGACCAGGATTTCTTATTGTTACACATCCCCCAGGAAGCAGCCCGTAGCAGCTGTCTAACTCCCAGGTACCTATTTACTGCTAGATGAACAGGCACATTAGGGTGGCTGACACACTGCCCATTTGTTCCCCCTCCTCCGGGGATCGAACCCGTAACCTTAGGACTACGAATACCGAGCACTGTCTACTCAGCCGTCAGGCCCCTGTCAGACCTAAGGGGCATAACTAACCAACCTCTCGCCGTGTTCAAAAGAAAACTTGATAGTTCAACCTGTCATCTTACAAACTACGTCTGAATTTGGCCGTTTGTGCGTACGACCGAAAATGGACGTAATTTGAAAATAACAAAAATTGAAATTAAATTTTGTATTTTTCTCCCAAAAACAGCAAGTTATGGGTCCTCTGGTAGGTTAGGAGGGCAGGAAATTCTCCTAAGGTTTCAAAACGTCATGAAAACTGTCATCTGAAAGTTTACCCTCTCCTAACCTAACAGCCTAAGCCAGAGGACCCAAAACAGAAAACGGGACAGTACGTCACGTTCGTCAGCCGATTTCATTTTGAATTACGTCGATTTTTAGCCGCATACGTGCGAAAAGCGACGTAATTTGTGTTGGGTGACCTCGGACATGTACCCGCAGGTGGGTTCAGCCACTGTTACACAGGTAATCGCCTCAGGTAACAATTACAATATAAATTCACAAAGAATTCTAATGTTAAAAAGAGCTGTTTTTTTTTTTGTTCGTTTCATAATGCCAATCCGCTATATACATTAGGCAATCATATATATCTGAATGTGAACGAATGGGAATATAGGCAGAAAGAATGAGAATATTGGCAGAAAGAATGAGAATATTGGCAGAAAGAATGGGAATATTGGCAGAAAGAATGGGAATATAGGCAGAAAGAATGAGAATATAGGCAGAAAGAATGGGAATATTGGCAGAAAGAATGAGAATATTGGCAGAAAGAATGGGAATATTGGCAGAAAGAATGGGAATATAGGCAGAAAGAATGAGAATATAGGCAGAAAGAATGGGAATATTGGCAGAAAGAATGAGAATATTGGCAGAAAGAATGGGAATATTGGCAGAAAGAATGAGAATATTGGCAGAAAGAATGAGAATATTGGCAGAAAGAATGAGAATATTGGCAGAAAGAATGAGAATATTGGCAGAAAGAATGAGAATATTGGCAGAAAGAATGGGAATATTGGCAGAAAGAATGAGAATATTGGCAGAAAGAATGAGAATATTGGCAGAAAGAATGAGAATATTGGCAGAAAGAATGAGAATATTGGCAGAAAGAATGGGAATATAGGCAGAAAGAAGGGAGAGGGGAATAGCAGACTGAGGAGAGGCTAGGGGATAGGCTGACGGAGGTGGGGGTTAGGGAATAGGCAGGGGGAAAAGGAGGATAGACAAGGGGGAAAAGGGGGAATAGGCAGGGAAAAAGAGAGATAGGCAAAGATGCCAGAGGACAAGCAGAAGGGCCAGGAATCAACAGACGGAAAGCGAGGATAAATAATCATACAAAGAATAGGTAAAAAGAAATCAACGACACACATACTACTACAACAATATGGCCGCCACGCCGAACAACCTCCAGCCAACACATACAGTGAAACCCCCCAACAACCCTGAGAGTTTGGCGCCAAGGGGCAGACACGTTGACGGCCGGAGAGTGAAATGTTTACATCCAAGTTCCCAGAGACCGCAATCCCTCCAGGTGGACATTACGAGTCCAGATCTGGAGCAGAAGTTGCCTGACCGCCAGCCAGGCTAAGCTGGCAGGGTCATTGTCATAGCAACCCGCCACTGCCATCACTTTCTCCGTCAGTGCTGTCGTAACGTTTGGGCACGCTGGGCAGGGGCCCTGCGGTTCTAGGGGAAAGGGTTCAATTACTTTTTTAAATGATATAATATATTTTGTGTGTAATTATGTGTGGATTATCTTCTGTATTTTAGTGGACGGGCGGGGCCCATCATCTGGGTAAGGGGCTACAGTGCCCATCATCTGGGTAAGGGGCTACAGTGCCCATCATCTGGGTAAGGGGCTACAGTGCCCATCATCTGGGTAAGGGGCTACAGTGCCCATCATCTGGGTAAGGGGCTACAGTGCCCATCATCTGGGTAAGGGGCTACAGTGCCCATCATCTGGGTAAGGGGCTACAGTGCCCATCATCTGGGTAAGGGGCTACAGTGCCCATCATCTGGGTAGGCGGCTCCAGTGCCCATCATCTGGGTAGGCGGCTACAGTGCCCATCATCTGGGTAGGCGGCTACAGTGCCCATCATCTGGGTAAGGGGCTACAGTGCCCATCATCTGGGTAGGCGGCTACAGTGCCCATCATCTGGGTAGGCGGCTACAGTGCCCATCATCTGGGTAAGGGGCTACAGTGCCCATCATCTGGGTAGGCGGCTACAGTGCCCATCATCTGGGTAGGCGGCTACAGTGCCCATCATCTGGGTAGGCGGCTACAGTGCCCATCATCTGGGTAGGCGGCTACAGTGCCCATCATCTGGGTAGGCGGCTACAGTGCCCATCATCTGGGTAAGGGGCTACAGTGCCCATCATCTGGGTAGGCGGCTACAGTGCCCATCATCTGGGTAAGGGGGCTACAGTGCCCATCATCTGGGTAGGCGGCTACAGTGCCCATCATCTGGGTAGGCGGCTACAGTGCCCATCATCTGGGTAGGCGGCTACAGTGCCCATCATCTGGGTAGGCGGCTACAGTGCCCATCATCTGGGTAAGGGGGCTACAGTGCCCATCATCTGGGTAAGGGGCTACAGTGCCCATCATCTGGGTAGGCGGCTACAGTGCCCATCATCTGGGTAGGCGGCTACAGTGCCCATCATCTGGGTAGGCGGCTACAGTGCCCATCATCTGGGTAGGCGGCTACAGTGCCCATCATCTGGGTAGGCGGCTACAGTGCCCATCATCTGGGTAAGGGGCTACAGTGCCCATCATCTGGGTAGGCGGCTACAGTGCCCATCATCTGGGTAGGCGGCTACAGTGCCCATCATCTGGGTAAGGGGCTACAGTGCCCATCATCTGGGTAGGCGGCTACAGTGCCCATCATCTGGGTAAGGGGCTACAGTGCCCATCATCTGGGTAAGGGGCTACAGTGCCCATCATCTGGGTAGGCGGCTACAGTGCCCATCATCTGGGTAAGGGGCTACAGTGCCCATCATCTGGGTAAGGGGCTACAGTGCCCATCATCTGGGTAAGGGGCTACAGTGCCCATCATCTGGGTAAGGGGCTACAGTGCCCATCATCTGGGTAGGCGGCTCCAGTGTACTGCTTAAACAAATTATTCCTAACGTCGCTGTGGCTCATCTGGGCACTAAAGTTTCCACCTGTGTTCCCCTTGTGCGCGTTCCACCCGTGTTGTAATGCACACATTTCAGTACGAGTGACCATTATTTTAATACACCATTCACAAGACCATTTGTTACAGTGCACAACATGTTTCGTAAAACTCTACTCTTGTTATGACATTAGTTTCATTACCCCACACACACTTTCATTACATGATAAGTCAGTTTTAATATAGTCTTAGAAAACTAGGTATTCTGAATTCTTTCATCATGGCTGTCGTGGTACCTTGAGGTGCTTCCGGGGCTTAGTGTCCCCGCGGCCCGGTCGTCGACAAGGCCTCCTCAATAATAATTACCTCCTGGTAATCTCAATAAAAAGTATATATGCCAAGAACACATGTTTAGCTAGCCTAGAATCTTGAGGTTATCTTGGGATGATTTCGGGGCTTTAGTGTCCCCGCGGCCCGGTCCTCGACCAGGCCTCCACCCCCAGGAAGCAGCCCGTGACAGC
>NC_059596.1:2162619-2232619 GCF_020424385.1 Procambarus clarkii | reverse complement strand
GAAATCCTCTCCAGGTATACCCTGGACGCCGCCTAGATGGCAGCACCGTCAACATACTTCAAGGCTGCCTGCTTCCTTTGAGACAATATCCCAAAAAATATATAACCGCACTATTCTACCCGTAATATTCACATGACCTCAGCGCCCCCCCCCCCCCCCACACACCAGGGGCCAGATTCACGAAGCAGTTACGCAAGCACTTACGAACCTGGGACCAGATTCACGAAGCAGTTACGCAAGCACTTACGAACCTGGGGCCAGATTCACGAAGCAGGTTATGCAAGCACTTACGAACGTGTACACCTTTCCTCAATCTGTGACGGCTTTGGTTACATTTATTAAACAGTTTACAAGCATGAAAACTTGCCAATCAACTGTTGTTATTGTTATAAACAGCCTCCTGGTGCTTCGGAGCTCATTAACTGTTTAATAATTGTAAACAAAGCCGCCAAAGATTGAGAAAAGAGGGACAGGTTCGTAAGTGCTTGCGTAACTGCTTCATGAATCTGGCCCCAGGTTCGTAAGTGCTTGCGTAACTGCTTCGTGACTCTGGCCCCAGCAAACTCCTTCCCTCCCTCAAGGAGACGACACACGAACACTGCGCACACACACACATTCAACCTGCTTAATGAGAAGAACTATACAAGTGGACAAAGAGCCATTATGCCTGACGGCTTAACAACTGTGACCCAGTAAAGCAACGCTGCCACAATCACCCCACGTGACCCGCTTCCATCGCACGCGTTATTTACAACAATAAATAACGGGGTCATCTTCGGGTAACGTGAAACAGCGCGCAGCCTAAGCCAAAGTCGGTAAACAAACACACAGGTTCTTGCGCATGCGCTTGTGTGTCGGCGTTCGCTTCCCCTCATTCTCTCTTTCTTTCTCATGTGTTATGTCAGTTTTCCCTCATTATATGCACCAGCTTAACGCACACGCACGCACGCACACGCACGCACGCACACACACACACACGCACGCACACACACACGCACGCACACACGCACGCACGCACGCACGCGAGAGAGAGAGAGACATACTCCTCCTCATCTATCCTGCATCTCTTCTATGCCGTTCTATTTCTCATTAATGAGAAATTGATGAGTTTTTAGGCGTTTGTGGATGATTCTTGCTGGCCAGTGTGTGTGCAGGTCTGTGAGCTTGACCTGCTTCGTCTTGCTCCTGTCCAGACTGCCTGTCCTGCCCCGGGGAGGATTGACTGGGCGCCAATCCTTAACTCTACGCCTCTGTTCACCCAGCAGTGAATGGGTACCTGGTGCTTGAACGATTTGGCGGGTCGTATTCCGGGCAGAAAATTAGGATTAAGGACCTGCCTGGAACGCTATGCGTCTTAAAGTGGCTGTACAAGAATGTAACAAGTCTCTCTCTCTCGCGTGCGTGCATGCGTGTGTGTGTGTGCGTGTGTGTGTGTGTGTGTGTGTGTGTGTGTGTGTGTGTGTGTGTGTGTGTGTGTGTGTGTGTGTGTGTGTGTGTGTGTGTGTGTGCGTGCGCGCGCGCGCGTGCGTGCGTGCGTGCGTGTGTACTTCAACAGAGAGTGACCTGCCAGCCGTAGGCACCTCCCCCCCCCCCACCCACTAATAATCTTTCATAACACATCAACAAACTAACAACCTTGGTGGGCAATTAGAGTGAACAAAACAGTATACTACCCTCTGGCGCCCCGAACCCCGCCCCAGGCCCCAGGGGAGCGCGCCACGCCCCACCCAACAGAAATAGATAGAGGGGGGTAGAAATAGAAAGTAGAAATAGAGGGTAGAAATAGCCTAAGCTACTCCATCCCTTTGAGATGTATTCGAGTGTCTCGACACACTACAATATAGTGTATAAGCTGTCTCGTACATCGCAGCTTACTGGCAGTGGTGTGATAGTAACTTGTCCTCCTACAGCCTGTCCTCCTACAGCCTGTCCTCCTACAGCCTGTCCTCCTACAGCCTGTCCTCCTACAGCCTGTCCTCCTACAGCCTGTCCTCCTACAGCCTGTCCTCCTACAACCTGTCCTCCTACAGCCTGTCCTCCTACAGCCTGTCCTCCTACAGCCTGTCCTCCTACAGCCTGTCCTCCTACAGCCTGTCCTCCTACAGCCTGTCCTCCTACAGCCTGTCCTCCTACAGCCTGTCCTCCTACAGCCTGTCCTACTACAGACTGTCCTCCTACAGCCTGTCCTCCTACAGCCTGTCCTTCTACAGCCTGTCCTCCTACAGCCTGTCCTCCTACAGCCTGTCCTCCTACAGCCTGTCCTCCTACAGCCTGTCCTCCTACAGCCTGTCCTCCTACAGCCTGTCCTCCTACAGCCTGTCCTCCTACAGCCTGTCCTCCTACAGCCTGTCCTCCTACAACCTGTCCTCCTACAACCTGTCCTCCTACAACCTGTCCTCCTACAACCTGTCCTCCTACAACCTGTCCTCCTACAACCTGTCCTCCTACAACCTGTCCTCCTACAACCTGTCCTCCTACAACCTGTCCACCTACAGCCTGTCCACCTACAGCCTGTCCTCCTACAGCCTGTCCTCCTACAGCCTGTCCTCCTACAGCCTGTCCTCCTACAGCCTGTCCTCCTACAGCCTGTCCTCCTACAGCCTGTCCTCCTACAGCCTGTCCACCTACAGCCTGTCCTACAACCTGTCCTCCTACAACCTGTCCTCCTACAGCCTGTCCGCCTACAGCCTGTCCACCTACAGCCTGTCCTCCTACAGCCTGTCCTCCTACAGCCTGTCCTACAGCCTGTCCTACAGCCTGTCCTCCTACAGCCTGTCCTCCTACAGCCTGTCCCCCTACAGCCGGTCCCCCTACAACCTGTCCTCCTACAGCCTCTCCTCCTACAGCCTCTCCTCCTACAGCCTCTCCTCCTACAGCCTCTCCTCCTACAGCCTCTCCTCCTACAGCCTCTCCTCCTACAGCCTCTCCTCCTACAGCCTCTCCTCCTACAGCCTCTCCTCCTACAGCCTCTCCTCCTACAGCCTCTCCTCCTACAGCCTCTCCTCCTACAGCCTCTCCTCCTACAGCCTCTTCTCCTACAGCCTCTCCTCCTACAGCCTCTCCTCCTACAGCCTCTCCTCCTACAGCCTCTCCTCCTACAGCCTCTCCTCCTACAGTCTCTCCTCCTACAGCCTCTCCTCCTACAGCCTCTCCTCCTACAGCCTCCCCTCCTACAGCCTCTCCTCCTACAGCCTCTCCTCCTACAGCCTCTCCTCCTACAGCCTCCCCTCCTACAGCCTCCCCTCCTACAGCCTCTCCTCCTACAGCCTCTCCTCCTACAGCCTCTCCTCCTACAGCCTCCCCTCCTCCGTTTTCTGTTTTGGGTCCTCTGGTAGGTTAGGGGAGACCACTTTAAATTGACCGTTTTCTTGACAATTTTCGGATTCCATGACAATTTGTGACCTTAAGAATCTCCTACGAGCGAAATGCGACGTTCTTTGCAAGAGGACAGGCTGCAAGAGGACAGGCTGCAAGAGGACAGGCTGCAAGAGGACAGGCTGCAAGAGGACAGGCTGCAAGAGGACAGGCTACAAGAGGACAGGCTGCAAGAGGACAGGCTGCAAGAGGACAGGCTGCAAGAGGACAGGCAGCAAGAGGACAGGCTGCAAGAGGACAGGCTGCAAGAGGACAGGCTGCAAGAGGACAGGCTGCAAGAGGACAGGCTGCAAGAGGACAGGCTGCAAGAGGACAGGCTGCAAGAGGACAGGCAGCAAGAGGACAGGCTGCAAGAGGACAGGCTGCAAGAGGACAGGCTGCAAGAGGACAGGCTGCAAGAGGACAGGCTGCAAGAGGACAGGCTGCAAGAGGACAGGCTGCAAGAGGACAGGCTGCAAGAGGACAGGTTGCAAGAGGACAGGCTGCAAGAGGACAGGTTGCAAGAGGACAGGTTGCAAGAGGACAGGCTGCAAGAGGACAGGCTGCAAGAGGACAGGTTGCAAGAGGACAGGCTGCAAGAGGACAGGCTGCAAGAGGACAGGTTGCAAGAGGACAGGTTGCAAGAGGACAGGTTGCAAGAGGACAGGTTGCAAGAGGACAGGTTGCAAGAGGACAGGCTGCAAGAGGACAGGCTGCAAGAGGACAGGCTGCAAGAGGACAGGCTGCAAGAGGACAGGCTGCAAGAGGACAGGCTGCAAGAGGACAGGTTGCAAGAGGACAGGCTGCAAGAGGACAGGTTGCAAGAGGACAGGCTGCAAGAGGACAGGTTGCAAGAGGACAGGCTGCAAGAGGACAGGCTGCAAGAGGACAGGCTGCAAGAGGACAGGTTGCAAGAGGACAGGCTGCAAGAGGACAGGCTGCAAGAGGACAGGCTGCAAGAGGACAGGCTGCAAGAGGACAGGCTGCAAGAGGACAGGTTGCAAGAGGACAGGCTGCAAGAGGACAGGCTGCAAGAGGACAGGCTGCAAGAGGACAGGCTGCAAGAGGACAGGCTGCAAGAGGACAGGCTGCAAGAGGACAGGCTGCAAGAGGACAGGCTGCAAGAGGACAGGCTGCAAGAGGACAGGCTGCAAGAGGACAGGCTGCAAGAGGACAGGCTGCAAGAGGACAGGCTGCAAGAGGACAGGCTGCAAGAGGACAGGCTGCAAGAGGACAGGTTGCAAGAGGACAGGTTGCAAGAGGACAGGTTGCAAGAGGACATGCTGCAAGAGGACAGGTTGCAAGAGGACAGGCTGCAAGAGGACAGGTTGCAAGAGGACAGGTTGCAAGAGGACAGGTTGCAAGAGGACAGGTTGCAAGAGGACAGGCTGCAAGAGGACAGGCTGCAAGAGGACAGGCTGCAAGAGGACAGGCTGCAAGAGGACAGGCTGCAAGAGGACAGGTTGCAAGAGGACAGGCTGCAAGAGGACAGGTTGCAAGAGGACAGGCTGCAAGAGGACAGGCTGCAAGAGGACAGGCTGCAAGAGGACAGGTTGCAAGAGGACAGGTTGCAAGAGGACAGGCTGCAAGAGGACAGGTTGCAAGAGGACAGGCTGCAAGAGGACAGGTTGCAAGAGGACAGGCTGCAAGAGGACAGGTTGCAAGAGGACAGGTTGCAAGAGGACAGGCTGCAAGAGGACAGGTTGCAAGAGGACAGGCTGCAAGAGGACAGGCTGCAAGAGGACAGGCTGCAAGAGGACAGGTTGCAAGAGGACAGGCTGCAAGAGGACAGGCTGCAAGAGGACAGGCTGCAAGAGGACAGGTTGCAAGAGGACAGGCTGCAAGAGGACAGGCTGCAAGAGGACAGGCTGCAAGAGGACAGGTTGCAAGAGGACAGGTTGCAAGAGGACAGGTTGCAAGAGGACAGGCTGCAAGAGGACAGGTTGCAAGAGGACAGGCTGCAAGAGGACAGGTTGCAAGAGGACAGGTTGCAAGAGGACAGGTTGCAAGAGGACAGGTTGCAAGAGGACAGGCTGCAAGAGGACAGGCTGCAAGAGGACAGGCTGCAAGAGGACAGGTTGCAAGAGGACAGGCTGCAAGAGGACAGGTTGCAAGAGGACAGGCTGCAAGAGGACAGGTTGCAAGAGGACAGGCTGCAAGAGGACAGGTTGCAAGAGGACAGGCTGCAAGAGGACAGGTTGCAAGAGGACAGGCTGCAAGAGGACAGGTTGCAAGAGGACAGGCTGCAAGAGGACAGGTTGCAAGAGGACAGGCTGCAAGAGGACAGGCTGCAAGAGGACAGGCAGCAAGAGGACAGGTTGCAAGAGGACAGGCTGCAAGAGGACAGGCAGCAAGAGGACAGGCTGCAAGAGGACAGGCAGCAAGAGGACAGGTTGCAAGAGGACAGGCTGCAAGAGGACAGGCAGCAAGAGGACAGGTTGCAAGAGGACAGGCAGCAAGAGGACAGGCTGCAAGAGGACAGGCTGCAAGAGGACAGGCAGCAAGAGGACAGGTTACAAGAGGACAGGCAGCAAGAGGACAGGTTGCAAGAGAACAGGCAGCAAGAGGACAGGCTGCAAGAGGACAGGCTGCAAGAGGACAGGCTGCAAGAGGACAGGTTGCAAGAGGACAGGCTGCAAGAGGACAGGTTGCAAGAGGACAGGCTGCAAGAGGACAGGTTGCAAGAGGACAGGCAGCAAGAGGACAGGTTGCAAGAGGACAGGCAGCAAGAGGACAGGTTGCAAGAGGACAGGCAGCAAGAGGACAGGTTGCAAGAGGACAGGCTGCAAGAGGACAGGTTGCAAGAGGACAGGCAGCAAGAGCAACCCGTCCTCGACTCGAGTCCATTCCATCCAGCGGTCGACCCCACAGACGCATTCATAAATTTTAACATGCTGTTTATTCAAAACATGAATTTTCTCAAATATAAATTATTAATATATTAGCATATTGTGCATATATAGACATAGGTTAGGTGTTTAGGTTCTGTTGGCGATTATTGGTATTTGTAGTACGTGGGCAACCCGTCCTCGACTCAAGTCCATTACATCCAGCGGTCGACCCCACAGACGCATTCATAAATTTTAACATGCTGTTCATTCAAAACGGGAATTTTCTCAAGTATAAATTAATATTATAATATATTAGCATATTGTGTATATATAGACATAGGTTAGGTTAGGTGTTTAGGTTCTGTTGGCGATTATTTGTATTTGTAGTACGTGGGTGAAGCATTTATAGCGTTGTGATTCGAACAAAATTCGTCAGTGAAGCACTTGTTCCGGATATGTTCGAACGTCAGCAGTTGTGAGTCGTGTGTAAACCGCTTTTCATTCATAAACAGGGGGTTTGGCGGGTGCATGGAATCACTTTTGGATCTTTGTTTGGAGGACGGGCTGACGTGGGTGAAGCATTTACAGCGTTGTCGTTCGAACACCAGTCGTCAGTGAAGCACTTGTTCCGGAAGTGTTCGGACGTCATCAGTTGAGTCGTGTGTAAACCGTTTTTCATTCATAAACAGCGGGGGGAAAGTTGGCGGGTGGATGCAATGGTCTTTGGGCCTTTGTTTGGAGGACGGGCTGCGACCCCTCACAGTGTTCAAGAGAGAACTATCAACATGAGAGGCCCGAGACTCTTCAACATGCTTCCACTACACATAAGGGACATAACTGGCCGACCCCTCACAGTGTTCAAGAGAGAACTATCAACATGAGAGGCCCGAGACTGTTCAACACGCTTCCACTACACATAAGGGACATAACTGGCCGACCTCTCACAGTGTTCAAGAGAGAACTATCAACATGAGAGGCCCGAGACTGTTCAACACGCTTCCACTACACATAAGGGGCATAACTGGCCGACCCCTTACAGTGTTCAAGAGAGAACTATCAACATCAGAGGCCCGAGACTGTTCAACACGCTTCCACTACACATAAGGGACATAACTGGCCGACCCCTCGCAGTGTTCAAGAGAGAACTATCAACATCAGAGGCCCGAGACTGTTCAACACGCTTCCACTACACATAAGGGACATAACTGGCCGACCCCTCGCAGTGTTCAAGAGAGAACTATCAACATCAGAGGCCCGAGACTGTTCAACACGCTTCCACTACACATAAGGGACATAACTGGCCGACCCCTCACAGTGTTCAAGAGAGAACTATCAACATCAGAGGCCCGAGACTGTTCAACACGCTTCCACTACACATAAGGGACATAACTGGCCGACCCCTCACAGTGTTCAAGAGAGAACTATCAACATCAGAGGCCCGAGACTGTTCAACACGCTTCCACTACACATAAGGGACATAACTGGCCGACCCCTCACAGTGTTCAAGAGAGAACTATCAATATCAGAGGCCCGAGACTGTTCAACACGCTTCCACTACACATAAGGGGCATAACTGGCCGACCCCTCACAGTGTTCAAGAGAGAACTATCAACATCAGAGGCCCGAGACTGTTCAACACGCTTCCACTACACATAAGGGACATAACTGGCCGACCCCTCACAGTGTTCAAGAGAGAACTATCAACATCAGAGGCCCGAGACTGTTCAACACGCTTCCACTACACATAAGGGACATAACTGGCCGACCCCTCACAGTGTTCAAGAGAGAACTATCAATATCAGAGGCCCGAGACTGTTCAACACGCTTCCACTACACATAAGGGACATTACTGGCCGACCCCTCACAGTGTTCAAGAGAGAACTATCAACATCAGAGGCCCGAGACTGTTCAACACGCTTCCACTACACATAAGGGACATAACTGGCCGACCCCTCACAGTGTTCAAGAGAGAACTATCAACATCAGAGGCCCGAGACTGTTCAACACGCTTCCACTACACATAAACTACACAAGGGACATTACTGGCCGACCCCTCACAGTGTTCAAGAGAGAACTATCAACATCAGAGGCCCGAGACTGTTCAACACGCTTCCACTACACATAAGGGACATAACTGGCCGACCCCTCACAGTGTTCAAGAGAGAACGATCAATATCAGAGGCCCGAGACTGTTCAACACGCTTCCACTACACATAAGGGACATTACTGGCCGACCCCTCACAGTGTTCAAGAGAGAACTATCAACATCAGAGGCCCGAGACTGTTCAACACGCTTCCACTACACATAAGGGACATAACTGGCCGACCCCTCACAGTGTTCAAGAGAGAACTATCAACATCAGAGGCCCGAGACTGTTCAACACGCTTCCACTACACATAAGGGACATTACTGGCCGACCCCTCACAGTGTTCAAGAGAGAACTATCAACATCAGAGGCCCGAGACTGTTCAACACGCTTCCACTACACATAAGGGACATAACTGGCCGACCCCTCACAGTGTTCAAGAGAGAACTATCAACATCAGAGGCCCGAGACTGTTCAACACGCTTCCACTACACATAAGGGACATTACTGTCCGACCCCTCACAGTGTTCAAGGGAGAACTTGATAAGCACTTACATACCTGATCAACCAGGCTGTGGGCCACATTCGTGTTGTCATGAGGGCTACACACCACAAGTAATTATAGTCATTTCATAATAATTATTGCAGAATATTGTTGTTACTTAGAAACATACAATGTGCATACATATGGTTCAGCGGTTAACCACATTCATAAATGCAAAGTAAAGAAGTAGTTTAACAAAAGAAACAACTAAATTTTAGACGGCAACATCAGTTTTTTTTTTTTTTTTTTTTTTATATTACATATTATATATTTTTTTTTGAGATATATACAAGAGTTGTTACATTCTTGTAGAGCCACTAGTACGCGTAGCGTTTCGGGCAGGTCCCTGGAATACGATCCCCGCCGCGAAGAATCGTTGTTACAACCAAGTACACATTTTACTGTTGCGTTAAACAGAGGCTACAGTTAAGGAATTGCGCCCAGTAAATCCTCCCCGGCCAGGATACGAACCCATGACATAGCGCTCGCGGAACGCCAGGCGAGTGTCTTACCACTGCACCACGGAGACTGCGGAGTTCAAAAGGAACATTTATTTACGACTATTCGAGCATTTTTAGTGTCTTGTCCTCAGGCTTGACACCTCTTCGTAATGACAATTTGTGCTATCTTGAGGTTATCTTGAGATGATTTCGGGGCTTAGTGTCCCCGCGGCCCGGTCCTCGACCAGGCCTCCACCCCCAGGAAGCAGCCCGTGATAGCTGACTAATTCACATGAACCTATTTACTGCTAGGTAACAGGGGCATCAGAGTGAAAGAAACTCTGCCCATCGATTCTCGCCGGCGCCCGGGATCGAACCCGGGACCACAGGATCACGTGTCCAGCGTGCTGTCCGCTCGGCCGGCCGGCAATGTCTGCCTGAAATGTCTGTACCATTCCCACTTTGATCAGACATGACGAGTCATGTCTATTTTTAGAAGCCTTAACACGCTTGCCTCACACCTGCATTAGAAGCCTTAACACGCTTGCCTCACACCTGCATTAGAAGCCTTAACACGCTTGCCTCACACCTGCATTAGAAGCCTTAACACGCTTGCCTCACACCTGCATTAGAAGCCTTAACACGCTTGCCTCACACCTGCATTAGAAGCCTTAACACGCTTGCCTCACACCTGCATTAGAAGCCTTAACACGCTTGCCTCACACCTGCATTAGAAGCCTTAACACGCTTGCCTCACACCTGCATTAGAAGCCTTAACACGCTTGCCTCACACCTGCATTAGAAGCCTTAACACGCTTGCCTCACACCTGCATTAGAAGCCTTAACACGCTTGCCTCACACCTGCATTAGAAGCCTTAACACGCTTGCCTCACACCTGCATTAGAAGCCTTAACACGCTTGCCTCACACCTGCATTAGAAGCCTTAACACGCTTGCCTCACACCTGCATTAGAAGCCTTAACACGCTTGCCTCACACCTGCATTAGAAGCCTTAACACGCTTGCCTCACACCTGCATTAGAAGCCTTAACACGCTTGCCTCACACCTGCATTAGAAGCCTTAACACGCTTGCCTCACACCTGCATTAGAAGCCTTAACACGCTTGCCTCACACCTGCATTAGAAGCCTTAACACGTTTGCCTCACACCTGCATTAGAAGCCTTAACACGCTTGCCTCACACCTGCATTAGAAGCCTTAACACGCTTGCCTCACACCTGCATTAGAAGCCTTAACACGCTTGCCTCACACCTGCATTAGAAGCCTTAACACGCTTGCCTCACACCTGCATTAGAAGCCTTAACACGCTTGCCTCACACCTGCATTAGAAGCCTTAACACGCTTGCCTCACACCTGCATTAGAAGCCTTAACACGCTTGCCTCACACCTGCATTAGAAGCCTTAACACGCTTGCCTCACACCTGCATTAGAAGCCTTAACACGCTTGCCTCACACCTGCATTAGTTTTCTTCTATGCTTTTGTAATTCAAAGGTGATAGTTTAAATTATAAAAACTGCAATTTTGGCTGTTAAATAACCAAATTAGAGTATGATTTGTGCTAGAGCCGCAAGGTGTGCTTGCAAAGGGCCGCGTGCTTGATATGCTTGTAGTCTATGTTGCCAACTCTCATGAAGATCCTAGTGTCATCTGCAAAGGATGATACAGTGCTATAGGTTGTGTTCTTGTCTATGTCCGATATGAGGATGAGAAAAAGTACTGGAGCAAGCACAGTACCCTGGGGGACTGAGTACTGGAGCAAGCACAGTAAGCACAGTACCCTGGGGGACTGAGTACTGGAGCAAGCACAGTACCCTGGGGGACTGAGTACTGGAGCAAGCACAGTACCCTGGGGGACTGAGTACTGGAGCAAGCACAGTACCCTGGGGGACTGAGTACTGGAGCAAGCACAGTAAGCACAGTACCCTGGGGGACTGAGTACTGGAGCAAGCACAGTAAGCACAGTACCCTGGGGACTGAGTACTGGAGCAAGCACAGTAAGCACAGTACCCTGAGGGACTGAGTACTGGAGCAAGCACAGTACCCTGGGGGACTGAGTACTGGAGCAAGCACAGTACCCTGGGGGACTGAGTACTGGAGCAAGCACAGTACCCTGGGGGATTGAGTACTGGAGCAAGCACAGTACCCTGGGGGACTGAGTACTGGAGCAAGCACAGTACCCTGGGGGACTGAGTACTGGAGCAAGCACAGTACCCTGGGGGACTGAGTACTTGAGCAAGCACAGTACCCTGGGGGACTGAGTACTGGAGCAAGCACAGTACCCTGGGGGACTGAGTACTGGAGCAAGCACAGTACCCTGGGGGACTGAGTACTGGAGCAAGCACAGTACCCTGGGGGACTGAGTACTGGAGCAAGCACAGTACCCTGGGGGACTGAGTACTGGAGCAAGCACAGTACCCTGGAGGACTGAGTACTGGAGCAAGCACAGTACCCTGGAGGACTGAGTACTGGAGCAAGCACAGAACCCAGTGATACTGAGTACTTGAGCAAGCACAGTACCCTGGGGGACTGAGAACTGGAGCAAACACAGTACCCTGGGAGACTGAGTACTGTAGCAGGCAAAGTACCATGGGGAACTGAGTACTGGAGCAAGCACAGTACCCTGGGTACTGAGTACTGGAGCAAGCACAGTATCCTGGACGACTTAGTACTGAGGCAAGCACAGTAACCTGTGGGACTGAGTACTGGAGCAAGCACAGTACCCTGGGGGACTGAGTACTGGAGCAAGCACAGTACCCTGGGGGACTGAGTACTGGAGCAAGCACAGTACCCTGGGGGACTGAGTACTGGAGCAAGCACAGTACCCTGGGGGACTCGGTACTGGAGCAAGCACAGTACCCTGGGGGACTCGGTACTGGAGCAAGCACAGTACCCTGGGGGACTCGGTACTGGAGCAAGCACAGTACCCTGGGGGACTGAGTACTAAAGCACAGTACCCTGGGGGACTGAGCTCTTCACGGTGGATGATCCGGATTTAATTTCGTTGACTATTACACACTGATGCCTCTGATTTGTAAAGATTCTTGGGGATGAAGTATTTAATATCGTCTCCTTCGGCAGCCAGCACTTCTGCTCGGTCGATTTCACCAGATGCCAACATGAGAGGGACTCATAGGAACTAGACTTTCCTTCCCTGGTTCCATATAACTTTCAAAGGTCCCTTGATTTCAGCTTGTACCTCGATGGGGTTCTGGGAGTTCTTCTACTGCCCAAGCCCGGCCCGAGGCCAGGCTTGACTTGTGAGAGTTTGGTCCACCAGGCTGTTGCTTGGAGCGGCCCGCAGGCCCACATATACCTGCTTGATGGGGTTCTGGGAGTTCTTCTACTGCCCAAGCCCGGCCCGAGGCCAGGCTTGACTTGTGAGAGTTTGGTCCACCAGGCTGTTGCTTGGAGCGGCCCGCAGGCCCACATATACCTGCTTGATGGGGTTCTGGGAGTTCTTCTACTGCCCAAGCCCGGCCCGAGGCCAGGCTTGACTTATGAGAGCTTGGTCCAGCAGGCTGTTTGGCCTCTACGGCTGGGTGGAGACCAACCAGCAAGGTCCGTTTACAAGACCATACTAACCAAGGGGTACTCTACAGCCTCTCCCACTGGGGGTCCTCAACTTACCCGGTTACGAAGGAGGATCACGTGACAACTGGTGGTAATGCAGCCTTGACGGCAGTTAACGGCCGGCCGTTAACGACCCAGCAAGGGACGAATGAGTCCACACACCTTGAAATAGGATGGTGTTTAAAGGTGTAGAAAACAAAAAATTTCACCTGGTTAGGTGAGCGTTGTGCTTACTACAGGGGCGCCTGACAGCTGGGTGGACAGCGCTTCGGATTCGTAGTCCTGAGGTTCCGGGTTCGATCCCCGGTGGAGGCGGAGACAAATGGGCAAAATATTTCTTTCACCCTGATGCCCATGTCACCTAGCAGTAAATAGGTACCTGGAAGTTAGACAGCTGCTACGGGCTGCTTCCTGGGTGTGTGTAACAAAATGGAGGCATGGTCGAGGACCGGGCCGCGGGGACGCTAAGCCCCGAAATCAGTCCATTTTAAATAATGAATAACAATTTGATTTATACTATTGTTAAGCTGCATCACTTATGAACCCATCCTTGTGTGGCAGTGCACAGTAGAAAGCTGTATTTACATCTCCATACATTAAAACATTGATTGTAACCATGATATATATATGTGTGCTTGAGCCTACAGTTTAGACCTATTGTCTTGTGTATGAGCCTCTGTCCTGCGTGACAGTCAATACCACCATTGTCCTCATCTCCCAGGAAACATGAAGGAAGAAGGTGCTGCCCAATCGTGTTCTCCCTCTGGCGTTGCCCACTCTCAATACCACCACTACCACCACCACCACAACCACCATCTAGTCCCATCCACCCCCCCTGCCTCTCTCAACCACATCAGGAACCCACCACAGACACCTCTCAACCACCAGCGTCCCACAGGTATTTCCTAACTGCCAGAGGTGGTCCTCACAGCCAGCCAGACTCCACCACAGCACCGCCACCACAGCACCGCCACCACAGCACCGCCACCACAGCACCGCCACCACAGCACCACCACCACTGCCCCACCACCACAGCCCCGCCACCACAGCAACACCACAACAGCACCACCACCAAAGCACCGCCACCACAGCCCCACCACCACCACAGCCCCACCACCACCACAGCACTACCACCACCACAGCACCACCACCACCACCACAGCCCCACCACCACAGCACCACCACCACCACAGCACCGCCACCACAGCCCCACCACCACCACAGCACCACCACCACCACAGCACCACCACCACCACCACAGCACCACCGCCACCACAGCACCGCCACCACAGCAACACCACCACCATCACAGCAACACCACCACCACCACAGCAACACCACCACCATCACAGCAACACCACCACCACCACAGCAACACCACCACCATCACAGCAACACCACCACCATCACAGCAACACCACCACCACCACAGCAACACCACCACCACCACAGCCCCACCACGACAGCCCAGCCACGACAGCACGACCACCACAGCCCCACCCCCACAGCCCCACCCCCACAGCCCCACCCCCACAGCCCCACCCCCACAGCCCAGCCACGACAGCACCACCACCACCACAGCCTCACCCCCACAGCCCCACCACCACAGCCCCACCACCACAGCCCCGCCACCACAGCACCACCACCACAGCCCCGCCACCACAGCCCCGCCACCACCACAGCACCGCCACCACAGCACCACCACCACAGCCCCACCACCACAGCCCCACCACCACAGCACCGCCACCACAGCACCGCCACCACAGCACCGCCACCACAGCACCGCCACCACAGCACCACCACCACTGCCCCACCACCACAGCCCCGCCACCACAGCCCCACCACCACAGCCCCGCCACCACAGCCCCGCCACCACCACAGCACCACCACCACCACAGCAACACCACCACCACAGCAATACCACCACAGCACCACCACCACCACAGCAACACCACCACCACAGCACCGCCACCACAGCAACACAACCACAGCAACACCACCACCACAGCACCACCACCACCACAGCAACACCACCAAAACAGCAACACCATCACCACCACAACAGCAACGCCACCACAGCACCGCCACCACAGCACCGCCACCACAGCAACACCACCACAGCACCACCACCACCACAGCACCACCACCACAGCACCACCACCACCACTACCACAGCACCACCACCACCACAGCACCACCACCACAGCACCACCACCACAGCACCGCCACCACAGCACCGCCAACACAGCAACACCACCACACCACCACCACCACAGCACCACCACCACAGCACCACCACCACAGCACCGCCAACACAGCAACACCACCACAGCACCACCACCACAGCACCACCACCACCACAGCACCACCACCACAGCACCACCACCACCACAGCACCACCACCACAGCACCACCACCACACCACCACCACCACAGCACCACCACCACCACAGCACCACCACCACAGCACCACCACCACCACAGCACCACCACCACCACAGCACCACCACCACCACAGCACCACCACCACAGCACCACCACCACAGCACCGCCACCACCACAGCACCACCACCACAGCACCACCACCACAGCACCACCACCACAGCACCACCACCACCACAGCACCACCACCACCACAGCACCACCACCACCACAGCACCACCACCACCACAGCACCACCACCACAGCACCACCACCACAGCACCACCACAGCACCGCCACCACAGCACCACCACCACCACAGCACCACCACCACCACAGCACCACCACCACAGCACCACCACCACAGCACCACCACCACAGCACCACCACCACAGCACCACCACCACCACCACCACCACAGCACCACCACCACCACAGCACCACCACCACCACAGCACCACCACCACAGCACCAGGCCACCACCACAGCACCACCACCACCACAGCACCAGGCCACCACCACAGCACCACACCACCACAGCACCACCACCACCACACCACCACCACCACCACCACCACAGCACCACCACCACCACAGCACCACCACCACAGCACCACCACAGCACCACCACCACAGCACCACCACAGCACCACCACCACAGCACCACCACAGCACCACCACCACAGCACCACCACCACCACAACACCACCACCACCACAACACCACCACCACAGCACCACCACCACCACAGCACCACCACCACCACAGCACCACCACCACCACAGCACCACCACCACCACAGCACCACCACCACCACAGCACCACCACCACAGCACCACCACTAACTTGTCTGACACGCATTCTGCTGTTACTCTGCTCCCTCCTCACCCCCACCATGGCTCTGGGGCCACCCTCCATGGCTCTAGCCCCCCCCCCTCACACACACCATGGCTCTGGGGCCACCCTCCATGGCTCTAGCCCCCCCCTCACACACACCATGGCTCTGGGGCCACCCTCCATGGCTCTAGCCCCCCCCTCACACACACCATGGCTCTGGGGCCACCCTCCATGGCTCTAGCCCCCCCCCACACACCATGGCTCTGGGGCCACCCTCCATGGCTCTAGCCCCCCCCTCACACACCATGGCTCTGGGGCCACCCTCCATGGCTCTAGCCTCCCCCCACACACACCATGGCTCTGGGGCCACCGTCCATGGCTCTAGCCCCCCCTCACACACCATGGCTCTGGGGCCACCCTCCATGGCTCTAGCCCCCCCACACACCATTGCTCTGGGGCCACCCTCCATGGCTCTAGCCCCCCCCCCTCACACACCATGGCTCTGGGGCCACCCTCCATGGCTCTAGCCCCCCCCCTCACACACCATGGCTCTGGGGCCACCCTCCATGGCTCTAGCCCCCCCCCTCACACACCATGGCTCTGGGGCCACCCTCCATGGCTCTAGCCCCCCCTCACACACCATGGCTCTGGGGCCACCCTCCATGGCTCTAGCCCCCCCCCCCCCCTCACACACCATGGCTCTGGGGCCACCCTCCATGGCTCTAGCCTCCCCCCCCCCACACACCATGGCTCTGGGGCCACCCTCCATGGCTCTGGGGCCACCCCACACACTATGGCTCTAGCCCCCCCCACACACCATGGCTCTAGCCCCCCCCCCACACACCATGGCTCTGGGGCCACCCTCCATGGCTCTAGCCCCCCCCTCACACACCATGGCTCTGGGGCCACCCTCCATGGCTCTAGCCCCCCCTCACACACCATGGCTCTGGGGCCACCCTCCATGGCTCTAGCCCCCCCTCACACACCATGGCTCTGGGGCCACCCTCCATGGCTCTAGCCCCCCCCTCACACACCATGGCTCTGGGGCCACCCTCCATGGCTCTAGCCTCCCCCCCACACACCATGGCTCTGGGGCCACCCTCCATGGCTCTGGGGCCACCCCACACACTATGGCTCTAGCCCCCCCCACACACCATGGCTCTAGCCCCCCCCACACACCATGGCTCTGGGGCCACCCTCCATGGCTCTAGCCCCCCACACCATGGCTCTAGCCCCCCCAACACACCATGGCTCTAGCCCCCCCCACACACACCATGGCTCTAGCCCCCCCACACACCATGGCTCTAGCCCCCCCCACACACCATGGCTCTAGCCCCCCCACACTATGGCTCTAGCCCCCCACACACACCATGGCTCTAGCCCCCCACACACACCATGGCTCTAGCCCCACACACACACCATGGCTCTAGCCCCCCACACACACACCATGGCTCTAGCCCCCCCCACACACACACACCATGGCTCTAGCCCCCCCCCCACACACACACACCATGGCTCTAGCCCTCCCACACACACACACCATGGCTCTAGCCCCCCCCACACACACACACCATGGCTCTAGCCCCCCCACACACACACCATGGCTCTAGCCCCCCACACACACACACCATGGCTCTAGCCCCCCCCACACACACACCATGGCTCTAGCCCCCCACACACACCATGGCTCTAGCCCCCCACACACACACCATGGCTCTAGCCCCCCCCACACACACACCATGGCTCTAGCCCCCCACACACACACACCATGGCTCTAGCCCCCCACACACACACACCATGGCTCTAGCCCCCCACACACACACACCATGGCTCTAGCCCCCCCCTCACACACACCATGGCTCTAGCCCCCCACACACACACACCATGGCTCTAGCCCCCCCCCCACACACATACCATGGCTCTAGCCCCCCACACACACACACCATGGCTCTAGCCCCCCACACACACACACCATGGCTCTAGCCCCCCCACACACACACACCATGGCTCTAGCCCCCCACACACACCATGGCTCTAGCCCCCCACACACACCATGGCTCTAGCCCCCCACACACACCATGGCTCTAGCCCCCCACACACACCATGGCTCTAGCCCCCCACACACACCATGGCTCTAGCCCCCCACACACCATGGCTCTAGCCGCCCCCCCACACACCATGGCTCTAGCCCCCCCACACACCATGGCTCTAGCCCCCCCACACACCATGGCTCTAGCCCCCCCCCCCACACCATGGCTCTAGCCCCCCCCACACCATGGCTCTAGCCCCCCCCCCCACACCATGGCTCTAGCCCCCCCACACCATGGCTCTAGCCCCCCCCCCACACCATGGCTCTAGCCCCCCCACACACCATGGCTCTACCCCCCCCCACACACCATGGCTCTAGCCCCCCACACACCATGGCTCTAGCCCCCCACACACCATGGCTCTAGCCCCCCACACACCATGGCTCTAGCCCCCACACACCATGGCTCTAGCTCCCCACACACCATGGCTCTAGCCCCCCCCCCCCCACACCATGGCTCTAGCCCCCCCACACACCATGGCTCTAGCCCCCCACACACCATGGCTCTAGCCCCCCACACACCATGGCTCTAGCCCCCCCACACACCATGGCTCTAGCCCCCCCACACACCATGGCTCTAGCCCCCCACACACCATGGCTCTAGCCCCCCACACACACCATGGCTCTAGCCCCCCACACACACCATGGCTCTAGCCCCCCACACACCATGGCTCTAGCCCCCCACACACACCATGGCTCTGGGGCCACCCCACACACCATGGCTCTAGCCCCCCCACACACACCATGGCTCTAGCCCCCCACACACCATGGCTCTAGCCCCCCCCCACACACCATGGCTCTAGCCCCCCCACACACCATGGCTCTAGCCCCCCCCCACACACCATGGCTCTGGGGCCACCCCACACACCATGGCTCTGGGGCCACCCCACACACCATGGCTCTGGGGCCCACACACCATGGCTCTGGGGCCACCCTCCATGGCTCTAGCCCCCCCCTCCACACACCATGGCTCTGGCGCCCCCCCACACACCATGGCTCTGGGGCCACCCTCCATGGCTCTAGCCCCCCCCCCCACACACCATGGCTCTGGGGCCACCCCAACCACTCACTATCGACCTTACTCGACTCTTAAATCCCGGGCGAAATGAGCCTGGATTACATGCACGATCGCCTTAGGGGGCCACCTGGGCCACCTTAGGGGCCACCTGGCCCACCCCGAGGGCCACCTCCGAGGTGGCCAATTTATCTATTAATAGCAGCGTACTTCCAAAACTCAACCACCAGCACAACCAGGCAATTCTTGGATTATCGAGTGCCGATTGAGTGCCAATGAGTACCTAACTTGACCGAAACGCTGCTGGTACATGTGACTGATAAAGATTAAGCCACACAAGTGGTGGCATGGGCATGAATAACCCCGGAGGTGGCACGGGCATGAATAACCCCGGAGGTGGCACGGGCATGAATAACCCCGGAGGTGGCACGGGCATGAATAACCCCGGAGGTGGCCACGGGCATGAATAACCCCGGAGGTGGCCACGGGCATGAATAACCCCGGAGGTGGCCACGGGCATGAATAACCCCGGAGGTGGCCACGGGCATGAATAACCCCGGAGGTGGCCACGGGCATGAATAACCCCGGAGGTGGCCACGGGCATGAATAACCCTGGAGGTGGCCACGGGCATGAATAACCCCGGAGGTGGCACGGGCATGAATAACCCCGGAGGTGGCCACGGGCATGAATAACCCCGGAGGTGGCACGGGCATGAATAACCCCGGAGGTGGCCACGGGCATGAATAACCCCCCGGAGGTGGCCACGGGCATGAATAACCCCGGAGGTGGCCACGGGCATGAATAACCCCGGAGGTGGCACGGGCATGAATAACCCCGGAGGTGGCCACGGGCATGAATAACCCCGGAGGTGGCCACGGGCATGAATAACCCCGGAGGTGGCACGGGCATGAATAACCCCGGAGGTGGCACGGGCATGAATAACCCCGGAGGTGGCCACGGGCATTAATAACCCCGGAGGTGGCACGGGCATGAATAACCCCGGAGGTGGCCACGGGCATGAATAACCCCGGAGGTGGCCACGGGCATGAATAACCCCGGAGGTGGCCACGGGCATGAATAACCCCGGAGGTGGCACGGGCATGAATAACCCCGGAGGTGGCCACGGGCATGAATAACCCCGGAGGTGGCCACGGGCATGAATAACCCCGGAGGTGGCCACGGGCATGAATAACCCCCCGGAGGTGGCCACGGGCATGAATAACCCCCCGGAGGTGGCCACGGGCATGAATAACCCCGGAGGTGGCCACGGGCATGAATAACCCCGGAGGTGGCACGGGCATGAATAACCCCGGAGGTGGCACGGGCATGAATAACCCCGGAGGTGGCACGGGCATGAATAACCCCGGAGGTGGCCACGGGCATGAATAACCCCGGAGGTGGCCACGGGCATGAATAACCCCGGAGGTGGCACGGGCATGAATAACCCCGGAGGTGGCACGGGCATGAATAACCCCAGAGGTGGCACAGGTATGAATAACCCCGGAGGTGGCACAGGCATGAATAACCCCGGAGGTGGCACAGGCATGAATAACCCCAGAGGTGGCCCCCGAGCCCGGCCCGAGGCCAGGCTCGACTTGTGATAACTTGGTCCACCAGGCTGTTGCTTGATCCCCCACAGAGAGTGGAGGCAAAACGTTTAGAGCTGAGATTGATCCCGTGGAATACCTGTGACCGATTTCGATGGTTCACCCATCACAAGCTGGTGTTCCCTGGCCTATATGCCGGGCCCCGTGAGTCTTCACAGTTCGCTAGCCAACACAGTCGGACTGATCAGATAAGATCAGGAGAAACGTGTCAAGTTGTTCTTCACGAACACTTTCTACTGCATCTCTCACTGTAATATATTTCAAGCTTCCTGTGCAGATTTTCAACCTTATATTCCAATATTTTCTATGAGCATATTATGAGATCTCTCTCGTGTCCTTTCCCAGGAAAATAATTTTAATTCTTCCAGGAAGGTGGGCCTAGGGGCCTGATGGCTGAGTGGACAGCGCTCAGGATTCGTAGTCCTGAGGTTCCGAGTTCGATCCACGGCGTAGGCGGAAACAAATGGGCAGTTTCTTACATTTTGATGCCCTCTGTTCACCTAGCAGTAAATAGGTACCTGGGAGTTAGACAGCTGCCACGGGCTGCTTCCTAGGGGTGTGTAACAAAAGGAGGCCTGGTTGAGGACCGGGCCGCGAGGACGCTAGGGCCCGAAATTATCTCAAGATAACCTCAAGATAGAAGAAGGTTAATAGCGTAAGTGCTTCACTGAGTATGCGATCAGTAAGGGATATCTGTATATCTTCTCGCTCTGTTATCTTGCCTATCCTTAGGTGGATGTGATAACCGCTGTCAGAACAGTGTTTAAAGACGACAATAATCTATATGACACAGTCTCCTGGGGGGGGGGGGGGGTGATGGGTGGCAGGATCTTAAACCAAGAACTAAGATTTGTTGTGAGGACAGTAGCACTCCCGGTTGCAATTCTTTTTACCATGCCGTGGCTCAGTCGACTAAAGCGCGTCCCAGACGTAGGTTCGAACCCTCATGACGGCCATTGTGGATTTGTCCAAGAACTAAGTTCCAGGAGAACCCCAGCACCAACCCCCTGACGACGAAGGCGCCGCCGAGCCGCAAAAGCTCTAAAAAACAAAAGAACGCCGCCGCCACTTACTACTCCTGACGGAGGCGCCGCAGCTGGGCCTTACAGTCAGCCAGCTGCACCCCCAGGTGATGGACGCTCTCCTGGGACACCTCCTCGTCGTCTCCCTCCCCACACAGCGCCCTCAGCAGCTCCAGGTGGTAGGCGTCGCGCTCCTGAACCAGGCGTCGACAGTGATTAACAAGGGTGGTGAAGGCCAGGGGCACCTGCTCCTCCGGGACAGCCTCCACCTGCGTCCACTCCGTCGGCCACACCGCCTCAGGGTTGTCCGTCACCTGCAACATACATGCAATGTGTTAATGCAACGTAGCAAGCGGAAATGCTTGTCTGAGAGCGTAAAAAAGGTTGATTATATACAGAATGGTAAACCGCCAGTGTAGAGAACCACCTTCGGTTCTCTATGGTAGAGGAGAACGACTTGTGATAACTTGGTCCACCAGGCTCTTGCTAGGAGCGGCCCGCCGGCCCACATATCCACTACAGCCTAGTTGGTCCGGCACCTCTTGCAAGAACCTGTCTTAGTACACCATTTGGAATGTATTCACAAACCACTATTCTACTAATGACAGCACAGACTTTTTCCTGTTCCGTTTCACGTGTGTCTGTGTGAGAGAAAAGGTGATTGGCAGTTGAGAGGTGGGACCAAGGAGCTAGAGCTCAACCCTCGCAAGCACAACTAGGTGAGTACATTTTAGCAGCCTACTAATAAGCAATTTTCATCCAACGAAATTTTGTTATCCACTTGCAAACTCTGTGATGCCCTTTGGGGCTGTTCCATTAACGTCACAGGTCAACAGCTGTTCAATGTAAACATTGCAGTGTTTACATTGAACAGCTGTTCAATGTAAACACTGCATAGCTCACGTGTCACAGAGTCTGGACTATTATTACAAGATTTTGGTTAATTTTCTGTTTATTTCCCGTCAGGACCTTTTTTGTTGATATAAACTCAGCTAACATCCATTCACTCTCGTTTTAACACACACACTATGTTTACTAATGTTTGAATATCAGTTGGTTTGTCTTTGTATCTATGCTTTGAATGCCCGATTATTATTTGTTTGTGAAGATCTAACAAATCACGAATATTATCGTTCCTTGTCGGCTCCATTTTGTTCTGTTTTTACACAAACTTGTCATGAAGCCTAAGTCGCCGTGTCTGACCGTTTCCAGTTTAGTCACTCTTAATCCCTATGAATTGTCTATTACCATCTTAACCTGGGTAAATAACGGTCTCCAGGGATCAAAATATCTAGCATCAGATTATCCTGATTTATTTGGCCCGTGTGTTCAATAAATTCCTCCGCCGTTGCATCTGGAAGTTTGTGTATTAGGATAATTTCAAGGTCTTTTCCCGTTCTCTGTTTTCGATTCCAAGTATTTTTGGGCCTTTAGTTTTGAATTTTTCCCGTTCTCTGTATTTATATTCAGCTTTATTATATAAACATGTTCCTTAGTGTGAGTTATTCCCTTGACGTGTAAACATACATACAATCTGGTGTATAGTTTTATCTATCATGTGATTTTTAATAAGAGTTTTTGTATAATATTCAAGCAATTAGATTTTAAGAAGACCAATTATATATATTTATATATATTTATATATGTAAAAGTCTTTTTTTATCGTTGGTGAATTCAGGCTTTGTGTGTTGCGATGATAAAAGAATTTCCATTGTATCTGGGAGGCTTTGTTAGGATTTCTTTTAATCTCATTTTAGAATGAGAGTCACTCTTAGAATGAGAGTCCATCTCATTCTAAGGTGTGCTCACCTAACTGTGCTTGCTGGTGTTGAGCTCTGGCTCTTTGGTCCCGCCTCTCAACTGTCAATCAACTGGTGTACAGGTTCCTGAGCCTATTGGGCTCTATCATATCTACATTATAAACTGTGTATGGAGTCAGCCTCCACCACATCACTTCCTAGTGCATTACATTTGTTAACTACTCTGACACTGAAAAAGTTCTTTCCAATATCTCTATACCTTGAGAGGATTTCGGGAGTTCTTCTACTCCCCGAGCCCGGCCTTAGGCCAGGCTCTACTTGTGATAACTTGATCCACCAGGCTGTTGCTTGGAGCGGCCCGCAGGCCTACATATCCTCTACAGCCTGGTTGGTCCGGCAGTCCTTGCAAGAACTTGTCTAAGTGCCTCTTGAATACATCCATCCTTGTTCCAATAATATTTCTAATGCTTGCTGGGAGGGTGTTGAACAGCTGTGGACCTCTGATGTTCAGACAGTGTTCTCTGATTGTGCCTATGGCACCTCTACTCTTCACTGGTTCTATTCAGCATTTCCTTCCGTACCTTTCGCTCCAGTATGTTGTTATTCTACTGCGCAAATTTGGGACCTGGCCCTCCAGTATCTTCCATATATATATTTTTCATACCTTTCTCGTCTCCTTTCAAGTACAGGGCAGTGGTGCAAGGACTGTGGCCTGGGGCACAGAGCAGCGGTGCAAGGACTGTGCCCTGGGGTACAGATCAGTGGTACAAGGACTGTACCCTGGGGTACAGAGCAGTGGTGCAAGGACTGTACCCTGGGGTACAGAGCAGTGGTGCAAGGACTGTGCCCTGGGGTACAGAGCAGTGGTACAAGGACTGTGCCCTGGGGTACAGAGCAGCGATACAAGGACTGTGCCCTGGGGTACAGAGCAGTGGTACAAGGACTGTACCCTGGGGTACAGAGCAGTGGTACAAGGACTGTGCCCTGGGGTACAGAGCAGCGGTACAAGGACTGTACCCTGGGGTACAGAGCAGTGGTACAAGGACTGTACCCTGGGGTACAGACCTTTTCACTGCACTTGGGCTTGATCTTACTGGACTGACCGTCAATCTCTGCATTCTGTTAGACAGAAAGTTGAAAATCCAACGCCGTTATTCCTAGTGATCTCATTTTATGGGCCATCACTCCATGGTCACGTTTGTCGAATGCCTTTGTGTGAGTGTTCATGACGGCATTCATGACTTGTGACACCCACTCAGGAGTGTGTGTTCATGACGGCACTCAGGAGTGTGTGTTCATGACGGCATTCATGACTTGTGACACCCACTCAGGAGTGTGTGTTCATGACGGCATTCATGACTGTTGTGACACCCACTCAGGAGTGTGTGTTCATGACGGCATTCATGACTTGTGACACCCACTCAGGAGTGTGTGTTCATGACGGCACTCAGGAGTGTGTGTGTGTTCATCCTGGACTTTTAACTATGGAAAACATTCAGTGAAGCGACTGAAGATCTGCTTGACCCAAACAGCTTGACAGACTGCTCACCAAGGGTGCCTGGCCAAGTGACGAAGACCTGTCATCTACACCAACAATTTGATTGACTGAATGATGTGACGCGATTACACCACACAGCCAGAGCCTGTGAGGGCATAATTCGGGCTATTCATGCCCGTGTCCACCTCTTGGCTGGCTTAATCTTCATCAATCCGAGACTCTGATTCAAGACGTCAGGTTCAGGAGCCAGGCCCGTGAGTTTGACCAACACTCTCAAGGTTAATCATTTCTCCCAATCCCTCTGATTGGCTGGTGGGGCCGTCGCTAGGCTTATCAGACTAATTAGATCATGCAGTCAATCAGGAGGCCCAATCAGAGACCGGGCGGCGGGATTATTGATCCCCGGAAGCACCACAAGACACCATTATGTTTTGAATTGTGAACAAAATGAGTCGGAAACTTCATCAGCCAATCAGAGATGTCATCTCAACACGTTGCATGAAATAGTAAATGATCTGATTACAAATGATAAAATACCTCTAATTCTTGCATTGTATCCAGATTTTGCTGTTAACACAGCCCATACAAGGAGTGCCGGAACAACCAAGCTGTGGTGGGTATGTGGGCCTGCGGGCCGCTCCCAGCAACAGCCTGGTGGACCAAGCAGGTATCAACCGCCTGTTGTGGTAGTACTTACAGTAACGATGAGGACCACAGTACATATACCGACATACAACACAATTAAAAAGTAGAAATCGGTACTATTAAATTTGGACAAATCGAATATAATTTTATATTTATGTTGCAAAGACAAACTAACCTAACCTCCCCTAGGCCTAATACACGCTATCTGAAGCCTATTATAGTAGATATTTGTACTATACTAGGCCTAAGAATATTTAAGTGTTTTTCAGCTTCAATTTTGACTATAAAGTCAATAGTATAAAATTCGACTATCTAACTACTTAGTATGTCAATCTTTGTACTATGGTGCACATAGTTACAACTACTATCTAAACAGCAAGGCGAGTTGTATTAACAGACAGAAGTGTATAATCAATGTATAAGCTGTATAATGTGACGACTTAAAATCATAAACAGCCACTTTTGAAAATGTAAAAAAAAAAAAAAAAAAAAAAATGTAAATTGAGAGAGGGGGGGGAGGGGGCGGTGGTCCTGAAATAATTTGAACGCTTTATGAAACAATGATCAGAGGGTATCTGCTTGATATATAGCTATCTTGATATCTAGATATCTTGATATCTAGATATCTAGATATCTTGATATCTTGATATCTTGATATCTAGGTGATATCTCACCACCGCCTACTTCCCAGCCTCCTCACGCGCGCTCACTAACCACGAACACACTCCAGACTAGGGCGCTGCGACATGGGCTCAGCCTGTCGTCCTTCAAAGTACGTTGCTTTTCGCTCGTAGGCGTTACATTCGGCCAGAAATCGTCGTGCTAGAAAATGGAAGCGGCTGGCGAAAGTGACGTACTATTCCGTTTTCTGTCTTGGGTCCTCTGGTAGGTTAGGAGAGACCACTTTAAATTGTCCGTATTCTGTACGCTGGGGAACCTTATAAGGACGGGTTGATCTCATCCCACCTCTTCTCAACTTCTCTTCCTCCTAGCCACCTTTCCTCACCAGTCCAGTCCAGTCACCAGCTCACTCAACCGTCGTGAGAACATCCACGACTGCAACACCCAGCCAATTGCTCGATAACGACAGTATTGCAGCGACCAATGAATGAGCTTCACTTGGGGCGTGGGGAGCCGCTCTAAATGGTCTGTGGCGGATTGTTAATGGACTGCTGTATGTCTTAACGTAAGTGGTTCCGGCCACTGTTAAATGAGGTGTGGTGGGGTTGAATGGGGGTGTTCCGTGTACAGATTTAATATTTAATATCTCTAATATTTACCATAATATCTAATCTAATATTTATTATATTTATTTATTTATTTATTCGTCTCTCCCTCCTACACTAGAAAATACAGACTGAAAGTGCTTAAGCTGTCCCAATAATTTAGATGACTTACTGAGTGGCTTCTGGCCGTAATTATTAACATCTTTACTGACAAAATTAATTACAATTTCCACGCTCTCCAGGTCAGCAATTTCTTCGGCTGTGAATGGGGCTGTTAGTGTGCAACAATACTCCACCCTAGAGAGCACTAGTCTCTTGAAAAGTATCATCACTGGTATGGCATCCCTTGTTTGAGAGGAAGGAAGGAAGGGGCAGCAGTAATGGAGGAAGCAGTGGGAAAATCATTGAATTCATCAGAATGCTGCCTCTGGAAAATTTCCCTATTAAGGCTACTCAATAGCACTGTCGATAGAGCTCCGGCGTGGGGGTCCAGGATTCGAGTCTCCTACAGCCCAGGTGAATAGAATGTTTATTACAACGAAAGTGTGGATGCCAATTTTAAAAATAATTTTTATATATATATATATTAATATATATATATATATATATATATATATATATATATATATATATATATATATATATATGTCGTACCTAGTAGCCAGAACTCACTTCTCAGCCTACTATGCGAGGCCAGATTTGCCTAATAAGCCAAGTTTTACTGAATTAATATATTTTCTCTAATTTTTTTCTTATGAAATGATAAAGCTACCCATTTCATTATGTATGAGGTCAATTTTTTTTATTGGAGTTAAAATTAACGTAGATATATGACCGAACCTAACCAACCCTACCTAACCTAACCTATCTTTATAGGTTAGGTTAGGTTAGGTAGCCGAAAACGTTAGGTTAGGTAGGTTAGGTTGTCGAAAAAACATTAATTCATGAAAACTAGGCTTATTAGGCAAATCGGGCCTTGCATAGTAGGCTGAGAAGTGAGTTCTGGCTACTAGGTACGACACACATATTATATATATATATATATATATATATATATATATATATATATATATATATATATATATATATATATATATATATATATAACATAAAAAATGCTAGAATACAAATGAAAAAATCCATTTATAAAGACACCTCCCCCCCCCTCCCCATCCCCCCCCCCCCCCGCGAAAAAAGTCTAAATAATATTAGTCTTTATTTAAGAAATGAGTTAGAGTTTCGATCCGATGATTTCCTCCTGGCTCGTAATATTCTGAAATATTTCCCACAGTTTTGAACACGTTATCAGACGAAGGTCATTAGAACAATTGTTAATTGTTCACTAACGAGCCACTTGAAGAACACCAAGGCCTGAACATACCACGCGAACCCCGTTTAAGTGAACCCGATGTTCTCAATCTTGAAATGAGGCTAATATAAGACTCGATATAAAACATATATTTATAATGATCAAAGACCATTATACTATATACGTACAACAATTTTTTATATTTATATAAAACAAAAATTCAATGTAACAAAGTAATATACCTTTTTTTACCTTTGTGGTAAACGTAATAATTTATCTAGTGATGACATACAGCAATACTTTGTTATACAATGTATTGTATAATACCGCCGAACCACCGCTGAAACCAGCAACAAGGAGGCCTTCGCGATGACCGGGCCGCGGGGAGGCTAAGCCCCGAAACCATTATAAGGTAACAAGGTCCGTAAGGTAAGGGGAGCCTGACGGCTGATTGAGCAGCGCTCGGTATTCGTAGTCCTGAGGTTCCGGGTTCTATCCCCGATGGAGGCGGAAACACATGGGCTGAGTTTCTTACAGTAGCTCCTATAGTAATTCTACGTGAGTCGTCTTGCTGATAACTTGGTCCACCAGGCTGTTGCTTGGAGCGGCCCGCAGGCCCACATATCCACCACAGCCTGGTTGGTCCGGCACTTCTGCAAGAACTTGTCTAAGTGCCTCTTGAATACATCCACCTTTGTTCCAGTAATATTTCTAATGCTTGCTGGGAGGGTGTTGAACAGCTGTGGACCTCTGATGTTCAGACAGTGTTCTCTGATTGTGCCTATGGCACCTCTACTCCTCACTGGACCTCTGATGTTCAGTGTTCTCTGATTGTGCCTATGGCACCTCTACTCCTCACTGGACCTCTGATGTTCAGACAGTGTTCTCTGATTGTGCCTATGGCACCTCTACTCCTCACTGGACCTCTGATGTTCAGACAGTGTTCTCTGATTGTGCCTATGGCACCTCTACTCCTCACTGGACCTCTGATGTTCAGACAGTGTTCTCTGATTGTGCCTATGGCACCTCTGCTCTTCTCTAGACCTCTGATGTTCAGACAGTGTTCTCTGATTGTGCCTATGGCACCTCTACTCCTCACTGGACCTCTGATGTTCAGTGTTCTCTGATTGTGCCTATGGCACCTCTGCTCTTCTCTAGACCTCTGATGTTCAGACAGTGTTCTCTGATTGTGCCTATGGCACCTCTGCTCTTCTCTAGACCTCTGATGTTCAGACAGTGTTCTCTGATTGTGCCTATGGCACCTCTACTCCTCACTGGACCTCTGATGTTCAGTGTTCTCTGATTGTGCCTATGGCACCTCTGCTCTTCTCTAGACCTCTGATGTTCAGACAGTGTTCTCTGATTGTGCCTATGGCACCTCTGCTCTTCTCTAGACCTCTGATGTTCAGACAGTGTTCTCTGAGTGTGCCTATGGCACCTCTACTCCTCACTAGTTCTTTTCAGCATTTCCTTCCGTACCTTTCGCTCCAGTATGTTGTTATTCTACTGTGCAACGTTATATAACTGTTGTTGATTTATGGACTAAATTACCGGATAACAATAGAATTGGGATCACTGGATTGTTTCAAGAGTAAGTTAGACATATATTTGAATGATTGAGTGGATAAAAACAAACTGCCTCGTATAAGCCAACAGGCCTTCTCCAAGCTTCTATAATACTAATAGTCTGAACTAAATAAAATATATTCAACACTCTTTATCATATTTTTAATTATCAACCTCTTGGGCTGGACGGTAGAGCGCCGGTCTCGCTTCATGCAGGTCGGCGTTCAATCCCCCGACCGTCCACACAATCCTGACCCCTTCCCAGTGCTATATAGTAATGGCTTGGCGCTTTCCCCTCATAGTTCCCCCTCCCCTTCCCTCTGGTATTTTACATTTTCATTTATTCAATATACATTTATAGATTTTTAATTTAAATATTTATAGCGCCAATTAGTCTGGCAATGATAACGTTGATGTTGCCAATGCCTGAGGGATTAATGCAATATATCTGTGTACAAATTCCTGTTGCCATGTGTAGCGTGTGCGCGCGCGCGTCTGGTCAACCTGTCCTCCTACAGCCTGTCCTCCTACAGCCTGTCCTCCTACAGCCTGTCCTCCTACAGCCTGTCCTTCTACAGCCTGTCCTCCTACAGCCTGTCCTCCTACAGCCTGTCCTCCTACAGCCTGTCCTTCTACAGCCTGTCCTCCTACTGCCTGTCCTACTACAGACTGTCCTCCTACAGCCTGTCCTCCTACAGCCTGTCCTTCTACAGCCTGTCCTCCTACAGCCTGTCCTCCTACAGCCTGTCCTCCTACAGCCTGTCCTCCTACAGCCTGTCCTCCTACAGCCTGTCCTCCTACAGCCTGTCCTCCTACAGCCTGTCCTCCTACAGCCTGTCCCCCTACAGCCTGTCCTCCTACAGCCTGTCCTTCTACAGCCTGTCCTCCTACAGCCTGTCCTCCTACAGCCTGTCCTCCTACAGCCTGTCCTTCTACAGCCTGTCCTCCTACAGCCTGTCCTCCTACAGCCTGTCCCCCTACAGCCTGTCCTCCTACAGCCTGTCCTCCTACAGCCTGTCCTTCTACAGCCTGTCCTCCTACAGCCTGTCCTCCTACAGCCTGTCCTCCTACAGCCTGTCCTCCAACAGCCTGTCCTCCTACAACCTGTCCTCCTACAGCCTGTCCTCCTACAACCTGTCCTCCTACAGCCTGCCCTCCAACAGCCTGCCCTCCAACAGCCTGTCCTCCTACAACCTGTCCTCCTACAGCCTGTCCTCCTACAACCTGTCCTCCTACAGCCTGTCCTCCTACAACCTGTCCTCCTACAACCTGTCCTACAACCTGTCCTCCTACAACCTGTCCTCCTACAACCTGTCCTCCTACAACCTGTCCTCCTACAACCTGTCCTCCTACAACCTGTCCTCCTACAACCTGTCCTCCTACAACCTGTCCTCCTACAGCCTGTCCTCCTACAACCTGTCCTCCTACAGCCTGTCCTCCTACAGCCTGTCCTCCTACAGCCTGTCCTCCTACAGCCTGTCCTCCTACAGCCTGTCCTCCTACAGCCTGTCCTCCTACAGCCTGTCCTCCTACAGCCTGTCCTCCTACAACCTGTCCTCCTACAACCTGTCCTCCTATAACCTGTCCTAGTACAGCCTGTCCTACAGCCTGTCCTCCTACAAAGATCGTCGCTTTTCGCTCGTAGGCGTCACATACGGCCAGAAATCGTCGTGCTAGAAAATGGAAGCGGCTGGCGAAAGTGACGAACTGTCCCGTTTTCTGTTTTGGGTCCTCTGGTAGGTTAGGGGAGACCACTTTAAACTGACCGTTTTCTGTTTTGGGTCCTCTGGTAGGTTAGGGGAGACCACTTTAAATTGTCCGTTTTCTGTTTTGGGTCCTCTGGTAGGTTAGGGGAGACCACTTTAAATTGACCGTTTTCTGGAGGTTGGGAGACCTGAGGAGGACGGACTATAGGTCGACTGTTCTGGTCGTCGACCAGCCCGCGTCCTCGCCAGCTTTCACGTCGTCAATAAACTGATGTACTAAATTGCCCGAACCTAACCCAACCGCGAACCCAAGGATAGAAAACGGGACATCACATCAATTTTGCCAGCCGCTGTGATTTTTAGTAATGTACATCAGTTTGGCCTTGCTAGGGGAGGCATACGTCAAAAATACGACGCAGTAGTGGGCAAAATGTTTGCATATTATGACTACTTAAAGAGGGGAAAACTATTTCAATTTCACAATTAAGGCGCGTCTGGGATCCTCTCGGACGTAGGTTCGAACCTTCGGCACGGCCTTTGTGGATATGTTTATTTCAGATATATTTTATACCGGTTATGACCTTACTGGGGTCAAAACTTTTGTTTATTGTTTTATTCTGGCGCGCGCCAGCAGAGGGCGGTGGGGGGGGGGGGGGTTGCCTCTCTCCTGTGATGCAATTATAACGCTCTCCGCACTTGGTTATATTGGCACTAGGTTCATCATGTGTGTGGTGGAGGGTGGGGGTGGGGGGGGTGGTGGTGGGTGGTGGCGGCGGGGGGTGGTGGTGGCGGCGGCGGGGGTGAAGGTGGTTGTGCTCATACTGTTCTTTTAGGATTTCACTAATTTCTTTATCATTCTCTGTGGACGAACCTTCAGTTGTAAGTAAAGATCCAATAACTGGTCGAGGTTTATTTTGATTTTCCACATATGAAAAAAATATTTCGGATTTTTCCTTATCTCTTGTATAGCTTTCTGTTCCAATTCCATTTCCTCAGACTCATATGATCGCTTCAACGTTTGTTCTATTTCCTCAATCTCCCTGCTTAGGCTTGTTTTCCTTGCTTGTGATAGTTGTGTCTGCCGAAGCATTTCCGTTATTTTTTTCCTTCTCTGTACCGTCGTCTCCGTTCTCTTTCTAGAGTGGTCCTCTTTCTGCCCCTCCTCACAGGTACGTGCTTCAAGCAGACCTTGTAAGCTTCAGCTGTCAGTTGAGCTATTCCCTGTGTGGGAGTTTTGTCGCTTAAGACCGTCTCCCATTGAATGGTTGCAAGGTCTACATTTATTTGTTCCCAGTCAATCCTCTTATTGTTGAAATTGAATTGATTGAATATTCCTTCTCGCTTGTTGGGTCTCTTAGACCTACTACCGTTATTTATGCTAGTTCGCACTTCAATGAGCTTATGGTCTGAGTATGAAGTATCTGAGATTGTGATATCCCTGATTAGTTCATCATTGTTTGTGAATAACAAGTCTAGTGTGTTTTCGTTCCTAGTTGGTTCTGTAATCTGTTGATTGAGCGAGAATTTGTCACAGAATCTCAAAAGTTCTCTGATCTATGGTTAGTTATTCCCAGGTTGATTTCCTGATATAATGTTATATGTGAATTGTAAATACAAATTACTGGTGATATGTACCTGCATGTTAAATATTAAACATTTACAAATACCTGTACTCACCCACCTATTTGTACTCGCTTAGTTGTACTTGCGAGGGGTTGAGCTCTGGCTCTTTGGTCCCGCCTCTCAACCGTCAATCAACTGGTGTACAGGTTCCTGAGCCTATTGGGCTGTGCATTTGACAGCGAGCGACGCATTACCCCACACATGTTTAACGTCCAACACACGCTGACACGACAGTTGTTTTTAAACAATGTATACTAGAGCAGACGTGAGACCTGGATAGTGACGTGAGGCCTGGATAGTGACGTGAGACCTGGATAGTGACGTGAGGCCTGGATAGTGGCGGGAACTAGCCTCGGACTGTAACTTTCACAACTATCCAGGCGCTTTATGAGATATTATTGACCTTAGACGACGTACATGATATGTCATTTGTTACAAGGCGTTTGTGGAACCCCCTTACAGTGGCCACGAGAGTGCAGAGGACAACAGCGGTAAAAAGAATGGGGCGCGTTCGAGGCACCGTTATTTGACTCAAACGTGTTAACATTAGATCAATGCACATTTGTTGATTAAATAGAGAATATCAATATTAAATGATATTCTGAATGATCCATCTTAGGGAGTACCTCTTGTAAGAGGACTAGAAGCATCTTGTAGTTAAGCAATCACACGCGCGCGCGCACACACACACACACACACATACACATACACATACACATACACACACACACACACACACACACACACACACACACACACACACACACACACACACACACACACACACACACACACACACACACACACACACACACACACACACACACACACACACACACACACACACACACACACCACACACACACACACACACACACACACACCACACACACACACACACACACACACACACACACATTCCCAGTCCCAGAAATAAGAGGCATGAGTTATGAGGAAAGGCTGCGTGAACCGCACCTCACATCGCTGGAAGACAGAAGAGCTGGGGAGACATGATCACCACATACAAGATTCTCAGGAGAATTGACAGGGTGGACAAGGATGGATTATTTAACACTGGTGGTACACGAACAAGGGGACACAGTGTGATGATCTGGGGCTCAGATCATTGGTTCTCCCTTCTCCCCTCTTTTCCCTCCCCTTCTCCCCTCCTTTCCTTCTCCCTCTCCCCTCCTTCCTTCTCCCCTCCCCTTGGCCGTCATTCGTCTCCTCCTCTTCCCCCCCCCCTGTCGCCCATTTGTCAGGGTCAAGAGGTTGACCTGAGGGTAGGGTGGTCGTGGATACCTTGGCTTCTCCCACTCAATTCCCCACTCAGATATTTCCCTCTCCACCCCCTCTCATCCCTCTCTGTCCCTCTCAGCAGCGGCCTTCCCCATACCAGGCAGAGTCAAATGTCCCTACTCCTATCTTAGAGGAGACAGGCTTGAACATAAATTATCAGTTTTGTAAACATTGCTCGCAGGTGCCTGGGCTCCATAGACGCGCCTTGTCCCTCTTCTCTTTAGCTGGGGAGAGCTGACTCAATCTTCAGAAATTCATGTAGCTTTCCACGACAGATCAGTGACGGTGATTGGCCTGAGATAAGGGCCAAGTCCTTATTGGCCCTAGAGAGCCAGACCTCAGGCCTACGTGTTAAATGGTTGGCCAGTGCCAAAATAATGGGTGGAGCCCTGGGGCTGTATTAGATGGTGGGAGGAGCAATCCTTCCCAGCAATAAGTTGGAAAAACTAAATTTCATCAGTGTGTCTTGGGAGTGTATTAGGAACAGGGCCGCAAGCCCGTATCCTCGGGGCTGAGGGCAGCCATCAACATCGTGGCCGTAGTGCGGGTATTTAAGGTAGAGTAGCACTTGAGTTTTGTGTCCTCGGTAAATATCCATTGTGCCTCTAGGGAAATAGAATAGGTTATGTGTTCAAATTGTCTTAATTTACATGTTTCATAAAATAAATTGTATAGCTTGTCCAGTGGTATTCACTTAACTCCCCTTTGATATATTTTGCTACTTTGTCATTTTTAGGTGTTGTATTGGAAGCCCCCATGTTCTCCTACTATTAATAGATACTAAAGTTGCCCTTGGATTTAAATTAGTAACGTAAATTACACAAACTAATTTTCCAAAATTTATTACTGAAATTCATATTACCCGGAGTCCCATGATTACTGATTCCTTGCCTTCCTGGGGGATCGGTGATAAGACACATTCAGGTATGGTTGGTCAGGAAGGTGGTGGCAGTGTAAATGTGTTTTGTTATTGTTTTTTTTTTACTAATAACCCTTGTCCTTGGTGTATCTTCCTCATTTAATATTCCTCTTACATACGTGGCAGTCCAGTGAGGGGTCATACTGGACTGTAACAGTGTTAAGCTGGGGTATTGAGTGAAGAGACAGAGATGTACAACAGAGAGCGTATATTACGATCACGAGAGATAACAAGATAACAGGATTAATACTGGGGTACATTGGGTTATTACAATAGAGGCCGCGGTTATTATTAACAGAGGGAAGCGGTCGTTACAATGGTAGCAGCGGTGTTTCAATAATTTCTTGACGATTATTGAAGCCTCACGCGCCTGTCCGTTCGGTTATGTTATGTGGTGAGGGTGCAGCCGGGGCCCATGAGATAGAGTCGACGGTAATCCTATGTGGTGCGATTCGCATAGAGTAGGCGATTCTAGGGTCGTGCGGGGCTGGTAAGTTTAATTACAGTCACTTAAGTGTATGCGCTAGCAGGCAGTTAAGTGTGGAGGCCGCCTTGGGTAGTTGGACAGGGTATTATTTTTCTCGACCCTCTGCAACTACAGACAAGGGTGCTGCGTGGTGGTTTTCGCAGCAACAATTCTAGGTGTCGAATTGTCGGGGCGGGGAAGTATTAGGACGCTAATTATTATCCCTGAGGGCGTGGTAGGCGACCCAATCGCTAGATTTTTACGGTACAGCCATGAAGGTACCAAGAGTCACTGAGGGATGGTGTAGTAGATTCTCTAGCAACGGAATTACGGTGGTGTCGGACAGTTAGATCCGTCGGTTGTTCCGCTATCTAGTCTAACCGTTGACCGCGAAGGACGGGATTATTTGGTACTGTCGGCATCTAGGTGGATGTGGTTACCTAGGCTTGGAGAAGCGACAGGGCGGGCCGGGACGGGACGGTTATAGGTTAAATCGAGATTTCCTTAAGTACTAAATTAAGTTCCCTGTATATTAAGTTCCTTTTCAGGTTAAGTATCCCTTCGTAGTTAAGTGTTTCCCCTTGTTTACGTAATTCTCGTATATAAGTGTTATTATTTTTTCTAAGTATTTGTTTTACATGTTTAAGTCTGGATTTTGTTTTCGTATTGTGCAGTATTAATTCTTTGAGGGAATTACTAAAAGGTGAGTGGTTTACTGTGTTCAAGTGAAGTGCGGTGTATAAAGTGAAGTCAGTGAAAGAACTGAAATCAGTGAAATCGTGGGAAATTTTTGTGATGACATTTTTCAAAGTCGCTTGGAAAATCTCAATTTCGGAATAAATTCTAGTTTTGTACCTGGCCATACGATCATCGGGTCGTCAGTGTTAATTCAAGTGTGCGATTAAAGTGGTCCGAGTGCGAACTTTGAGAGACCAAAAGTCGAATTTTGGTCATTTAAGCGAATTAGCGTTGGGACTCTGAATTTTCTAGCGGTTTTACTCAGCGCCCAGTGTGACAGCGCTCAGTAATTGTTTGCGCTCAACCAAGTGTCTAAGTGTCTCGCGAGTAGTGGATTCAGTTCAAGTGATAAGCGAACTACACGTCGGTATTTAATTTATAATTTTGAGAAAAGAAATACTTGGTTAATTAAGAATTAGTGCGGAGACAACTTTCTGAGGATTAGGCTTCGTGACAGTGAGCGCACTTCAATTTTTGTATACTTATCAACGTGTCTAGGTGGTTAGCGAGTGTTATATTCCGTTAAAGTAACAAGTCAACTACGCGCCAGTATTTAAATTATAATTTTGGGAAATTACTTACTAATTTTTTCTTAAGGTTGAGCGCGACTCTGTAGCCGTGAGCGTCGCAGCTATCAGTGTATATTTCTCAGTATTCTACAACGCGACCGGCGGTGCACAAGTGTATGCTATGTAAACATCGAGTTCATACAGTAACGTAAATAATTAATTTAACATTAATTTGGTTTAACTAATAATACTTATAATTATATCCGAGCGCCGTTGTTAGCGTCGGGCGTTGCGGAATTAAAAATAATTGTTGAAGATATAAACATCGCGCCAGTGTTAAATTAACGTTACCGTCATTCATTCCTAGTGCGCCTAAGATTTTCAAGAAAAATTTAGGAAATTCAGTTAACGTAAAATGTTGTATTTATTGTGCGCTGGTAAACTAGACTGATTATTTTCGATAAATAAAATAGAGGTGAAACTAAATTATTTACAGTAAATTCAGTGTAGTCCCTTTCGCGTAAATATTACTTGTATAATTTCAGTATATTTTGTTAAAGAATGCGGTAATTATCAATTTTCTAAGATTTATATTGGATTTACATTTACAGACAAGAAAGTCGTACTGTAATTCTTTTTATATTTGCGTTACCAGTCCACTTCGAGTGTCTAATATAGTGGAAATTAATTACATTTTTTCAAGTTTATTCTAGTAGTCCGTTCATTTAATAATTAACGTAACCTTTTTGGGTCGTTTATAAGTGCGCATATATAGGTTGTTCAACATCGTATACAGTGTTTGTTTCACAAGTATTGATTAGTAGTCGATGCCGGCTGCGTATTTCTATCTGTCCGCATATAAATTTTACGAATGAGAGAAGAGGATAATATGACTAAGAAATTCATTCATTGGTGTAGCGTAGTCAGCGAGACTGACGCCGACAGCTGTCATCGCCTTGTCAACGGGCGACGGTCCTCACTGGGGCTCGAGAATTCGATTAGGAAGGGTGGCGATATATGGTACTTCCGGTTTGGTCACACGGAACATTTTTACCAAGGATTGAGGTTAGGGAACATTTTGTGGTTTGCTAGAAGTTATGGATGAAACCGAATCGTGTGTTAAAAGTTCACCCTGATCCGACGACGGGTCTTGAAGTTACGTCTTGGGGTGAAAATGGTTTTTATCAATGAATGGACATTGTATACAGACGCACCCTCCCCAATACCCCATCCTTACCCAAGCACCCCTACCTGCCTACAACCCCCAACCTCAAACCCTCCCTACCTACAACCCTATTCCCCAACCTTACCTGCAGGCCAACCCATGCCCACCCCAATCCCTGGCAGTCCCATACCAACCCCAGCCAAATACCACCCAACCCCTTGTCGACGCGTTATTAGAATTGTGGAAAACTACATTTCCCTCGCAACTCCCACCCTTACAACCCCCTGTTTACAACCCCCCTCCACAACCCACCCCCGGCCTGCCTTCACCCTCCCACCTATCCCCCCAACCCATCCAACCAACCCCTCCTGTTACCCACCCTACCCCCTCCATTAATCCTACACCTTGCTCCTCACCTCCCCTCCACCCCTCTTCCCCCCCTACCCCCATTCCTAGTGTCGCCTCTACAGAAGTTGCTGGGGAAGGTAGCCAGCGGGCTTCTGGGACGCGTAAAATTGGTGATGAAATTTGTTGGAAGTGTCATGGCCGAGGCCATTACAGGTATGTGTGCACGAGCACACGGGTCAAGGGTGACCCAGAACAGGTCAGCACGTTGGCTGGCAGACCTACGTTTGAGATGACGGTTGAAGGTGTGAGATTGACAGTTTTTGTGGACACCGGAAGTCAAGCAACTCTCATTAAAAAGTCAGCCTTCAGCACACTTAAAGAGACACGCCTTAAGCGTTGTGGGAAGCATTTAACAGCAGTAAATGGTCAACATATTAATATCTTGGGCCAGGCCACTCTCAATTTTGAAGTGGGTAAGGGAGAAGCTTACCGACACACTTGCACGGTTGTCGAGAATCTTGCATTCCCGGGTCAGATTTTGTTGGGAATGGATTTTCTGGGACGAGTTAACTATTCTTTGTCGGCTCAAGAGGGAGCAAGGAAGTGTAGAATGAAGTTGGGCCAGGTAGTGTATCCCATTAAAATGGTAGATCATCCTCCAGTAATTGCTTCCATTAGTAAGAAACAGAAGTACAACATTCACTACCCTAAGTTGTTGTTTAAGTCTCTTCCAGACACAGAGAAGAAATCATGTGGGTTACATGCCTTGGTGAAACAATGTTGCCCACCACATTCAGTTAAATTCGTTAAAGTATCAGTGGGACGTCACATTGCACCAGGTACCACCCTTCAGGTGGCTGGGAGATGTGACAGGTTGTTGATCCCTCATCACTTGATCACAGTGCTTGATAAAGGTGCCCTTATTCCAGTTGTCAATCTCTCGCACAAAACCTATCGTTTCAGGGCAGGTGATAGGGTGTCTCAGGCAACACTTGTAGAAAATACAGGAATTTTTCAGTATCAAAGCCGGGAGGAGATGCCAGCCACCACAGCACAATGTAGTGCACTTAATGTTATAGAAAGTAGTACACAGGGAAAACACAGGACCGAGACAGGGAAAAGTAGTTATACTCAGGAAGTTGATAAGTTAATCTCGGCTCTGGATTTGCAACATGTGCAACAGTCAGATAGGAAACTTTTGAGAGGGATTTTACGTAAATTCCCTAGACTGTTTGCAACAGAAGACGATCAGATCGGGCTTCTGGATAGGATCGAGCATGTTATTCCTACAGGTGATCATCCTCCTATTTACACCCGTCAATGGAGACTTCCGGAACGGGCGAAGGAAGTAATTAGGGATGAGTGTCAGAAAATGTTGAGACAGGATGTGATAGAGCCTAGTACATCACCATGGTTGTCGCCAGTAGTGTTGGTACGTAAACCGGATGGTAGTTATAGGTTTTGTGTTGACTACCGAAAGATAAACGAAATTACTAAAGGTGATGTGTATCCTTTGCCACGGATACAAGAAATAATAGATCAGTTTGGGGCAGCCAAATACTTTTCTACTCTGGATGCGAAATCTGCGTATTGGGCCATCCCAGTTGCTGAGAAAGATAGAGAAAAGACCGCCTTCTCTGATGGGGTTCATACTTATCAATTCAAGCGGATGCCTTTCGGGTTAAAGACAGCGCCTTCATCATTTCAGAGGGCAATTAATTATATCCTCAGTCCAGTCTTGGGGAGGCACTCGTTAGCGTACCTGGATGATGTGGTTATCTACTCCAGGACGTTTGATGAGCATTTACGAGATTTGACTGAGACGTTGGCACTGTTAGATAAGGCGGGGTTCAAACTTAACGTGAGTAAGTGCACTCTGGCATCTCAGAAATTCAAGTTTCTGGGATTCCAGGTGAGCACAGACGGTATCCGACCTGACCCCGACTCATGTCGTGCCATTGCTGACATGCCTACACCTAAGACAGCAAAGGATGTTCGAAGGTTTCTGGGGGCAGCCGGATATTTCCGTCGCCACATTGAGGGTTTTGCAAGTACAACAGCACCGTTAACTGAGCTTACTAAGAAAAATGTTAAATTCGTTTGGAAACCTGAGCATGATAACGCTTATGCAAAATTAAAAAGTCAACTCATTACCACCCCAGTCTTGGCAGTACCGGATTTTGATAAGGAGTGGGAAGTACACACTGACGCCAGTGGCATAGCTATTGGTGGGTGCTTAATGCAACGTGATAATGACAATCTTCCTCACCCAGTAGCATATTTCAGCAGGAAGGTTAAGGGTCCGGAGGTCCGCTATTCTGCAACGGATAGGGAAGCTTTGGCTGTGGTAGAAAGTGTCAGGTACTTTGAACCGTATCTTTTCCAACGTCACTTTGTCATTTATACAGATCACAGGGCGTTGACTCATATTTTTAAGAAAAGAACTAAGTGCCCTCGCATGTCACGTTGGTCTCATGAACTAGCTGCTCACTCATTCCAAATACTTTACAAGCCTGGTCCATCACATGTTGTACCAGACACTTTGAGTAGAAACATTGCTACTGTTAACGTAAATCTTAATATTGAAAATATTTCCAGTGAGAAAATGCGAGAATTCCAGATGAACGAACCAAGGTGGAAGGAAATTATTGAACTTTTGGAGGGAGGAAAATATCCGTCGAAGAAACGTAATTTAGCAATTCATGATTTTGAAATGAAGGATGGGGTCTTATTTTATGTAAAGGGACAGCAGGATCGTGCAGTTTTTCAGTTGGTTATCCCAGAGGTGTTGAAGAAGTCGGCGTTGAAACTCGCACATTCGTCTAAGATTGCAGGTCATCCGGGGATTTTTAAAACTCACATGAAAGCCAAGTCACTCTTTTTCTTCCCCGGTATGTTAACAGAGGTCATTAACTTCGTTAAGTCCTGTGGTCACTGTCAAAGGAGGAAAGGTACCCTTAAGGTACAAGCTCCATTGCAAGAATTCCCAGAAATTTTGGAACCTTTAGATCGGGTGGGGGCTGATCTGATTGATCTGCATCACAGTCATTCAGGAAACCGTTACGTATTGGTGTTGGTAGACCACCTGTCCAGGTACACCACACTGATTGCATTGCCTCAGAAGGATTCACGAACTGTTGCAAAGGCGTTCTTAGATAGGTTCGTCACTGTATTTGGTCCCCCTAAAGTGTTAGTTTCTGACCGAGGTCAGGAATTTAATGGGAATATTTTTAGAGAAGTATGTAAAATTATAGAAACCACGTCAGCATTCACTACGGCTTATCACCCTCAGGCTAACGGCATGACAGAACGGACGAACCGGTCAGTTAAAGATATGCTTGCAATTCTTGCAGAGCATGATGCAAATTCGTGGGACGAACAACTCCCCTATGTCCAGCTAGCTCTGAACACTGCCATCCATCAGTCCATTAACACCCAACCCCTTTTGCTGTTCACAGGGCATTCATGTAATTTCCCGTCAGGTCTGCTTAACAGACATAATATTGTGTATGGGGAAGATTACCCATCAGAAGTTTTAAATAAGATGAAAAATGCATGGAGAATTGCAGCTAGGGCTTCCAAGACAGCACGAGACCGCTATGCTCAGCATTATGACAAGAAGGTACGACCTCTTGAGTTGAAAGTTGGGAGTCTTGTGTTGAGAGTTAATGAGGCGGCTCCTGCCAATCAGAGTAGGAAACTTGCACCTAGATGGCGGGGCCCTTACCGAGTAATTGAAAGAAAAGGTCCGGTTAATTTTGTTATTAAAGGTATTTTTGAAGACCAAGTTGAGAGAACGATTCACATTAATAAATTAAAACCTTATCACGCGAGGGAGGAACTAGAGCTGCCTTCAGCAAGTCTAATTCCTGACCTGTCTAATGATCCAAGTGCTGAGTCAGATGATGAGGATGACCTCCTGTCAGATCTCATCAGTAGTCAAGTTCAATCTTGTCACCCTATGGTAACAAGGTCGCGAGCTGTACAGTAAATTGGTAATGATCTCCCCTAGTCAGGTTTAGTAATTTCATAATAATTATCCTGTAGAGGCACTGGTGTGTATTTACTGAGGTACATGGCTCAGGTAGCATACTTGCCTTGCTCTGGGGTTTCCAACTACCTATACCTCAGAGTAATATCCATGCTTCCGCCATTTGTTGTTGTCTGTCTTTCTCAGGTCTGATGGTACACCAGTTCCAGCCTCCCAGTCACACGTGAACCAGGGATCGAGATCAGCAGGTCTGGGGATGACCCACCTGGCTGATAAGATCGGGGTCTGAGGCACGTTACATAAAGTCCTCCCCCTTGTACCCGGTAACTCGTCAATTGGTTATCCGGAAGGGGTGACTGGCGTACAGTCACCCGGCCGACACCTCACGTCACTAACGAGGTTGTCCCAGTCCAGCCATGCTGTCATCACGGAGCAGAGTCCAGTCACCATCACAACCGTGGGCTAGCTGTCTCAAGGTCACCAACCACGCCCACCAGCTGCGTAGTCAAGACTGCGGGAAAACCGGAAGTGGAAGAAGAGTGGTCTACGAAGAAGAACGCTAATTGCAAGGACTTGTCAGCTCTTATCAAAACCTGTGGTTGCGTCGTCTGTGGAAACCAAGATGCAACGCGGTGGTCTCAGGTACGAACAGCACTACCCCTTCAGAGTGCTCGCGGAATCGCCAGATGAGGTACAATCCTGTACCTCGGCCCAAGTTCAGCTACACGAGGGGTTGCACGGAAGGTGTACCGGCCCAGTAGTACCGGGATGACAAGTAAACGCCGGTAGATGACGTCGCCCAGGAGCTGAGGCAGGGCCCACCTGTCCTGTCACCATGCCATCCTCTTCAACGCCACTCGAACCTCACTACCAACGCGAGACATCGTGACACGTCGAAGCTGTGCTCTACTGTGGCAGCCATGGTTAACAACAATCCATCATGACTGTTTGGGGAGCGATAAGAAGAGGTGAACCCGGGTTCCTGTTAGCGGGGTCCACCTGAGCTGACAGCCGCCAGCTGTCAGCTGTCACTCAAGTCAGGTGCGGGTAGTACGAGACCCCCTGTACTGTCCGTAGTTGGCCGAGGCCGGAAATGGAACTTCCAGACGACCAAGATCTTCAAGCAACATGAGGTAGTCGCCGGAATCTACAGCAACGAAATGTCAACAGGAACGAAAGAGAGAAAATATTTATAGAAAAGTTTCATATACAAATAAACGCTATTAATATAGTAAACTGTGGTAACTCGGAACAGTTCAACTTTTAATTTTCCATCTGATAGTAAGCACCTATACACCTTCGGAAAGTTCTCTGGACCAGTATTAAATGTTGAAAACTAGAATTAGTGAAATAGAGAAATAAATCTAGAAAGTGAACATTAGAAAACGACCCTGTCTCTAGATAAGTTGTATGAGTGAACTGGTTTGAGAACCATCTAGTAGGATCTCTAGAAACGTTGATCAGTGGGGAACTTTATCTAGATTTTTCTAGATCCTAGATACTGATAGTTATACATATATTTTTTTTTTAATTTTTTTTGTGGTTTACTGAACAATAAGGGTGTGGTACACAGTCTGACAAATGTGTTCACCCGCTGTTGTTGTGGACTTGAATATGAACTCTGGGATATTAGGAGTTTGAGGAACTTATATCCAGAGTGTTGTTGTTGGTTAAGGGACATGTCTGTGGACATTGAATTTTTTTTAATAATAAAAATATTTCTGTGTCTTTTCTTTAGATTTTAAGATTGGGATGCGCTGTGGTGGACAGTTGCCACAGGTGTGGAGTGGAACACTAGGTCCCTGAGAGGTAGTGTTCTTCTATGTTGATATAATTTTATAATTTTGTTAATTTTTTTTAATGACATTGATTTTTTTTTTATTTAATGTTTTGTGTGATGTGTTTGATCTTTATTCCGGGTGGAATACTGGGATAGCTGAAGGCTATCAGCTGATTTTAGCTAGTTAGTAATTGTTAGGTTGGGATTTCTCCAGTTATTTGTTACTATATCAAGACAGGTATAGGATATTTTGTCTTCCAGGTAGTTGGAAGGGTACGTGGCTGCATCCAAGTGGACAGTCAGGATTATAAGGACGGTCTCTGTCCTTATGTTTTATGTATTATTACTGTTGTGTTGATAGGTATAAATACATGCTGGGGCACACCTTTTGGGTGTGCCGTTATTGTTGTTGGAGTATTGGATGGAATTAGTTAGGATTAGATAATTTCTTTTGTTTTGAGGCATTGGTTTAAAATAGTGTTGGGTTAAAAATGTTGTTTTTGGAGTTAATGGTTAGGGTAGGGCAGGATTTCTGGATAAGAAAAGTGTGTGTAACTTGCTTTACACACAAATTTCTTAATTTCCGAGGAGGGGGAGTTGTGATGATCTGGGGCTCAGATCATTGGTTCTCCCTTCTCCCCTCTTTTCCCTCCCCTTCTCCCCTCCTTTCCTTCTCCCTCTCCCCTCCTTCCTTCTCCCCTCCCCTTGGCCGTCATTCGTCTCCTCCTCTTCCCCCCCCCTGTCGCCCATTTGTCAGGGTCAAGAGGTTGACCTGAGGGTAGGGTGGTCGTGGATACCTTGGCTTCTCCCACTCAATTCCCCACTCAGATATTTCCCTCTCCACCCCCTCTCATCCCTCTCTGTCCCTCTCAGCAGCGGCCTTCCCCATACCAGGCAGAGTCAAATGTCCCTACTCCTATCTTAGAGGAGACAGGCTTGAACATAAATTATCAGTTTTGTAAACATTGCTCGCAGGTGCCTGGGCTCCATAGACGCGCCTTGTCCCTCTTCTCTTTAGCTGGGGAGAGCTGACTCAATCTTCAGAAATTCATGTAGCTTTCCACGACAGATCAGTGACGGTGATTGGCCTGAGATAAGGGCCAAGTCCTTATTGGCCCTAGAGAGCCAGACCTCAGGCCTACGTGTTAAATGGTTGGCCAGTGCCAAAATAATGGGTGGAGCCCTGGGGCTGTATTAGATGGTGGGAGGAGCAATCCTTCCCAGCAATAAGTTGGAAAAACTAAATTTCATCAGTGTGTCTTGGGAGTGTATTAGGAACAGGGCCGCAAGCCCGTATCCTCGGGGCTGAGGGCAGCCATCAACATCGTGGCCGTAGTGCGGGTATTTAAGGTAGAGTAGCACTTGAGTTTTGTGTCCTCGGTAAATATCCATTGTGCCTCTAGGGAAATAGAATAGGTTATGTGTTCAAATTGTCTTAATTTACATGTTTCATAAAATAAATTGTATAGCTTGTCCAGTGGTATTCACTTAACTCCCCTTTGATATATTTTGCTACTTTGTCATTTTTAGGTGTTGTATTGGAAGCCCCCATGTTCTCCTACTATTAATAGATACTAAAGTTGCCCTTGGATTTAAATTAGTAACGTAAATTACACAAACTAATTTTCCAAAATTTATTACTGAAATTCATATTACCCGGAGTCCCATGATTACTGATTCCTTGCCTTCCTGGGGGATCGGTGATAAGACACATTCAGGTATGGTTGGTCAGGAAGGTGGTGGCAGTGTAAATGTGTTTTGTTATTGTTTTTTTTTTTACTAATAACCCTTGTCCTTGGTGTATCTTCCTCATTTAATATTCCTCTTACATACGTGGCAGTCCAGTGAGGGGTCATACTGGACTGTAACAGTGTTAAGCTGGGGTATTGAGTGAAGAGACAGAGATGTACAACAGAGAGCGTATATTACGATCACGAGAGATAACAAGATAACAGGATTAATACTGGGGTACATTGGGTTATTACAATAGAGGCCGCGGTTATTATTAACAGAGGGAAGCGGTCGTTACAACAGGTGGAGACTGAGTACCCACATGAGTCACAGAGGCGTTAGAAAGATCCTTCAGTGTGGGAGTAGTTAACAAGTGGAATGTATTAGGCAGTGATGTGGTGGAGGCTGACTCCATACACAGTTTATAATGTAGATATGATAGAGCCCAATAGGCTCAGGAACCTGTGCACCAGTTGATTGACAGTTGAGAGGCGGGACCAAAGAGCCAGAGCTCAACCCCCGCAAGCACAACTAGGTGAGTAGACTCACTGACAGAGTGCCTCTGCTGTGGTGTAATGTGCTGTACTCTGCTGTGATTTTCTCTGTTATGATATATATTGTGCTCTGCTGTGATGTGCTCTGCTGGGATGTGCTCTGTTGTGATGTGCTCTGCTGGGATGTGCTCTGCTGTGATGTGCTCTGCTGGGATGTGCTCTGCTGTGATGTGCTCTGCTGGGATGTGCTCTGCTGTGATGTGTTCTGCTGTGATGTGCTCTGCTGGGATGTACTCTGCTGGGATGTACTCTGCTGGGATGTGCTCTGCTGTGATGTACTCTGCTGGGATGTGCTCTGCTGGGATGTGCTCTGCTGTGATGTACTCTGCTGGGATGTACTCTGCTGGGATGTGCTCTGCTTGGATGTGCTCTGCTGGGATGTGCTCTGCTGGGATGTGCTCTGCTGGGATGTACTCTGCTGGGATGTACTCTGCTGGGATGTGCTCTGTGATGTACTCTGCTGGGATGTACTCTGCTGTGATGTGCTCTGCTGTGATGTGCTCTGCTTGTGATGTGCTCTGCTGGTATGTACTCTCCTGGGATGTGCTCTGCTGGGATGTACTCTGCTGGGATGTACTCTGCTGGGATGTTCTCTGCTGGGATGTACTCTGCTGGGATGTGCTCTGCTGGGATGTGCTCTGCTGGGATGTACTCTGCTGGGATGTGCTCTGCTGGGATGTACTCTGCTGGGATGTGCTCTGCTGGGATGTACTCTGCTGGGATGTGCTCTGCTGGGATGTACTCTGCTGGGATGTGCTCTGCTGGGATGTGCTCTGCTGGGATGTGCTAATTAAGAGCCTCACGACCAGCCGGAGGTAAGAGTAATTCCCTCCAGTAATTGCAGTATCAGAATTAATAACCAACGCAGCGTTCCTTGAGGGAGATACGAACCGGGACTCGATAGAGTGGAAGTCTGGGTCGATACCTACACCCGCTCCGCGCCCACGTTGTCATCACTAATTACTCCCAGGCCCCTTAATTACGTATTGAATTTCAACTTTTGAATTGCAATTTGCGGTAAAATACAGCAACTCCGTTTAATTGTTTATTTGTGTTGTATTCCGTGTATATGGGGCATTATTTAGATGCGTTGCAAGGTTAGTATATCACATTATCACAAATAGGAGGATAATACGAAATATGTCGCTAACATGTCTCCTTGCAGGAGCAAGGAGACATGTTAGAGAGAGAGACAACCAACCCGAGGCCTCTCCTGTTGCCACAACGGTCAGATAGCGGTGTAGTAAAACGGTCTAAGCCTAACCTTGAGGTTACCTTACCTTACCTTGAGGTGATTTCCGGGGCTCAACGTCCCCGCGGCCCGGTCCTCGACCAGGCCTCCTGGTTGCTGGACTGGTCAACCTGGCTGTTGGACGCGGCTGCTCGCAGCCTGACGTATGAGTCACAGCCTGGTTGATCAGGGATCCTTTGCATGAAGTGAATGCAACTTAGTGAATCCAGACACTGACACTTAGATGAGGTCAACATTTCCGACTTGAGAATGGTCCAGGACGGACCGAAACGTCGTCGTCCCTTCATTTTCTAGTGTGTTTCGGTCCATGCTGGACCATTCTCAAGTCATTCTTGGACTTAAGAATGGTCCAGGACGGACGGAAACATGGTCGTCCCTTCACCTTCTAGCGTGTGGTGTGGTCAACACACACCAGCCACGGTACTGTGACTCCTCGCCTGCATGTACACAAGGTCGAGTACTCACCTCCTTGATACACTCGACGATGGAGTGCTGGGTGTTGAGGTCGAGCTTCTTGATGTTGTCGATGATGTCCTCCTTCCTGGAGGACTGTACAGCACAGCCCAGCACCAGGAGGAGGAGGTGGCGGAGCTCGTGCACGCCCCCACACCCCTCGCCAGCACGGGACAGCTTCACTACGTCAGGCAGACGCAACACAACCGTCTGGCTCAACACCTCCTGCAACACAACACAACATTTCTTAAGTTGAATCACAACGTCTCTGCAAATATTCTATATTAACAAATATCATTCCCAGTAAACATATTACATCAGTGCAAAGGTATTGTACTGATGTTGCGAAGTACAAAGGTCTTTGTTACTGATGTTGAAGATGTTGCACGCAAAACTTACCCTAACCTAACCTTCCTAGGCCTAATGCACGTTATCTATAGTACATATATGTACTATACTAGGCCAAGGATTTTTTTCCGGACTCTATAAAGTGAATAGTAACAAATTCTATCTAATTATCTTCAGATGAGATGATTTCGGGGCTTTAGTGTCCCCGCGGCCCGGTCCTCGACCAGGCATCCATCCCCAGGAAGCAGCCCGTGACAGCTGACTAACACCCAGGTACCTATTTTACTGCTAGGTAACAGGGGCATACGGTGAAAGAAACTCTGCCCATTGTTTCTCGCCGGCGCCCGGGATCGAACCCGGGACCACTGGATCACAAGTCCAGCGTGCTGTCCGCTCGGCCGACCGGCTCCCTAATTGTTCATTACATCTAAGTATGTACGATGCTACACATAGTTACAATAAAGCACTATGTAAACAGTAGTCTTGATTACATATTGACTACATAGTTCTCGAGAACCCAACGTCTTCCAGAACCCGGGCCCAAGGGTTATGTCCCAACCCTGGCTTCATGACGTGTACAGAAACGTTGGTACAGCTACACTAATTCGTTATCAAAATGTGACTCCTGGTCCCCCTCACAAGCCACATAATGATTACAAATACCTGTTACTTATATCACAACTTTATTGAAGTTCTGACAACCATGGGGAATGGACCTTCAAAACCAGTCCAGATTCCCGGTGGAGGAGATTTCTGCAAATTCAACTTCAATAATAAACAGATAAACTGGGAGCAAATAAACCAGGACTTCACAGAAATAAACTGGGAAGAACAGCTAGGAAATACAAACCTGAACCAGTGCCTGGAAAAAATAAGCTCAGTAGCACTAGAAATATGTTCAAACCGCATACCCCTAAGAAAAAAGAGAAAGAGATGGAGATTGGAACGGGAACGTCGTTCCCTATATAGGCGAAGAAAACGAATCGCGGAACAACTTGAGAGTCGCACCCTATCTCAAGAACGGCGAAGAAGGTTAGGTAGAGAAATAGAAACAATTGAACTCAAGCTACAAGAATCATACAAAACCCAGGAGAGGCAAAGAGAGCAAAAGGCCATCAGTGAAATAGAGAGAAATCCGAAATATTTTTTTTCCTATGCAAAATCAAGATAAAAAACCACATCTAGTATCGGGCCCCTGCGAAAGGGAGATGGAACTTTTACCGATGACAACAAAGAAATGAGCGAGTTACTGAGGAAGCAGTACGACTCTGTTTTCAGCGAGCCATTAAACACACTAAAGATTGAAACCCCAAATGAATTTTTCATGGATATGATACCAACATCAAATCATATATCAGACGTCACCCTGTTCCCACTGGATTTTGAAGAAGCCATAAACAGTATACCTATGCACTCTGCACCAGGCCCGGATTCTTGGAACTCCATATTCATCAAGAACTGTAAAAAACCACTATCGCAGGCCCTCCACATTCTGTGGAGACAAAGCCTAGATACTGGCGTTATCCCTGACATACTAAAAACAGCAGAGATAGCACCACTCCATAAAGGAGGAAATAAGGCAGAGGCAAAAAATTACAGACCGATAGCACTAACATCGCACATCATAAAAATTTTTGAGTGCTAAGAAGTAAGATCACAAAATACATGGAATCACAGCATCTCCATAACCCCGGACAACATGGTTTCAGAACAGGGCGCTCTTGCCTGTCGCAGTTGCTGGACCACTATGATATGGCATTAGATGCTATGGAAGAAACAAAACGCCGATGTAATTTACACAGATTTCGCAAAAGCTTTTGATAAATGTGACCATGGTGTTATTGCACATAAAATGCGTTCAAAAGGAATTACCGGAAAAATAGGCAGATGGATCTACAATTTCCTGACTAACAGAACCCAATGTGTAATAGTCAACAAAATAAAATCCAGCCCATCAACCGTGAAGAGCTCAGTCCCCCAGGGTACTGTGCTTGCTCCAGTACTTTTTCTCATCCTCATATCGGACATAGACAAGAACACAACCTATAGCACTGTATCATCCTTTGCAGATGACACTAGGATCTTCATGAGAGTAGGCAACATAGAGGACACGGCAAACCTCCAATCAGATGTAGATCAGGTCTTTCTATGGGCTACAGAAAATAATATGGTGTTTAACGAGGATAAGTTCCAGCTCATGCGCTACGGGAAGCTTCAAAGCCTTTATTGTGGGACTTCGTGGTAAGATACCTGCTATATTATCTGGTGGGGCTTCTGCGTCCGCCACACTGGCTGGCCACAACACCACAACCCCACGGGCTCACCATAGCCCGTGCTACTTGCAACTCTTTGTTACAGGTAGCGAATCAACAACAACCACAACCCCTCGCTCCATGTGATAGCACTCCCCGCTTACCTTACCCTGTGATTACCTTGATTCCGGGGCTTAGCGTCTCCGCGGCCCGGTCCTCGACCAGGCCTCCTAGTTGCTGGTCTGGTCAACCAGGCTGTTGGACGCGGCTGCTCGCAGCCAAACGTACGAGTCACAGCCTGGTTATCAAGTTCTCTCTTCGAGGTGTTTATCAAGTTCTCTCTTGAACACTGTGAGGGGTCGGCCAGTTATGTCCCTTATGTGTAGTGGAAGCGTGTTGAACAGTCTCGGGCCTCTGATGTTGATAGTTCTCTCTTGAACACTGTGAGGGGTCGGCCAGTTATGTCCCTTATGTGTAGTGGAAGCGTGTTGAACAGTTTCGGGCCTCTGATGTTGATAGTTCTCTCTTGAACACTGTGAGGGGTCGGCCAGTTATGTCCCTTATGTGTAGTGGAAGCGTGTTGAACAGTCACGGGCCTCTGATGTTGATAGTTCTCTCTTGAACACTGTGAGGGGTCGGCCAGTTATGTCCCTTATGTGTAGTGGAAGCGTGTTGAACAGTCTCGGGCCTCTGATGTTGATAGTTCTCTCTTGAACACTGTGAGGGGTCGGCCAGTTATGTCCCTTATGTGTAGTGGAAGCGTGTTGAACAGTCTCGGGCCTCTGATGTTGATAGTTCTCTCTTGAGCACTGTGAGGGGTCGGCCAGTTATGTCCCTTATGTGTAGTGGAAGCGTGTTGAACAGTCTCGGGCCTCTGATGTAGATAGTTCTCTCTTGAACACTGTGAGGGGTCGGCCAGTTATGTCCCTTATGTGTAGTGGAAGCGTGTTGAACAGTCTCGGGCCTCTGATGTTGATAGAGTTCTCTCTCTGAGTACCTGTTGCACCTCTGCTTTTCAACGGGGGTATTCTGCACATCCTGCCATGCCTTCTGGTCTCATGTGCTGTTATTTCTGTGTGCAGGTTTGGGACCAGCCCCTCAATTATTTTCCACGTGTAAATTATTATGTATCTCTCCCGCCTGCGCTCAAGGGAGTACAGATTTAGGCTCTTTAGTCGGTCCCAGTAATTTAGATGTTTTACCGAGTGGATTCTAGCAGTAAAGGATCTATGAACGCTCTCCAGGTCAGCAATTTCTCCAGCTTTGAAAGGGGCTGTCATTGTGCAGCAGTACTCCACTCTAGAGAGCACTAGCGTCTTGAAGCCCCATGCACCAGCACCATAAGAGGCTGGTGCACAAGTTGGAGAAACAGGCAAGAATATGTAGTGGATAAGGGAGTACCTAGGCCATAGAAAACAGTAAGTTACTGTGAGGCGGTGAGACCCCAAACTGACGTGATGTCACGAGCGGAGTCCCACAGGGTTCTGTACTCGGACCTATCCTATTTTTGTTATACGTAAATAATCCAGCGGGCATAGACTCATCCTCTCAACGTTTGCTTATGACGCTAAAATTATGAGATGGATTATGACAGAGGACAGCATGAGACTACAAGATGACCTAGACAAACTGAAGGAATGATAACAAAAATGGCTACTAGAGTTTGACTGGAGCAAGTGTAAAGTTATGAAGATAGATGTAGTGAGCAGGAGGCCAAACAGAAGGTACCAGTTGGGAGATGAAAATCCTTCAGTAATCAAGAAGAAAGATCTGGGGGATTGACACGAGACGAAAAGCAGGAGGGAGTGGAAGAAGTACAGAGGTCAATGGACAGAAGAAACCCGGAATAGACACAGCATGACAAGGAACAAATACATAGATATGCAGACGATGAGTCACAATAACGAGGCTGAAGACATGATGACCACACTACACACCAGAAGATGAGCAGACGAAGACGTTTCGGCCCATCTTGGACCATTGTCAAGTCCAATGCAAAACATCGTCGTCTCCCAACCACTTGGGCTGGACGGTAGAGCGACGGTCTCGCTTCATGCAGGTCGGCGTTCAATCCCCGACCGTCCACACAAGTGGTTGGGCACCATTCCTTCCCCCCGTCCCATCCCAAATCCTTATCCTTACCCCTTCCCAGTGCTATATAGTCGTAATGGCTTGGCGCTTTTCCGTGATAATTCCCTTCCCTTCCTCATCTTCTGGTGTGTGGTTTAGTCTTGAAATACAGAAATATATGAAGATTGTCCGAAAAACACTATGAACATTATATTGTCTAAAGCAAAGAGACAGCCACTACTCCTACATAGTCAAATAAGAGACTGCGAAACCAATTACTTGGTTATGAAAAAGAGGAGGTTAATATACCGGAAATGATAAGGAAATGTGTGAAGAACTCAAAGCCAGTTTCCATGGAGTGTTCACAACCGAGCCTAAACAGCTCCTAGTGATAAAAAAGGAGCTACCCCTGCAGGAGAAGTTAAAGTTAATTATTGAGGTAACAGCAGAGGCAGTAAGGAACCAACTAGCAGCACTAAGACAAAACTAAAGCTATTGGGCCAGACAACGTATTGCCATGGATGTTAAAAGAAGTTACACAGCCCCTCAGCTAACCTCTAGCATTGATTTTTAACGAGTCATTTACAAAGGGAGAATTGCCCAACTTCTGGAAGAAGGCAAATGTGCTACCAATTTACAAGAAGATAGAAAATAGACATTTAACTACATATCAGTATTAATGACACGCACTCCATGCAACGTACCTTTAAAGAACAATAAGGACAAGGCTAGTTACACACCTGGAGAGAATTATGTAAACAAACATGTTTACATACATGTTTACAAACATGTTTATGTAAACAAACATGTTTGTTTACATACCTTAAGGTTTGTAAACAAACATCAACATGGCTTTGGGGGAGGGAAAACTGTTCCTGACGAAGCTATTGAAGTTCTACGATAAAGTAACTCATTAAGGCCAAACAGAGAAGGTTGGGCAGATTGCATATTTCTGGACTGCCCAAAAGCCTTTGATACAGTAGCTCATGAGAGATTACTACACACAATTGAGATACAGGAGAAGTGGACAAGAACTGACTTGGGGGTAAGGAATTACCTAACAGACAGAAGTAAGAGCGCCACAGTGAAGGACGAGAAGTCGGACAAGCTTTGGGTGACAAGCGGAGTACCTCAAGGATCGCTGCTGGCACTCTCGCTATTTTTCGGTTATGTAATGGCTTAACTACACATAGTTGAGTCTTGTATGCTAATCTCCGTACGATTGTACGACTCTCCAAGATGATTTAAACTACAAAGTTGGTCCGAGAAATGACCCCTGGATGTCAACAACAGCAAATGCAAGGTGATGGAGATGGGACCAGGTGAAAATAGGAGCCAAAGGACGGTACACAATGAAGGGAAACTACCTCCCTGTAATGACTAGAACAAATGACCTGGCAGTGGACTTCAACACCAAACCTAACTAGCAAAAGTTTGTAAAACATTCTGGAACGTAAATATGGAGGTATTTACAGCACTGTACAACGCCTACACGAGACTGGTCTCAGAATACGTCGCTCCATCATGGACGCCCCATTACATAAAGAAAGGAAACTTGAAAAGGGTCTGGGGCCAGATTCACGAAGCACTTACGCAAGCACTTACGAACGTGTACATCTTTCCTCAATCATTGACGGCTTTGTTTATATTTATTAAACAGTTTACAAGCATGAAAACTTGCCAATCAACTGTTGTTATTGTTATAAACAGCCTCCTGGTGCTTCGCAGCTCATTAACTGTTTAATAATTGTAAACAAAGCCGCCAAAGATTGAGAAAAGATGTACAGGTTCGTAAGTGTTTGCGTAACTGCTTTCGTGAATCTGGCCCCTGAACTTTAGACGTTGACTCGTCCCGGAATTGAAAGGGTTGTCCTACGAAGATGGAAAAAATTCCATCTGACGTCAAAAAAGATGAGATAGAGAGAGAGGAGACATAACAGGGACGTATAAAATACTCAGGAGGGATTGACAGAGTGGAAAAAGAAATGCTCACAATGAATACAATAAAACAAGAGGGAATGGGGGGGAGAGAGGGATCAGGCACAAGCAGTTGAGCACACACACTTTGCGGATGATGCAAAGTTGATGAGAAGAGTTGTGACAGATGAGGATTGCAGGATCCTCCAAGAGGACCTGAACAGATTGCAGAGATGGTCAGAGAAATGGCTACTAGAATTCAACACGAGCAAATGTAAAGTTATGGAAATGGGACTAGGAGATAGGAGACCAAAGGGACAGTACACAATGAAGGGGAACAGCCTACCTGTAACGACGCGTGAAAGAGACCTGGGGGTGGACGTAACACCTAATCTATCTCCTGAGGCACATATTAATAGGATAACGACAGCAGCGTACTCTACACTGGCAAAAGTTAGAACATCATTCAGAAACCTAAGTAAGGAGGCATTTAGGGCGCTTTACACTGCCTACGTAAGGCCAGTCTTAGAGTATGCCGCCTCATCATGGAGTCCCCATCTGAAGAAGCATATAATGAAACTGGAAAAGGTTCAGAGGTTTGCAACGAGACTCGTCCCAGAGCTACGAGGGATGGGGTATGAAGAGCGCCTGAGGGAACTGTGCCTTACGACACTAGAAAGAAGAAGGGAGAGGGGGGACATGATAGGAACGTATAAGATACTCAGAGGAATTGACAGAGTGGACATAGACGAAATGTTCACACGGAATAGTAACAGAACGAGAGGACATGGATGGAAGCTTGAAACTCAGATGAGTCACAGAGATGTAAGGAAGTTTTCTTTTAGCGTGAGAGTAGTGGGGAAATGGAATGCACTTCAGGAACAGGTTGTGGAAGCAAATACTATTCATAATTTTAAAACCAGGTATGATAGGGAAATGGGACAGGAGTCATTGCTGTAAACAACCGATGCTCGAAAGGCGGGATCCAAGAGTCAATGCTCGATCCTGCAAGCACATATAGGTGAGTACACAGGTGAGTACAAAGGGCGCCTGATAGCTGAGTGGACAGCACGCTGGATACGTAGTCCTGTGGGCCAAGGATCGATCCCTGGTGGAGGTGGAAACAAATGGGCAGTTTCTTTCACCCTGATGTAAATAAGTACCTGGGAGTTAGACAGCTGCTACGGGCTGCTTCCTGGGCGCGCGTGTGTGTATGTGAGAAGAAGAAAATAATAATAAGTACATTGACAGTTGAGAGGCGGGACCAAAGAGCCAGAGCTCAACTCCCGCTAGCACAAACAGGTGAATACACAGGAGGAGGAAAGCGGCCATCACCGGTCCTCACAATTCACTTCCTGATGTAAACAGAGAATTTGCCGGCGCCTAAAATATCATATTTACACTTTTACGCGCCAGTGATCCCGGGCGGTGGGGGGGGGGGGGCAGGAGTGCACGCGGAGTGGGGAGAGTGCACATAGAGTGATGTTCAGACCAAGCACTCTAGCAGTGTACAGGTTCCCAAATACCCCCCCCCCCCCACACACAACTGTGGGCAATACGACTTCATGTGTCAGCCGGTGAGAGAGAGTCCAGATGCTTGAATGAATTGGCATTTAAATACTGAGGCTCCTTGAACTGTGAGTGGACTCACTTGCCTATGGTAGGTGGCCTGAGCCATGGAGGAGTTCCTCCATGAGGAGAGGGAGAAGGAATGGAGGGGAGAAGGGAGAACTAATGATCTGAGCCCCAGATCATTACAGCAGCATGGATCTGGACGAGGGGACAAGAGCTGCCCCTATAACCAAATGAACCTCAAGTATTAATTATTAAAACACCCGCAACGAGGCTAACAAGCCTCAACATACTGGACGTCATCACAATATGACATATACTTAACCATTTACAAGTGATTAACAAAGAGCAATGAATATTGATCCGATTGATCCAAGACATCTCCAATGGCTGGGAGCCGGTCGGCCGAGCGGACAGCACACTGGACTTGTAATCCTGTGGTCCCGGATTCGATCCCGGGCGCCGGCGAGAAACAGTGGGCAGAGTTTATTTCACCCTATATTTCACCCTATTTATTTCCTAGACCAGAACACAACCTATAGCATTGTATCATCCTTTGCAGATGACACTAGGATTTTCATGAGAGTTGGCAACATAGAGGACACGGCAAACCTCCAATCAGATGTAGATCAGGTCTTTCTATGGGCTACAGAAAATAATATGGTATTCAACGAGGATAAGTTTCAGCTCATGCGCTACGGAAAAATTGAAAATATAAAAACAGAAACCACGTACAAAACGCAGGCAAATCATAACATAGAACGAAAAGGCAATGTAAAGGACCTGGGTGTACTCATGTCGGAAGACCTTACCTTTAAAGAACACAATAAAGTAGCCGTCACAACTGCAAGAAAAATGACAGGTTGGATAACAAGAACTTTTCACACTAGAGATGCTATACCGATGATGATACTTTTCAAAACGCTTGTGCTATCTAGAGTGGAGTACTGCTGCACAATGACAGCCCCTTTCAAAGCTGGAGAAATTGCTGACCTAGAGAGCGTGCAGAGATCCTTTACTGCTAGAATCCACTCAGTAAAACATCTAAATTACTGGGACCGACTAAAGAGCCTAAATCTGTACTCCCTTGAGCGCAGGCGGGAGAGATACATAATAATTTACACGTGGAAAATAATTGAGGGGCTGGTCCCAAACCTGCACACAGAAATAACACCACATGAGACCAGAAGACATGGCAGGATGTGCAGAATACCCCCGTTGAAAAGCAGAGGTGCAACAGGTACTCTGAGAGAGAACTCTATCAACATCAGAGGCCCGAGACTGTTCAACACGCTTCCACTACACATAAGGGGCATAACTGGCAAACCCCTCACAGTGTTCAAGAGAGAACTGGATAAGCACCTCCAAAGGATACCTGATCAACCAGGATGTGACTCATACGTCAGGCTGCGAGCAGCCGCGTCTAACAGCCTGGTTGATCAGTCCAGCAACCAGGAGGCCTGGTCGACGACCGGGCCGCGGGGACACTAAGCCCCGGAAGCACCTCAAGGTAGCCTCAAGGTAGCCACCCTATGCACCTGTTACCTAGCAGTAAAATAGGTACCTGGGTGTTAGTCAGCTGTCACGGGGGTGGAGGCCTGGTCGAGGACCGGGCCGCGGGGACACTAAAGCCCCGAAATCATCTCAAGATAACCTCAAGATGGCATAAACATCTTTACATCTCGTAAAGGGGCCTGACGGCTGAGTGGACAGCGCTCGGTATTCGTAGTCACAAGGTTCCGGGTTCGATCCCCGGCGGAAGCTGAAACAAATGGGCCAGAGTTTATTTCACCCTGATGCCCTTGTTCACCTAGCAGTAAATAGGTGCCTGGGAGTTAGACAGCTGCTACGGGCTGTTTCCTGGGGGATGTGTAACAAAAAGGAGGCCTGGTCGAGGACCGGGCCGCGGGGACGCTAAGCCCCGAAATCATCTCAAGATAACCTCAGGAAGATAACACTCCATGGATTTTTTCCTACAAGTCCGCTTACACGGTCCAGTGTAGGCGGTTCACTGTGGGTACCTACCTTACCTACCTACCTTGAGGTGCTTCCGGGGCTTAGTGTCCCCGCGGCCCGGTCGTCGACCAGGCCTCCTGGTTGCTGGACTGATCAACCAGGCTGTTAGACGCGGCTAACTTTAAGAAGGGTAAACTTTAATGATGATTTCTTGAGTTTCCTAATGTACAAAACCCCTGAACCCACGGCAGATGAGCGGAATCGCAATATCCGCGTCAGAATGTGTTTTTTCCCCGTACCGTCGCGAAGGCTACCTGGTTGATACCTGGTTGATACCTGGTTGATACCTGGTTGATACCTGGTTGATACCTGGTTGATGGGGTTCTGGGAGTTCTTCTACTCCCCAAGCCCGGCCCGAGGCCAGGCTCGACTTGTGAGAGTTTGGTCCACCAGGCTGTTGCTTGGAGCGGCCCGCAGGGCCACGTACCCACCACAGCCCGGCTGATCCGGAACTTCTCTTAGAAAACCGTCCAGTTTTCTCTTGAAGATGTCCACGGTTGTTCACGAGACGTGCTACACTGACTCAGCTCAACCCGTCTTAAGATGCGAAGCTTGTAGTGTATTATACAGTTGTATTTTGATTTCATTTTGCTTGAGGGCTGTTCAGCGATGCAGACACGACCTAAATTAATATATTCTGCCTGATCCCGGCTACAGTTATTGGCAAGCACAAAACTGTAGACGTCAGTCCATGATCTTGGACTGTCGTCCTAGACTACATGAAGGGCTACAAGGGTGCCAGGAGACACAGCTCCACATAGACTACATGAAGGGCTACAAGGGTGCCAGGAGACACAGCTCCACATAGACTACATGAAGGGCTACAAGGGTGCCAGGAGACACAGCTACACCTAGACTATATGAAGGGCTACAAGGGTGCCAGGAGACACAGCTCCACCTAGACTACATGAAGGGCTACAAGGGTGCCAGGAGACACAGCTCCACCTAGACTACATGAAGGGCTACAAGGGTGCCAGGAGACACAGCTCCACCTAGACTACATGAAGGGCTACAAGGGTGCCAGGAGACACAGCTACACAGACTACATGAAGGGCTACAAGGGTGCCAGGAGACACAGCTCCACCTAGACTACATGAAGGGCTACAAGGGTGCCAGGAGACACAGCTACACAGACTACATGAAGGGCTACAAGGGTGCCAGGAGACACAGCTCCACAGACTACATGAAGGGCTACAAGGGTGCCAGGAGACAGCTACACAGACTACATGAAGGGCTACAAGGGTGCCAGGAGACACAGCTACACAGACTACATGAAGGGCTACAAGGGTGCCAGGAGACACAGCTACACAGACTACATGAAGGGCTACAAGGGTGCCAGGAGACACAGCTACACAGACTACATGAAGGGCTACAAGGGTGCCAGGAGACACAGCTACACAGACTACATGAAGGGCTACAAGGGTGCCAGGAGACACAGCTACACATAGACTACATGAAGGGATACAAGGGTGCCAGGAGACACAGCTACACATAGACTACATGAAGGGCTACAAGGGTGCCAGGAGACACAGCTACACATGGACTATATGAAGGGCTACAAGGGTGCCAGGAGAGACAGCTCCACATAGACTACATGAAGGGCTACAATGGTGCCAGGAGACACAGCTCCACTTAGACTACATGAAGGGCTACAAGGGTGCCAGGAGACACAGTTACACATGGACTACATGAAGGGCTACAAGGGTGCCAGGAGACACAGCTACACATAGACTACATGAAGGGCTACAAGGGTGCCAGGAGACACAGCTACACATAGACTACATGAATGGCTACAAGGGTGCCAGGAGACACAGCTACTCCTAGACTACATGAAGGGCTACAAGGGTGCCAGGAGACACAGCTACTCCTAGACTACATGAAGGGCTACAAGGGTGCCAGGACACACAGCACCACATAGACTACATGCAGGGCTACAAAGGTGCCAGGAGCTAGCTAGCCTAACTACGTAATTTTAACAATCCTCCTCCCTCACACAGGGCCACGTGATCAGTAGCCTCAACTGGCACATTTTGGATGCATTATGAGGATATCCTCAAGAACATGAGTTAACAAAGTAATTCCAAAGCTCCAGGTGCCTCCATGTCCAACCACTTGGGTCGGACGGTAGAGCGATGGTCTCGCTTCATGCAGGTCGGCGTTCAAACCCGGACCGTCCAAGTTGTTGGGCACCATTCCTTTCCCCCCGTCCCATCCCAAATCCTTATCCTGACCCTCTTCCATATAGTCGTAATGGGTTGGCGCTTTCTCCTGATAGTTGCAGATACCTCATGTGGGCAGGTCTAATGACTCGCCATTCAATAGCGTTGCATTTGAGATTATGACCCAGTTCCTGCTCACAGAGTTTACATATGGAGTGCTCACTACCTGGAATGGGTTCCAGCCATTGGAACCGACTTGAGAATGGTCCAGGACGGACCGAAACGTCGTCGTCCCTTCACCTTCTAGTGAGTGGTCTGGTCAACATACTTCAGCCACGTTATTGTGAGTCATCGCCTGATCCAGCCATTGGGTTTAACGGGTTCCAGCCATTGGGTTTAACGGGTTCCAGCCATTGGGTTTCATAGGTTCCAGCCATTACTCCTACATGTTATCAAGCCCCACGCCCGCCAGGCCCGCCTATAATCAATACCCCTCCCTCAAAAACCAGCAGGTTTAGCAGCAGGCGAGGCTGTCTGCGCCTTCACAGACTACAGCGAGTGCCTCCACGCCCATCCGTAAGTCAGAGTGGCTTCCCTGAGTGGGGATACGGTGGGTAGGGAGCACGGGCTAGTGATTAGTCTGTCTGAAACATGTTCTTTTGAGGCCAAAAAGAGGTCCAACGTAAATGGAGAACGCAGACACTACAAATGAAGGAAAAAAAATAACGGAAATGCTTAAGCAAACACGACTTTCCTTTGAAAGAAGGAATAATTTTATCGGGGATATTTAAGAAATCGAACAGACTGAAGCATTCATATCAGATTGAAGAAAGGCAACTAGAACAGAAAGCAATTAAAAAAATGAAGAAAAACTCAAAATATTTCTTCACATATGCGAAATCGAAAGCAAAATACACTGCCAGTATTGGACCTATTCGTTTTAGTGAAGGTTCATACACGGAGGATGACAAAGAAATTAGTGAAATCCTAAAAAAGCAGTATGAGGACATGTTTAGCACTCCGATACACAGTGTGAAAGTGGAAGATCCGGACAACTTTTTTATGCGTAATATCCAAACACCTGTAAATATAACTGATATCAACACGAGCGTAGCAGATTTTGAAAGGGAAATTGACAACATGCCCATGCACTCAGCCCCGGGTCCAGACTCATGGAATTCAATATTTATAAAGAAATGCAAAGTGCCGGTAGCACAGGCACTCAGTATAGTGTGGAGGAAGAGCTTGGACACGGGGGAGATACCAGATGCACTTAAAGTAGCAGACATTGCCCCTCTACACAAGGGAGGGAGCAAAGCATTGGCAAAAAATTATAGACCAGTTGCACTAACGTCCCACATAATAAAAGTATTTGAGAGAGTGATCAGGAGTCAGGTCACCAGTTTCATGGAGACCAATGACCTTCACAACCCAGGCCAACATGGATTTAGAGCAGGAAGATCGTGCCTCTAACAGCTACTGGACCATTACGACAAAGTCACTGAGGCATTAGAAGAAAACCAGAATGCAGATGTTGTATACACGGATTTCGCAAAGGCATTCGATAAATGTGACCATGGCGTGATAGCACACAAAGTAAGGTCAATGGGAATAACTGGTAAAGTTATTAAAGCTGAGCTGGATATTCAGTTTTCTGTCGAACAGAACACAAAGAGTCAACCATATAAAATGTCACTAGTAAAAATGGTAAAAATCACGCCTCCTTCCTGTCTAAAGTTCATATTAAGACAATCATTTGGATCATTCGAGGATCTGCTTTCTTAAGACCGGCCTCACACTCACTTTACTGACTGTCTGGCTGTCTGGCTGGCTAACCCTCTGTCTGTCTGTCTGTCTGTCTGTCTGTCTGTCTGTCTCTCTCTCTCTCTCTCTCTCTCTCTCTCTCTCTCTCTCCCTCCTCTCCTCATCAGGAGCTGCTAGGCCTCACATCAACTGCTCCCCTCAGTACAAATAGTTCTTTTCCTACGATGTCAAAAACACAGCACCCCGTCTGACAAATGTCTGGCCGTAAGGCTGCGTCTTATATCTCAGGAACCGAACATTTCGAACGTTTTCCTGTTACTGATATTAATGATCTAATTTGTATAAAAAGACTTGAATTTCTTTCTTATGAAGGTCAACGTTGTTCGAAATGGATTAATAAATCAGAAACTGAATTTGTTATTGTTAAGGTGAGATTACCAAGAGTGTGGCGCAGATAATCCCACATTTTCCACACAAATAGCAAAGATCAGACCAAGCTGTATGGTTATCTTGAGATGATTCCGGGGCTTGGCATCCCTGCGGTCCGGTTGTTAACCAGGCCTTCTTGTTGCTGGACTGGTCAACCAGGCTGTTGGATGCGGCTGCTCGCAACCTGACGTATGAATTATCACGTATGAGCCTGGTTGATCAGGTATCCTTTGGAGGTGTTTATCCAGTTCTCTCGAACACTGTGAGGGGTCGGCCAGTTATGTTCCTTATGTGTAGTGGAAGCGTGTTGAACAGTCTCGGGCCTCTGATGTTGATAGTTCTCTCTTGAACACTGTGAGGGGTCAGCCAGTTATGCTCCTTATGTGTAGTGGAAGCGTGTTGAACAGTCTCGGGCCTCTGATGTTGATAGTTCTCTCTTGAACACTGTGAGGGGTCGGCCAGTTATGTCCCTTATGTGTAGTGGAAGCGTGTTGAACAGTCTCGGGCCTCTGATGTTGATAGTTCTCTCTCGAACACTGTGAGGGGTCGGCCAGTTATGTTCCTTATGTGTAGTGGAAGCGTGTTGAACAGTCTCGGGCCTCTGATGTTGATAGTTCTCTCTTGAACACTGTGAGGGGTCGGCCAGTTATGTTCCTTATGTGTAGTGGAAGCGTGTTGAACAGTCTCGGGCCTCTGATGTTGATAGTTCTCTCTTGAACACTGTGAGGGGTCGGCCAGTTATGTCCCTTATGTGTAGTGGAAGCGTGTTGAACAGTCTCGGGCCTCTGATGTTGATAGTTCTCTCTTGAACACTGTGAGGGGTCGGCCAGTTATGCTCCTTATGTGTAGTGGAAGCGTGTTGAACAGTCTCGGGCCTCTGATGTTGATAGTTCTCTCTTGAACACTGTGAGGGGTCGGCCAGTTATGTCCCTTATGTGTAGTGGAAGCGTGTTGAACAGTCTCGGGCCTCTGATGTTGATAGTTCTCTCTTGAACACTGTGAGGGGTCGGCCAGTTATGTCCCTTATGTGTAGTGGAAGCGTGTTGAACAGTCTCGGGCCTCTGATGTTGATAGTTCTCTCTTGAACACTGTGAGGGGTCGGCCAGTTATGTCCCTTATGTGTAGTGGAAGCGTGTTGAACAGTCTCGGGCCTCTGATGTTGATAGTTCTCTCTTGAACACTGTGAGGGGTCGGCCAGTTATGTCCCTTATGTGTAGTGGAAGCGTGTTGAACAGTCTCGGGCCTCTGATGTTGATAGTTCTCTCTTGAACACTGTGAGGGGTCGGCCAGTTATGTCCCTTATGTGTAGTGGAAGCGTGTTGAACAGTCTCGGGCCTCTGATGTTGATAGTTCTCTCTTGAACACTGTGAGGGGTCGGCCAGTTATGCCCCTTATGTGTAGTGGAAGCGTGTTGAACAGTCTCGGGCCTCTGATGTTGATAGTTCTCTCTTGAACACTGTGAGGGGTCGGCCAGTTATGTCCCTTATGTGTAGTGGAAGCGTGTTGAACAGTCTCGGGCCTCTGATGTTGATAGTTCTCTCTTGAACACTGTGAGGGGTCTGCCAGTTATGTCCCTTATGTGTAGTGGAAGCGTGTTGAACAGTCTCGGGCCTCTGATGTTGATAGTTCTCTCTTGAACACTGTGAGGGGTCGGCCAGTTATGTCCCTTATGTGTAGTGGAAGCGTGTTGAACAGTCTCGGGCCTCTGATGTTGATAGTTCTCTCTTGAACACTGTGAGGGGTCGGCCAGTTATGTCCCTCATGAGTAGTGGAAGCGTGTTGAACAGTCTCGGGCCTCTGATGTTGATAGTTCTCTCTGGAACACTGTGAGGGGTCGGCCAGTTATGCCTCTTATGTGTAGTGGAAGCGTGTTGAACAGTCTCGGGCCTCTGATGTTGATAGTTCTCTCTTGAACACTGTGAGGGGTCGGCCAGTTATGTCCCTTATGTGTAGTGGAAGCGTGTTGAACAGTCTCGGGCCTCTGATGTTGATAGTTCTCTCTTGAACACTGTGAGGGGTCGGCCAGTTATGTCCCTTATGTGTAGTGGAAGCGTGTTGAACAGTCTCGGGCCTCTGATGTTGATAGTTCTCTCTTGAACACTGTGAGGGGTCGGCCAGTTATGTCCCTTATGTGTAGTGGAAGCGTGTTGAACAGTCTCGGGCCTCTGATGTTGATAGTTCTCTCTTGAACACTGTGAGGGGTCGGCCAGTTATGTGTAGTGGAAGCCTGAGTTGATCCTACCAGCGGCCAATCCAGCCTAACCAAAAACAAGGGATATCATTTTGTGCTTCATATGCACAATACATGTGATAGCACTATACATGTGATAGCACTATACATGTGATAGCACTATGCATGTGATAGCACTATACATGTGATAGCACTATACATGTGATAGCACAATACATGTGATAGCACAATACATGTGATAGCACTATACATGTGATAGCACAATACATGTGATAGCACTATACATGTGATAGCACAATACATGTGATAGCACTATACATGTGATAGCACAATACATGTGATAGCACTATACATGTGATAGCACTATGCATGTGATAGCAATATACATGTGATAGCACTATACATGTGATAGCACAATACATGTGATAGCACTATACATGTGATAGCACAATACATGTGATAGCACAATACATGTGATAGCACTATACATGTGATAGCACTATACATGTGATAGCACTATACATGTGATAGCACTATGCATGTGATAGCACTATGCATGTGATGTCACTGTGCCGTCATAATTGTATTCAGGTTCGGGGTTTAAGATTATAACGACGTCAAAGTGACAGCTCGCTGGTTCAATATTCGTTTCCGATATACTTTATCGCTTAAAGCAATCTTGCTTGTAGATCTTGGGCGTATAACTCGCTCCTAAGGCACCTTACGGAACCACTTGTCTTGTATCCTGAGAGTATATTTGAGTATCCCTAGAGAATATTTGAGTAACCTCGTAGGGGCCTCGTAGCCTGGTGGATAGCGCGCAGGACTCGTAATTCTGTGGCGCGGGTTCGATTCCCGCACGAGGCAGAAACAAATGGGCAAAGTTTCTTTCATCCTAAATGCCCCTGTTACCTAGCAGTAAATAGGTACCTGGGAGTTAGTCAGCTGTCACGGGCTGCTTCCTGGGGGTGGAGGCCTGGTCGAGGACCGGGCCGCGGGGACACTAAAGCCCCGAAATCATCTCAAGATAACCTCAAGATAACCTGAGAGTATCTTTGAGAATCCTGAGAGTATCTTTGAGTATCCTGAGAGTATCTTTGAATATATTGAGAGTATCTTCGAGTATCCTGATAGTATCTGAGTATCCCGAGAGAATCTGAGTATCCCGAGAGAATCTGAGTATCCCGAGAGTATCTAGGTATCCCGAGAGTATCTAGGTATCCCGAGAGTATCTAGGTATCCCGAGAGTATCTAGGTATCCCGAGAGTATCTAGGTATCCCGAGAGTATCTAGGTATCCCGAGAGTATCTAGGTATCCCGAGAGTATCTAGGTATCCCGAGAGTATCTAGGTATCCCGAGAGTATCTAGGTATCCCGAGAGTATCTAGGTATCCCGAGAGTATCTAGGTATCCCGAGAGTATCTAGGTATCCCGAGAGTATCTAGGTATCCCGAGAGTATCTAGGTATCCCGAGAGTATCTAGGTATCCCGAGAGTATCTAGGTATCCCGAGAGTATCTAGGTATCCCGAGAGTATCTAGGTATCCCGAGAGTATCTAGGTATCCCGAGAGTATCTAGGTATCCCGAGAGTATCTAGGTATCCCGAGAGTATCTAGGTATCCCGAGAGTATCTAGGTATCCCGAGAGTATCTAGGTATCCCGAGAGTATCTAGGTATCCCGAGAGTATCTAGGTATCCCGAGAGTATCTAGGTATCCCGAGAGTATCTGAGTATCCTGAGAGAATCTGAGTATCCTGAGAGTATATTTGAGTATCCCGAAAGTATCTTTGAGTATCCTGAGAGTATCTGAGTATCCTGAGCGTATCCTACGAGTATCTGAGCATCCAGAGATTATCCTAAGAGTATCTGAGCATTCTGAGAGTATCTGAGTATCCCAAGAGTATCTTCGAGTATCCTGAGAGTATCTGAATAACCTGAGAGTATCTGAATATCCTGAGAGTATCTTCGAGAATCCTGAGAGTATCTTTGAGAATCCTGAGAGTATCTGAGTATCCCGAGAGTATCTGAGTATGCTGAGAGTACTTTTGAGTATCCTGAAAGTACCTTTGAGTGTCCTGAGAGTATCTGAGTATTCCGCGAGTATCTTTGAGAGCAGCTCCGTCCTCCACACCGCGACCTTGCTGGAGGCGGCATGACTGGTCTCTAAGCGCCTCCCCACCCTCCCTCCCCCCCATGTGGAGGGCCGCAAGGAAGATACTAATGAGAGGTAAGGCAGGAGAGGAAGGCAGGCAGGATGCTCACCTGCTCCTTAACCATCTCAAGGTCGTCACCCCCCCCCCCAAGTTATTCCTCCGCCTTCAGCCTCTCCTCCTCCAGCACCTCCTCGAGGTTATCTTGAGAGGTTATCTTGAGATGATTTCGTGTCCCCGCGGCCCGGTCCTCGACCAGGCCTCCTTTTTGTTACACACCCCCAGGAAGCAGCCAGTAGCAGCTGTCTAACTCCCAGGTACCTATTTACTGCTAGGTAACAGGGGCATTAGGGTGAAAGACACTTTTTGACCTGGGATCGACCCCAGAACCTCAGGACTAGGAATCCAAAGCGTTGTCCACTCAGCTGTCAGGCCCCCTGACAGGGCGCCATTAACAAAATGGTATTATCCAACCTCCCACCAACCAAAGAGAGCAAAAGGCCATCAGTGAAATAGAAATCCGAAATATTTTTTCTCCTATGCAAAATCAAGATCAAAAACCACATCTAGTATCGGGCCCCTGCGAAAGGGAGATGGAACTTTCACAGATGACAACAAAGAAATGAGCGAGTTACTGAGGAAGCAGTACGACTCTGTTTTCAGTGAGCCATTAAATGTACTAAAGATTGATAACCCAAATGAATTTTTCATGGATATGATACCAACATCAAATCACATATCAGACGTCGCCCTATCCCCACTGGATTTTGAAGAAGCCATAAACAGTATGCCTATGCACTCTGCACCAGGCCCGGATTCTTGGAACTCCATATTCATCAAGAACTGTAAAAAACCACTATCGCAGGCCCTTCACATTCTGTGGAGACAAAGCCTAGATACTGGCGTTATCCTTGACATACTAAAAACAGCAGAGATAGCACCACTCCATAAAGGAGGAAATAAGGCAGAGGCAAAAAATTACAGACCGATAGCACTAACATCGCACATCATAAAAATTTTTGAGAGAGTGCTAAGAAGTAAGATCACAAAATACATGGAATCACAGCATCTCCATAACCCCGGACAACATGGTTTCAGAACAGGGCGCTCTTGCCTGTCGCAGTTGCTGGACCACTATGATATGGCATTAGATGCTATGGAAGACAAACAAAACGCTGATGTAATTTACACAGATTTCGCAAAAGCTTTTGATAAATGTGACCATGGTGTTATTGCACATAAAATGCGTTCAAAAGGAATTACCGGAAAAATAGGCAGATGGATCTACAATTTCCTGACTGACAGAACCCAATGTGTAATAGTCAACAAAATAAAATCCAGCCCATCAACCGTGAAGAGCTCAGTCCCCAGGGTACTGTGCTTGCTCCAGTGCTTTTTCTCATCCTCATATCGGACATAGACCAGAACACAACCTATAGCACTGTATCATCCTTTGCAGATGACACTAGGATTTTCATGAGAGTTGGCAACATAGAGGACACGGCAAACCTCCAATCAGATGTAGATCAGGTCTTTCTATGGGCTACAGAAAATAATATGGTATTCAACGAGGATAAGTTTCAGCTCATGCGCTACGGAAAAATTGAAAATATAAAAACAGAAACCACGTACAAAACGCAGGCAAATCATAACATAGAACGAAAAGGCAATGTAAAGGACCTGGGTGTACTCATGTCGGAAGACCTTACCTTTAAAGAACACAATAAAGTAGCCGTCGCAACTGCAAGAAAAATGACAGGTTGGATCACAAGAACTTTTCACACTAGAGATGCTATACCGATGATGATACTTTTCAAAACGCTTGTGCTCTCTAGAGTGGAGTACTGCTGCACAATGACAGCCCCTTTCAAAGCTGGAGAAATTGCTGACCTAGAGAGCCTGCAGAGATCCTTTACTGCTAGAATCCACTCAGTAAAACATCTAAATTACTGGGACCGACTAAAGAGCCTAAATCTGTACTCCCTTGAGCGCAGGCGGGAGAGATACATAATAATTTACACGTGGAAAATAATTGAGGGGCTGGTCCCAAACCTGCACACAGAAATAACACCACATGAGACCAGAAGACATGGCAGGATGTGCAGAATACCCCCGTTGAAAAGCAGAGGTGCAACAGGTACTCTGAGAGAGAACTCTATCAACATCAGAGGCCCGAGACTGTTCAACACGCTTCCACTACACATAAGGGGCATAACTGGCAAACCCCTCACAGTGTTCAAGAGAGAACTGGATAAGCACCTCCAAAGGATACCTGATCAACCAGGCTGTGACTCATACGTCAGGCTGCGAGCAGCCGCGTCTAACAGCCTGGTTGATCAGTCCAGCAACCAGGAGGCCTGGTCGACGACCGGGCCGCGGGGACACTAAGCCCCGGAAGCACCTCAAGGTAGCCTCAAGGTAGCCTCCCATTGAATGAAATGCATCAAAATACACGAATATTAAATGCAGCTCTGGCATCCCCTATCTACTTAATAAACACCACTATCGGGGAAGTAGAGAAGTAGACAAAGTAGAGTCTAGCGGTAGATCACTGTTCCACTTCACAGGAAGAATGGATACTCCTTTAATAGTACTTATTTATTAAACCCTCTTATAACCCCCCATATACATTAATAACCATAACTACTTTACCACTCTACGTTAAAAGCCTTGGTCCACATAGGCAGGATACAAGGTTTTACAATTACCAAAACTAGGGTAAAGTCTACTTGAAGTCTACTTTGAGTCTACTCCGGGGAA
>NC_059596.1:2140119-2157619 GCF_020424385.1 Procambarus clarkii | reverse complement strand
AGCCCTGCCCCCTGGGGCTGCCCTCCCCCCCTATACACACCCTAAAACCCTGCCCCCTGGGGCTGCCCTCCCCCCTATACACACCCTAAGCCCTGCCCCCTGGGGCTGCCCTCCCCCCTATACACACCCTAAGCCCTGCCCCCTGGGGCTGCCCTCCCCACCTATACACACCCTAAGCCCTGCCCGCCTGGGGCTGCCCTCCCCCCCTATACACACCCTAAGCCCTGCCCGCCTGGAGCTGCCCTCCCCCCCTATACACACCCTAAGCCCTTCTCCCTGGAGCTGCCCTCCCCCCCTATACACACCCTAAGCCCTGCCCCCTGGAGCTGCCCTCCCCCCCTATACACCCCCTAAGCCCTTCTCCCTGGAGCTGCCCTCCCCACCTATACACACCCTAAGCCCTGCCCCCTGGGCTGCCCTCCCCACCTATACACACCCTAAGTCCTGCCCCCTGGGGCTGCCCTCCCCCCCCCCTATACACACCCTAAGTCCTGCCCCCTGGAGCTGCCCTCCCCCCCTATACACACCCTAAGCCCTTCTCCCTGGAGCTGCCCTCCCCACCTATACACACCCTAAGCCCTGCCCCCTGGAGCTGCCCTCCCCCCCTATACACCCCCTAAGCCCTTCTCCCTGGAGCTGCCCTCCCCCCCTATACACACCCTAAGCCCTGCCCCCTGGAGCTGCCCTCCCCCCCCTATACACCCCCTAAGCCCTTCTCCCTGGAGCTGCCCTCCCCACCTATACAGACCCTAAGCCCTGCCCCCTGGGGCTGCCCTCCCCCCCTATACACACCCTAAGCCCTGCCCCCTGGAGCTGCCCTCCCCCCCTATACACCCCCTAAGCCCTTCTCCCTGGAGCTGCCCTCCCCCTCTATACACACCCTAAGTCCTGCCCGCCTGGGGCTGCCCTCCCCCCTATACACCCCCTAAGCCCTGCCCCCCTGGGGCTGCCCTCCCCACCTATGCACCCCCCTAAGCCCTGCCCCCTGGGGCTGCCCTCCCCACCTATACACCCCCTAAGCCCTGCCCCCTGGGGCTGCCCTCCCCACCTATACACCGCCCTAAGCCCTGCCCCCCTGGGGCTGCCCTCCCCACCTATACACCCCCCTAAGCCTTTCTTCCTGGAGCTGCCCTCCCCCCTATACACCCCCTAAGCCCTGCCCCCCCTGGGGCTGCCCTCCCCACCTATACACCTCCATAAGCCCTGCTCTCTGGGGCTGCCCTCCCCACCTATACACCCCCTAAGCCCTGCCCCCTGGGGCTGCCCCCCCCCTATACACCTCCTAAGCCCTGCCCCATGGGGCTGCCCCTCCCCACCTATACACCCCCCTAAGCCCTACCCCCTGGGGCTGCCCTCCCCATCTATACACCCCCCTAAGCCCTGCCCCCCTGGGGCTGCCCTCCCCCCCTATACACCCCCTAAGCTCTGCCCCCCTGGGGCTGCCCTCCCCACCTATACACCCCCTAAGCCCTGCCCCCCTGGGGCTGCCCTCCCCACCTATACACCCCCTAAGCCCTGCCCCCTGGGGCTGCCCTCCCCACCTATACACCGCCCTAAGTCCTGCCCCCCTGGGGCTGCCTTCCCCCCTATACACCCCCTAAGCCCTGCCCCCCTGGGGCTGCCCTCCCCACCTATACACCCCCTAAGCCCTGCCATCTGGGGCTGCCCCCCCTATACACCCCTTAAGCCCTGCCCCCCTGGGGCTGCCCTCCCCACCTATACACCGCCCTAAGCCCTGCCCCCCTGGGGCTGCCCTCCCCACCTATACACCCCCCTAAGCCCTGCCCCCCCTGGGGCTGCCCTCCCCCCTATACACACCCTAAGCCCTGCTCCCTGGGCTGCCCTCCCCACCTATACACCCCCCTAAGCCCTGCCCCCCCTGGGGCTGCCCTCCCACCTATACACACCCTAAGCCCTGCCCCCCTGGGGCTGCCCTCCCCCCTATACACCCCCCTAAGCCCTGCCCCCCCCCTCCCCTTGGGGTTGCCAGCACGCTCCTCGTATGTCTTTTAGCCAAGAAAGATTTTGTTTTACACTTTGGGAACGGCTAGAGAGCTGTTGTGGGCCGCTGTTAGTGTAAAAGCCGATCCTTTAAAGGCAGCCAGTGACAAATTCACGCGGGGAAAACAAATGAAAGTTCTCATGTAAAAGTCAATCAATTAAATGGTCAAAGGTTTTTTTTAATTTTTTTTTGTTTATATGAAATATTTGTGAATAGCAACTGATGGTTGGTTGTTAGGCCTCGCGGGAGAGTGGGGAGGGAGGGAGGGAGAGAGAGAGAGAGAGAGAGAGAGAGAGAGAGAGAGAGAGAGAGAGAGAGAGAGAGAGAGAGAGAGAGAGAGAGAGAGAGAGAGAGAGAGAGAGGAGAGAGAGAGAGAGAGAGAGAGAGAGAGAGAGAGAGAGAGAGAGAGAGAGAGAGAGAGAGAGAGAGAGAGAGAGAGAGAGAGAGAGAGAGAGAGAGAGAGAGAGAGAGAGAGAGAGAGAGAGAGAGAGACAGACAGGCAGACAGAGACAGAGAGAGAGAGTACGGGAGGGGGGAGGGGGGTTGGTAGGAAGAGTGGATTAAAAGGTGGGTCGGCCAGCAAGATACGAGGTGTCCCAGGAGAATGGCCCCTCTATGGTACACTTTTCCCTAAGGGAGCTGAACCTCACGTCCCTGGAAGACACAAGATAACCACCTACAAAATTCTCAGGGGAATTGACAGGGTGGACAAAGACAAACTGTTTAACACGGGTGGTACACGAACAAGGGGACACAGGTGGAGACTAAGTACCCACATGAGCCACAGGGACGTTAGAAAGAACTTTTTCAGTGTGGGAGTAGTTAACAGGTGGAATGTATTAGGCAGTGATGTGGTGGAGGCTGACTCCACACACAGTTTCAAGTGTAGATATGATAGAGCCCAGTAGGCTCAGGAACCTGTACACCAGTTGATTGACAGTTGAGAGGCGGGACCAAAGAGCCAGAGCTCAACCCATGCAAACACAACTAGGTGAATACGCATGGCAAGTGCTGACAGTGACAAACGTTTTGGGCAACGTTTTAATAAAGGCCACAGACGAGGCCCAGAGGTTGACGCGTCGTATTTTCTGGAGAAGCAGCTATTCCTGGCAGAGAACTGTGCTGCATGAAGTCCACAGAAATGCATTATTATTAAATCGCGTTATTATCACGCCAGTCCGTCCTGCTAAGGTTTGTCAACGTCAAGACAACGGACAATTTAAAGTGGTCTCCCCTAACCTACCAGAGGACCCAAAACAGAAAACGGACAATTTAAAGTGGTCTCCCCTAACCTACCAGAGGACCCAAAACAGAAAACGGACAATTTAAAGTGGTCTCCCCTAACCTACCAGAGGACCCAAAACAGAAAACGGTCAATTTAATGTGGGTCCACCAAGAGAGGTGATGTGATGAAATATTTATGCCCAAGTTGTACACCGAGTGCTGTCGGGTCTTGGGTAAATCGTCTTACAACCACCAAGAGTTTTGTACAGTCGTGTGGTCTAGTGGTTAAGGTACCAGGTACGCCAAGGTGCATAGTGCTCCTGGCTGAGTTTGAATCCTTCTGAGGTGTGGAGTTTTCATTCGCATATATGCCTGGAGACCATTCAAACTTGTTCGCATTTGCATATTATATATATAAATATTCTCACAAAATTCTCAAAAAATATTCTGAAAACTCACACCCCAGAAGTGACTCGAACCCATACTGTCAGGAGCAACGCAACTGGTATGTACAGGACGCCTTAATCCACTTGACCATCACGACCGGACAAAAGGAGGTGATAGCCAAAGCTATTTGAACCACCACCCCTCCCCCCCCCCCCCGCCGGCACTCGGATGGTAATCTTGGGCAGAGCATTTTATCAAATCATCTCATTCTTTGGGGCACACATGAGGAACACAAATGCGAACAAGCCTGAATGGTCCCCAGGACTATATGCAACTGAAATCTTCTATATGCAACTGAAAATTTGTCACTTCTGGGGTGTGAGTTTCCAGTTGCATATAGTCTTGGGGACCATTCAGGCTTGTTCGCATATTAGATATATATATATATATATATGTCGTACCTAGTAGCCAGAACGCACTTCTCAGCCTACTATGCATGGCCAAATTTGCCTAATAGGCCAAGTTTTCATGAATTAATTGTTTTTCGACTACCTAACCTACCTAACCTAACCTAACCTAACTTTTTCGGGTACCTAACCTAACCTAACCTATAAAGATAGGTTAGGTTAGGTTAGGTAGGGTTGGTTAGGTTTGGTCATATATATCTACGTTAATTTTAACTCTAATAAAAAAAAATTGACCTCATACATTACGAAATGGGTAGCTTTATCATTTCATAAGAAAAAAAATAGAGAAAATATATTAATTAAGGAAAACTTGGCTTATTAGGCAAATTTCGTCTTGCATAGTAGGCTGAGAAGTGCGTTCTGGCTACTAGGTACGACATGTATATATATATAGATATATATATAAGGAAAACTTGGCTTATTAGGCAAATCGGGCCTTGCATAGTAGGGTGAGAAGTGCGTTCTGGCTACTAGGTACGACATATATATATATATATATATATATATATATATATATATATATATATATATATATATATATATATATATATGTATATAATGATTACTACTATGAAGAGTGGACTTACTAGCCGCGACTGTTGCACAACACCCGCCTCGCCTCACCTGGTGGGGGGAGAGAAACATTGTTAATTCATCATACTCATTAGTCTCAAAAGTGTATAATTTAAACAGTATCATCAGCTGTCAGTCATGTCATTTCATTCACACCTCGGTGGCATGTTTTTCCTTCACTCATTCCCTTCCTTCCTTCTCTGAATCATTCATTCATTTCCTCAGTCCCACTCCTCCCTCACTCCTCCAACACCGGTGCCTCATCCCTCACACAAGGCCGCTGACAACTTGGCGCGTGATGACCCCAAGGCATGTGCCCCGCATGGCCGCCGGAGAGGGTGACTCAGGGTACACTAGGCAAGAAACGGGAAAGGTGAGGGAAGGGGCCATCAATAAATATAGATGGACGGATGAATATTGATGGTGAGACAAGGATAGAACCAGCACAGAGGGATAGAACAAGGATAGACTAGTCTTTCTCGAGTGGTCCTCTTTCTGCCCCTCCTCACAGGCACGTGCTTCAAGCAGACCTTGTAAGCTTCCGCTGTCAGTTGAGCTATTCCCTGTGTGGGAGTTTTGTCGCTTAAGACCGTCTCCCATTGAATGGTTGCAAGGTCTACATTTATTTGTTCCCAGTCAATCCTCTTATTGTTGAAATTGAATTGATTAAATACCCCTTCTCGCTTGTTGGGTCTCTTAGACCTATTTTACAGATATTAATGTTAGTTTGAACTTCAATGAGCTTGTGGTCTAAGTATGTAGGTCTGTTCACCTAGCAGTAAATAGGTACCAGGGAGTTAGACAGCTGCTACGGGCTGCTTCCTGGGGGATGTGTAACAAAAAGGAGGCCTGGTCGAGGACCGGGTCGCGGGGACGCTAAGGCCCGAAATCATCTCAAGATAACCTCAAGATGGTAATGAGAACAGTGAATGGTGTTAGTCTTGGAGCAGAGAGGTTTTCACTCTGCTTGTAAATGATTTCATTTCCAAGCAGAGTGATGACTCTCTGATGACATGATGAGTGATGATGAGAGAAATGACTCTTTATATTGTGATTAACAGGAAGTTCAACATTCATCGTCTAACGTTATCTGATATTCTACTGACCTCATTTTAAAGGCTATCACCCCATGGTCACACTTCTCAACTGTGGACATCTTCAAGAGGAAACTGGATAGTTTCCTCCAAGGAGTGCCGGACCAACCGGACTGTGGTGGGTATGTGGTCCTGCGGGCCGCTCCAAGCAACAGCCTGGTGGACCAAGCTCTCACAAGTCAAGCCTGGCCTCGGGCCGGGCTTGGGCAGTAGAAGAACTCCCAGAACCCCATCAAGCAGGTATATGTGGGCCTGCGGGCCGCTCCAAGCAACAGCCTGGTGGACCAAACTCTCACAAGTCAAGCCTGGCCTCGGGCCGGGCTTGGGCAGTAGAAGAACTCCCAGAACCCCATCAAGCAGGTATATGTGGGCCTGCGGGCCGCTCCAAGCAACAGCCTGGTGGACCAAACTCTCACAAGTCAAGCCTGGCCTCGGGCCGGGCTTGGGCAGTAGAAGAACTCCCAGAACCCCATCAAGCAGGTATATGTGGGCCTGCGGGCCGCTCCAAGCAACAGCCTGGTGGACCAAACTCTCACAAGTCAAGCCTGGCCTCGGGCCGGGCTTGGGCAGTAGAAGAACTCCCAGAACCCCATCAAGCAGGTATATGTGGGCCTGCGGGCCGCTCCAAGCAACAGCCTGGTGGACCAAACTCTCACAAGTCAAGCCTGGCCTCGGGCCGGGCTTGGGCAGTAGAAGAACTCCCAGAACCCCATCAAGCAGGCATATGTGGGCCTGCGGGCCGCTCCAAGCAACAGCCTGGTGGACCAAACTCTCACAAGTCAAGCCTGGCCTCGGGCCGGGCTTGGGCAGTAGAAGAACTCCCAGAACCCCATCAAGCAGGTATATGTGGGCCTGCGGGCCGCTCCAAGCAACAGCCTGGTGGACCAAACTCTCACAAGTCACGCCTGGCCTCGGGCCGGGCTTGGGCAGTAGAAGAACTCCCAGAACCCCATCAAGCAGGTATATGTGGGCCTGCGGGCCGCTCCAAGCAACAGCCTGGTGGACCAAACTCTCACAAGTCACGCCTGGCCTCGGGCCGGGCTTGGGCAGTAGAAGAACTCCCAGAACCCCATCAAGCAGGTATATGTGGGCCTGCGGGCCGCTCCAAGCAACAGCCTGGTGGACCAAACTCTCACAAGTCACGCCTGGCCTCGGGCCGGGCTTGGGCAGTAGAAGAACTCCCAGAACCCCATCAAGCAGGGGGTGAGGGAGAAAGTGGAGGCTAAGGGCACGGACTGAAGTGAAGTGACTTAATTTTACTTTTACAAGTCATCTTGAGGAGCTATAGGAAGATTTAGCACAATAGGCTACATCTAGCAGGATGACGCCTGCCTGGAGTCCACGGCTGCCCCCCCCCACACACCCTGCCCCCCCCCTCCACACACCCTGGCCCCCCCTCCACACACCCTGCCCCCCCACACACCCTGCCCCCCCCCCCACACACACACACATACACCCAGCAGAGGAAGAGGTTATGCAAGACACGGTGGCACCAGTAACAGTGCTGCAGAGATCACGCCAGTCAGGATCGATGGTGCCAACAGTGCCGCAGTCACCTCAAGAGGCACCCCCCCCCCTCCCTTGGTGGACAGTTGAGCAGTTAAGTCCCTGTGTGAGGCTGGCTTGCTGGCTGGCTGGCTGGCTGGCTGGCTGGCTGCTGCCTGGCTGACTGGCTGACTGGCTGACTGGCTGACTGGCTGACTGACTGGCTGACTGGCTGGCTGGCTGGCTGGCTGGCTGGCTGCTGCCTGGCTGACTGACTGGCTGGCTGGCTGGCTGGCTGGCTGGCTGGCTGGTTGGTTGGCTGGCTGGCTGGCTGGCTGACAGGCTGACTGACAGGCTGACTGACACCAGTGACAGCCCCTGCATGAGCATGACGGACAGCCGTGTCATAACTCACTGATAGGCTTAAAAAAAACACTAAATACGAACAATTTTGGTGTCAGGAGTCATTGTATTAGCCATCCAACGGCCAGAAAACTGGGGTCCGAGAGCCGGAGCTCGACCCTGACTCAGCCTCACTACGTCCACCCTCCAGAATACCACTTAAGTTATACCTTAAACCACACACAATTCTGCTCCCCGAACTCCATCAAGTATGAAGACAAATAACGTCTAAGACCTGAGCAATTAAACTATTGGGGGAAGCAGCCGGTGCCGACACCGGATGGCTGTAACCAACAGTTAGGTTGAAGCTCTTGTTACACAGCCTTTGGTTAGGCCAAGATCTTCCTTAATCCGCTTGATGGTACAAGTCAGGTGTTAAAGTATACGGCCTATCCAGTGCCAGAACCAGTAAGGCCTATCCAATGTCAGAACCAGTAAGGCCTATCCAGTGCCAGAACCAGTAAGGCCTATCCAGTGTCAGAACCAGTAAGGCCTATCCAATGTCAGAACCAGTAAGGCCTATCCAATGCCAGAACCAGTAAGACCTATCCAATGCCAGAACCAGTAAGACCTATCCAATGTCAGAACCAGTAAGGCCTATCCAATGCCAGAACCAGTAAGACCTATCCAATGCCAGAACCAGTAAGACCTATCCAATGTCAGAACCAGTAAGGCCTATCCAATGTCAGAACCAGTAAGACCTATCCAATGCCAGAACCAGTAAGACCTATCCAATGCCAGAACCAGTAAGGCCTATCCAATGTCAGAACCAGTAAGGCCTATCCAATGCCAGAACCAGTAAGGCCTATACAATGCCAGAACCAGTAAGGCCTATCCAATGCCAGAACCAGTAAGGCCTATACAATGCCAGAAAGAGTAAGGCCTATCCAATGTCAGAACCAGTAAGGCCTATCCAATGCCAGAACCAGTAAGGCCTATCCAATGTCAGAACCAGTAAGGCCTATCCAATGCCAGAACCAGTAAGACCTATCCAATGCCAGAACCAGTAAGGCCTATACAATGCCAGAACCAGTAAGGCCTATCCAATGTCAGAACCAGTAAGGCCTATCCAATGCCAGAACCAGTAAGGCCTATCCAATGCCAGAACCAGTAAGACCTATCCAATGTCAGAACCAGTAAGGCCTATCCAATGTCAGAACCAGTAAGACCTATCCAATGCCAGAACCAGTAAGGCCTATCCAATGCCAGAACCAGTAAGACCTATCCAATGCCAGAACCAGTAAGGCCTATCCAATGCCAGAACCAGTAAGGCCTATCCAATGCCAGAACCAGTAAGGCCTATCCAATGCCAGAACCAGTAAGGCCTATCCAATGCCAGAACCAGTAAGACCTATCCAATGCCAGAACCAGTAGGCCTATCCAAAGGCAGAATCGGCTTACATACACCAACATGTACCCTAGATCTATCTCCTACACTTTAATACTGGACAGAGTTCAGAACTGTATTTACTCTGGTAAATATATCTGTCGGTATATATAACAAGACCTGACATGTGAGAGATCCTTCACGCCACACTGAGCCATGAGCTGTGGTAGTGGTGAGAGCTGTGGCAGTGGTGAGAGCTGTGGTAGTGGTGAGAGCTGTGGTAGTGGTGAGAGCTGTGGTAGTGTGGAGAGCTGTGGTAGTGGTGAGAGCTGTGGTAGTGGTGAGAGCTGTGGCAGTGGTGAGAGCTGTGGTAGTGTGGAGAGCTGTGGTAGTGTGGAGAGCTGTGGTAGTGGTGAGAGCTGTGGTAGTGGTGAGAGCTGTGGTAGTGGTGAGAGCTGTGGTAGTGGTGAGAGCTGTGGTAGTGGTGAGAGCTGTGGCAGTGGTGAGAGCTGTGGCAGTGGTGAGAGCTGTGGTAGTGGTGAGAGCTGTGGTAGTGTGGAGAGCTGTGGTAGTGGTGAGAGCTGTGGTAGTGGTGAGAGCTGTGGTAGTGGTGAGAGCTGTGGTAGTGTGGAGAGCTGTGGCAGTGGTGAGAGCTGTGGTAGTGGTGAGAGCTGTGGTAGTGGTGAGAGCTGTGGTAGTGGTGAGAGCTGTGGCAGTGTGGAGAGCTGTGGCAGTGGTGAGAGCTGTGGCAGTGGTGAGAGCTGTGGCAGTGGTGAGAGCTGTGGTAGTGGTGAGAGCTGTGGTAGTGTGGAGAGCTGTGGTAGTGTGGAGAGCTGTGGTAGTGGTGAGAGCTGTGGCAGTGGTGAGAGCTGTGGCAGTGGTGAGAGCTGTGGTAGTGGTCAGAGCTGTGGTAGTGGTCAGAGCTGTGGTAGTGGTGAGAGCTGTGGTAGTGTGGAGAGCTGTGGTAGTGTGGAGAGCTGTGGTAGTGGTGAGAGCTGTGGCAGTGGTGAGAGCTGTGGCAGTGGTGAGAGCTGTGGTAGTGGTGAGAGCTGTGGTAGTGGTGAGAGCTGTGGTAGTGTGGAGAGCTGTGGTAGTGTGGAGAGCTGTGGTAGTGGTGAGAGCTGTGGTAGTGGTGAGAGCTGTGGTAGTGGTGAGAGCTGTGGTAGTGGTGAGAGCTGTGGTAGTGGTGAGAGCTGTGGCAGTGTGGAGAGCTGTGGCAGTGGTGAGAGCTGTGGCAGTGGTGAGAGCTGTGGCAGTGGTGAGAGCTGTGGCAGTGGTGAGAGCTGTGGTAGTGGTGAGAGCTGTGGTAGTGGTGAGAGCTGTGGTAGTGTGGTGGAGCTGTGGTAGTGGTGGAGAGCTGTGGTAGTGGTGAGAGCTGTGGTAGTGGTGAGAGCTGTGGTAGTGGTGAGAGCTGTGGTAGTGGTGAGAGCTGTGGTAGTGGTGAGAGCTGTGGTAGTGGTGAGAGCTGTGGCAGTGTGGAGAGCTGTGGCAGTGGTGAGAGCTGTGGCAGTGGTGAGAGCTGTGGTAGTGGTGAGAGCTGTGGTAGTGGTGAGAGCTGTGGTAGTGGTGAGAGCTGTGGTAGTGGTGAGAGCTGTGGTAGTGTGGAGAGCTGTGGTAGTGGTGAGAGCTGTGGTAGTGGTGAGAGCTGTGGTAGTGGTGAGAGCTGTGGTAGTGTGGAGAGCTGTGGTAGTGTGGAGAGCTGTGGTAGTGTGGAGAGCTGTGGTAGTGTGGAGAGCTGTGGTAGTGGTGAGAGCTGTGGTAGTGGTGAGAGCTGTGGTAGTGGTGAGAGCTGTGGTAGTGGTGAGAGCTGTGGTAGTGGTGAGAGCTGTGGTAGTGGTGAGAGCTGTGGCAGTGGTGAAAGCTGTGGTAGTGGTGAGAGCTGTGGTAGTGGTGAGAGCTGTGGTAGTGGTGAGAGCTGTGGTAGTGGTGAGAGCTGTGGTAGTGGTGAGAGCTGTGGTAGTGGTGAGAGCTGTGGTCTGTGGTAGTGGTGAGAGCTGTGGTAGTGTGGAGAGCTGTGGTAGTGTGGAGAGCTGTGGTAGTGTGGAGAGCTGTGGTAGTGGTGAGAGCTGTGGTAGTGGTGAGAGCTGTGGTAGTGGTGAGAGCTGTGGTAGTGGTGAGAGCTGTGGTAGTGGTGAGAGCTGTGGCAGTGTGGAGAGCTGTGGCAGTGGTGAGAGCTGTGGCAGTGGTGAGAGCTGTGACAGTGGTGAGAGCTGTGGTAGTGGTGAGAGCTGTGACAGTGGTGAGAGCTGTGGTAGTGTGGAGAGCTGTGGTAGTGGTGAGAGCATTAATCTCCACTGGCGAGGCGGCGGCCATCTTCCCTTCCTCCAGTTATGGCGGGAAACTGCCCGCCTGAAAGACTCCACCAAACGACTGTTCTCACATTCGCTGTCGTTTATTACTCAATTCAGAACCGTTAGGAGCTCAAGGCGTCTTGAATATTGATGGAGGTGAATGACAGGCATTGTTTGCGTCTCCATTCCGATGCTCTTCTGTTTTACTTCCGAACCAGCGGGTTTTCTTCCTTCAATAGGATGTTGTTGTCTAGACTTTTTATGATGTCTTCAACGAAACCGTTAGAGAAGCCGGTGTTGACTAGGACTTGCCTTACCCTACTGAGTTCTTCATCGACTTGCTTCCATCCTGAGCTGTGGCTGAGAGCACGGTCGACGTAAGCGTTGACAACCCTCCTCTTGTACCAGTCTGGGCAGTCACTATTGGCATTGAGGCACATTCCTATGTTTGTTTCTTTGATGAAGACTGCAGTGTGGAAGCCTCCGCTCCTTTCCGTGACTGTTACATCACGTAACTGTCACGTACGAGATGAGAGATGAAGAACAATGGGAAGCTGCCCTTTCTGGATTTCTTTCTGGATGTTTACAAGAAAGACTGCTACCAAAATATACTAATATTATATATATATATATATATATATATATATATATATATATATATATATATATATATATATGTCGTACCTAGTAGCCAGAACGCACTTGTAAGCCTACTATGCAAGGCCCGATTTGCCTAATAAGCCAAGTTTTCATGAATTGTTTTTCGGCTACCTAAGCTACCTAACCTAACCTAACCTAACTTTTTCTGCTACCTAACCTAACCTATAAAGATAGGTTAGGTTAGGTTAGGTAGGGTTGGTTAGGTTCGGTCATATATCTACGTTAATTTTAACTCCAATAAAAAAAATTGACTTCATATATAATGAAATGAGTAGCTTTATCATTTCATAAGAAAATAATTAGAGAAAATATATTAATTCAGGAAAACTTGGCTTATTAGGCAAATCGGGCCTTGCATAGTAGGCTGAGAAGTGAGTTCTGGCTACTAGGTACGACACATATATATATATATATATATATATATATATATATATATATATATATATATATATATATATATATATATATATATAATATTAGTATATTTGGTAGCAGTCTTTCCTGTAGACATATATTATTAAATATGACCGAAAAAGTAAGATTAATAATTCTAACACGAATTTTCTCAATCTTTCGTACATTTCTTTTCACTGTTGGAGGTAAATCAAAAATCAATTCTCCAAAATTCATTTTTATTTCTAGTCTGACGCGACACGAGCGCGTTTCGTAAAACTTATTACATTTTCAAAGACTTTAGTTTACAAATACACAACTGAATAGAACTTACGCATCTCCGATTTTATATCTACATTTGAGAGAGGTGGATGGGGTGAGGTGGCATTAATAGGGTATTAATTTCATCAACACAAGACAGAACAAGAGGTGGTATTAATAGGGTATTAATTTCATCAACACAAGACAGAACACGAAACAATGGGTATTTGAATAGAAGTGATTGTAGAAAGCCTATTGGTCCATATTTCTTGATGCTTCTATATTGGAGCGGAGTCTTGAGGTGGGTAGAATATAGTTGTGCATTAATTGGCTGTTGATTGCTGGTGTTGACTTCTTGATGTGTAGTGCCTCGCAAACGTCAAGCCGCCTGCTATCGCTGTATCTATCGATGATTTCTGTGTTGTTTACTAGGATTTCTCTGGCGATGGTTTGGTTGTGGGAAGAGATTATATGTTCCTTAATGGAGCCCTGTTGCTTATGCATCGTTAAACGCCTAGAAAGAGATGTTGTTGTCTTGCCTATATACTGGGTTTTTTGGAGCTTACAGTCCCCAAGAGGGCATTTGAAGGCATAGACGACGTTAGTCTCTTTTAAAGCGTTCTGTTTTGTGTCTGGAGAGTTTCTCATGAGTAGGCTGGCCGTTTTTCTGGTTTTATAGTAAATCGTCAGTTGTATCCTCTGATTTTTGTCTGTAGGGATAACGTTTCTATTAACAATATCTTTCAGGACCCTTTCCTCGTTTTATGAGCTGTGGAAAAGAAGTTCCTGTAAAATAGTCTAATAGGGGGTATAGGTGTTGTGTTAGTTGTCTCTTCAGAGGTTGCATGGCGTTTCACTTTCCTTCTTATGATGTCTTCGACGAAACCATTGGAGAAGCCGTTGTTGACTAGGACCTGCCTTACCCTACAGAGTTCTTCGTCGACTTGCTTCCATTCTGAGCTGTGGCTGAGAGCACGGTCGACATATGCGTTAACAACACTCCTCTTGTACCTGTCTGGGCAGTCGCTGTTGGCATTTAGGCACATTCCTATGTTCGTTTCCTTAGTGTAGACTGCAGTGTGGAAACCTCCGCTCTTTTCCATGACTGTTACATCTAGAAAGGGCAGCTTCCCATCCTTTTCCATCTCGTAAGTGAAACGCAGCACGGAACTCTGCTCAAATGCCTCCTTCAGCTCCTGCAGATGTCTGACATCAGGTACCTGTGTAAAAATGTCGTCAACATACCTGCAGTATATGGCCGGTTTCAAGTTCATGTCGACTAAGACTTTTTGCTCGATGGTACCCATGTAGAAGTTTGCAAACAGGACACCTAAGGGAGAACCCATGGCGACCCCATCTACTTGCTTATACATGTGCCCATCCGGGCTCAAGAAGGGTGCCTCTTTAGTACAAGCTTGGAGTAGTTTCCTCAGAATATTTTCTGGTATGTCAAGAGGAGTACAGGCTGGATCACGATACACTCTGTCGGCTATCATCCCGATTGTCTCGTCCACAGGTACGTTGGTAAACAGCGATTCTACGTCCAACGAGGCTCTTATCCCTGTGGCCTGTGTGCCCCGCAGTAAGTCAACAAATTCCTTTGGAGACTTCAGGCTGAAGGCGCAAGGAACATAAGGAGTCAGCAGGCCGTTGAGTCGCTTCGCCAGTCTGTACGTGGGTGTGGGTATCTGGCTAATGATTGGCCGAAGTGGGTTTCCAGGCTTGTGTGTCTTGACATTTCCATACGCATATCCAGGTTTATATTCCCCAATGATCTTTGGCAGGTGGAGTCCGGATTTCTTGGCGTTCACAGTTTCGATCAGTTTGTTGACCTTTGCTTTTAATTCGGCTGTAGTGTCCTTCGTTACCCTTTGGAACTTAGTTTGCAGAGAGTATGATGTTCATTTTCGCCAGATATCGTCTTTTTTAAGAATGACATATATTGGCGACTTGCCACAGCTCCTGACAACTGGAAGCAAGTTCTCACGTGAGAACTCTGTAGGGTAAGGCAAGTCCTAGTCAACAACGGCTTCTCCAATGGTTTCGTCGAAGACATCATAAGAAGGAAAGTGAAACGCCATGCAACCTCTGAAGAGACAACTAACACAACACCTATACCCCCTATTAGACTATTTTACAGGAACTTCTTTTCCACAGCTCATAAAACGGAGGAAAGGGTCCTGAAAGATATTGTTAATAGAAACGTTATCCCTACAGACAAAAATCAGAGGATACAACTGACGATTTACTATAAAACCAGAAAAACGGCCAGCCTACTCATGAGAAACTCTCCAGACACAAAACAGAACGCTTTAAAAGAGACTAACGTCGTCTATGCCTTCAAATGCCCTCTTGGGGACTGTAAGCTCCAAAAAACCCAGTATATAGGCAAGACAACAACATCTCTTTCTAGGCGTTTAACGATGCATAAGCAACAGGGCTCCATTAAGGAACATATAACCTCTTCCCACAACCAAACCATCGCCAGAGAAATCCTAGTAAACAACACAGAAATCATCGATAGATACAGCGATAGCAGGCGGCTTGACGTTTGCGAGGCACTACACATCAAGAAGTCAACACCAGCAATCAACAGCCAATTAATGCACAACTATATTCTACCCACCTCAAGACTCCGCTCCAATATAGAAGCATCAAGAAATATGGACCAATAGGCTTTCTACAAACACTTCTATTCAATACCCATTGTTTCGTGTTCTGTCTTGTGTTGATGAAATTAATACCCTATTAATACCACCTCTTGTTCTGTCTTGTGTTGATGAAATTAATACCCTATTAATGCCACCTCATGCCCCATCCACCTCACTCAAATGTAGATATAAAATCGGAGATGCGTAAGTTCTATTCAGTTGTGTATTTGTAAACTAAAGTCTTTGAAAATGTAATAAGTTTTACGAAACGCGCTCGTGTCGCGTCAGACTAGAAATAAAAATGAATTTTGGAGAATTGATTTTTGATTTACCTCCAACAGTGAAAAGAAATGTACGAAAGATTGAGAAAATTCGTGTTAGAATTATTAATCTTACTTTTTCGGTCATATTTAATAATATATGTCTACAGGAAAGACTGCTACCAATATATACTAATATATATATATATATATATATATATATATATATATATATATATATATATATATATATATATGGTGTAAACATGTGGGGGCGAGTCTGTAATCTCCGACGCCATTACATCTTACCTGCGGCATACCTGTGGAGGGTTTCTGGAGTTGTTCTACTGCCCAAGCCCGGCCCGAGGCCAGGCTTGACTTGTGAGAGTTTGGTCCACCAGGCTGTTGCTTGGAGCGGCCCGCAGGCCCACATACCCACCACAGCCCGGCTGATCCGGAACTTCTCTTAGAAAACCGTCCAGTTTTCTCTTGAAGATGTCTACGGTTGTTCCGGCAATATTTCTTATGCTTGCTGGGAGGACGTTGAACAACCGCGGACCTCTGATGTTTATACAGTGTTCTCTGATTGTGCCTATGGCACTTCTGCTCTTCACTGGTTCTATTCTGCATTTTCTTCCATATAGTTCACTCCAGTACGTTGTCATCTTACAGTAGCTAGCCAGTTAGCCGGCTAGTTTTTCTGTAGCCAGTCCGTCCTCCTCAGGTTCCCCCAACGTCAAGAAACCGGCCGAAAACTGCCCGGTCCTCGACCAGGCCTGCTTTTGTTACACATTCCCAGGAAGCAGCCCGTAGCAGCTGTCTAACTCCCTGGTACCTATTTACTGCTAGGTGAACAGAGGCATCAGGGTGAAAGAAGCTCTGCCTATTTGTTTCCGCCGGTGATCCAACCCGGCCCCTTAGGACTACGAGTCCCGAACGCTGTCCACTCAGCTGTCAGGCTCCGTTCGTGTAGGTTTCAACTTGGCACATTCCTGAGGTGAGTATTAGTCCGCAGAGACGACCAAATTATTCTTTCTAACAATATAGAGTTCATGAGTCTAGTATAGACCAGACTAGTCTACTATCTACTACCACATAGTTCAAGTGACAGTGTAGAGGAGTACTATCCTGGTGTAGTAGACCCTCGCCCCCTGGCGGAGAGCTCGTCCACACCGAGGGTGTAGAGGAGTACTATCCTGGTGTAGTAGACCCTCGCCCCCTGGCGGAGAGCTCGTCCACACCGAGGGTGTAGAGGAGTACTATCCTGGTGTAGTAGACCCTCGCCCCCTGGCGGAGAGCTCGTCCACACCGAGGGTGTAGAGGAGTACTATCCTGGTGTAGTAGACCCTCGCCCCCTGGTGGTCCACACCGAGGGTGTAGAGGAGTACTATCCTGGTGTAGTAGACCCTCGCCCCCTGGTGGTCCACACCGAGGGTGTAGAGGAGTACTATCCTGGTGTAGTAGACCCTCGCCCCCTGGTGGTCCACACCGAGGGTGTTGGCAGAACATGAACTACAAATACAATTTCCAGATAGGTATCCACGAGGCCCTTAACCTTGTCAACAAGAAAAAATTATGCCAAGTCATGGAGCAGAGGTCGGTAGGCTGGCTGGCTGGCTGGCTGGCTGGCTGGCTGGCTGGCAGGCTGGCTGGCAGGCAGGCAGGCAGGCTGGCAGGCAGGCAGGCTGGCTGGCAGGCAGGCAGGCAGGCAGGCTGGCTGGCTGGCTGGCTGGCTGGCTGGCTGGCTGGCTGGCTGGCTGGCTGGCACACGGCTGGATATTGGAATTCACAAGAGAATACATGGTCTTTTCGATGTATATACCTGGGGCATACCTGTAGAGGATTTCGGGAGTTGTTCTACTCCCTGAGGCCAGGCTTGACATGTGATAACTTGGTCTACCAGGCTGTTGCTTGCAGTGGCCCGCAGGCCCACATATCCACTAGAGCCTGGTTGGTCCGGCACTTCTTGCAAGAACTTGTCTAAGTGCCTCTTGAATACATCCACCTTTGTTCCAGTAATATT
>NC_059596.1:2133779-2140019 GCF_020424385.1 Procambarus clarkii | reverse complement strand
TAACACCACCAGGGGTTAACACCACCAGGGGTTACCACCACCACCAGGGGTTACCACCACCAGGGGTTAACACCAGGGGTTACCACCACCAGGGGTTAACACCAGGGGTTACCACCACCAGGGGTTACCACCAGGGGTTACCACCACCAGGGGTTACCACCAGGGGTTACCACCACCAGGGGTTACCACCACCAGGGGTTACCACCACCAGGGGTTACCACCACCAGGGGTTACCACCAGGGGTTACCACCACCAGGGGTTACCACCAGGGGTTACCACCAGGGTTACCACCACCAGGGGTTAACACCACCAGGGTTACCACCACCAGGGGTTACCACCAGGGGTTTACCACCACCAGGGTTACCACCAGGGGTTACCACCACCAGGGGTTACCACCAGGGTGTACCCACCACCAGGGGTTACCACCAGGGTTACCACCAGGGGTTACCACCACCAGGGGTTAACACCATGGTTACCACCACCAGGGTTACCACCAGGGGTTACCATGGGTTTACCACCACCAGGGTTACCACCAGGGGTTACCACCACCAGGGGTTACCACCAGGGTTAACACCACCAGGGGTTACCACCAGGGTTTAACACCAACCAGGGTTAACCACAGGGGTTACCACCACCAGGGGTTACCATGGGTTTACACCACCAGGGGTTATACCACCAGGGTTAACACCACACCAGGGTTACCCACCAGGGGTACCACCACCCAGAGGGTTACCACCCACCACAGGGGTTCCACCACCCAGGGGTTAACACCACAGGTTACCACCAGGGGTTAACACCACCAGGGGTTACCACCAGGGGTTACCACCACCAGGGGTTACCACCACCAGGGGTTACCACCAGGGGTTACCACCACCAGGGGTTACCACCAGGGGTTAACACCACCAGGGTTACCACCAGCAGGGGTTACCACCACCCGGGGTTACCACCAGGGTTAACACCACCTGGGTTACCACCACCAGGGGTTACCCCCCACCAGGGTTCCACCACCAGGGGTTACCACCACCAGGGGTTAACCACCACCAGGGGTTACCACCACCAGGGGTTACCACCACCAGGGTTACCACCACCAGGGGTTACCACCACCAGGGTTACCACCAGGGTTAACACCACCAGGGGTTACCACCACCAGGGGTTACCACCAGGGGTTACCACCACCAGGGTTACCACCAGGGGTTAACACCACCAGGGGTTACCACCACCAGGGGTTACCACCAGGGGTTACCACCACCAGGGGTTACCACCACCAGGGGTTACCACCAGGGGTTACCACCACCAGGGTTACCACCAGGGGTTACCACCACCAGGGGTTACCACCAGGGGTTAACACCACCAGGGGTTACCACCACCAGGGGTTACCACCAGGGGTTAACACCACCAGGGGTTACCACCACCAGGGGTTACCACCACCAGGGGTTACCACCAGGGGTTAACACCACCAGGGTGTTCTCTCACACACCGGAAACCCCAATGTTAATGCACTTTGTAATCTCAAGAACTGGATTTCGCGGCCAGGAAATTGACTAGAGGTCGCGGAAAGGAGGGGGAGTTGGGGGGGGGGTCATGTTGGGGGGGGGGGGTCATGTTGGGGGGGGGGGTCATGTGGGGGGGGTCGGGGGGGAGGGGTCGGAGGGGCCATGTGGGGGGGGAGAGAGGGGTCACGGTCAATGGGAAGGGAGTAGAGAAGGTGGGGGGGGGGAAGAGGAGGAAATTATAGGGAGGGGGAAAGAGAGAGAGGTAAGGACAAAGGGGGGAGGGGGGAGATGCTACCACTAGGAATAAGCTAAACTGTCACAGCTCCTCTTCATAAACAAAGACCCAAAGACCATTCCATCCACCCGCCAACCCCCCGCTTTTATGAATGAAAAACAGTTTACACACGACTCAACTGTTCACGTCCGAACACTTCCGGAACAAGTGCTTCACTGACGACTGGTGTTCGAATCACAACGCTGTAAATGCTTCACCCACGTACTACAAATACCAATAATCACCAACAGAATCTAAACACCTAACCTAACCTATGCCTATATATGCACAATATGCTAATATATAATATTAACTTAGATTTGAGAAAATTTCCGTTTTGAATCAACAGCATGTTAAAATTGATGACGTGAGTCTTTGGGGTCGACCGCTGGATGGAATAGACTTGGTCTGAGGACGAGTTGGCCCCCATTACACTGGGTTCAGTTCGTTAGGAAATTGAAGATTCATCTTCCTATTTTCCCAGCAACTCCTTTTGCGCGCATTTGTGTGCAATAACATCATTTTCATGTTGATCTTACGCTTTTGCGAAAGCTGTGCATATTACATGAGCATTTTCCTTGTCTTCCATAGCATCTAATGCCATATCATAGTGGTCCAGCAACTGCGACAGGCAAGAGCGCCTTGTTCTGAAACCATGTTGTCCGGGGTTATGGAGTTGCTGTGATTCCATGTATTTTGTGATCTTACTTCTTAGCACTCTCTCAAAAATTTTTATGATGTGCGATGTTAGTGCTATCGGTCTGTAATTTTTTGCCTCTGCCTTATTTCCTCCTTTATGGAGTGGTGCTATCTCTGCTGTTTTTAGTATGTCAGGGATAACGCCAGTATCTAGGCTTTGTCTCCACAGAATGTGAAGGGCCTGTGATAGTGGTTTTTTACAGTTCTTGATGAATATGGAGTACCAAGAATCCGGGCCTGGTGCAGAGTGCATAGGCATACTGTTTATGGCTTCTTCAAAATCCAGTGGGGATAGGGCGACGTCTGATATATGATTTGATATTGGTATCGTATCCATGAAACATTCATTTGGGTTATCAATCTTTAGTGTGTTTAATGGCTCGCTGAAAATCGAGAGAGAGAGGGAGAGAGAGCGAGAGAGAGGGAGAGAGAGCGAGAGAGAGAGAGCGAGAGAGAGAGAGCGAGAGAGAGAGAGCGAGAGAGAGAGAGCGAGAAGAGAGAGAGAGCGAGAGAGAGAGAGCGAGAGAGAGAGAGCGAGAGAGAGAGAGCGAGAGAGAGAGAGCGAGAGAGAGAGAGCGAGAGAGAGAGAGACGAGAGAGAGCGCGAGAGAGAGCGAGAGCGAGAGAGAGTGCGCGAGAGAGAGAGAGCGCGAGAGAGAGCGCGAGAGAGAGCGCGAGAGAGAGCGCGAGAGAGAGCGCGAGAGAGAGGCGCGAGAGAGAGCGCGAGAGAGAGCGAGAGAGAGAGCGCGAGAGAGAGAGCGAGAGAGAGAGCGAGAGAGAGAGAGAGAGAGCGCGAGAGAGAGAGAGCGAGAGAGCGCGAGAGAGAGAGCGAGAGAGAGAGCGAGAGAGCGCGAGAGCGCGAGAGAGCGCGAGAGAGAGCGAGAGAGAGCGAGAGAGAGAGAGAGAGAGCGAGAGAGAGAGAGAGAGAGCGAGAGAGCGAAGAGAGAGCGAGAGAGCGAGAGAGCGAGAGAGCGAGAGAGCGAGAGAGGAAGAGAGCGAGAGAGCAAGAGAGAGCGAGAGAGCAAGAGAGAGCGAGCGAGAGAGCGAGAGAGAGAGAGAGAGCGAGCGAGAGAGAGAGAGAGAGAGAGAGAGAGAGAGAGAGAGAGAGAGCGGAGAGCGAGAGAGAGAGAGAGAGCGAGAGAGCGAGAGCGAGCGAGAGAGAGCGAGAGAGAGCGAGCGAGAGCGACAGAGAGCGAGAGCGACAGAGAGAGACAGAGAGCGAGAGCGAGAGAGAGAGAGAGCGAGAGAGAGCGAGAGCGAGAGCGAGAGAGAGCGAGAGAGAGAGAGGAGCGAGAGAGCGAGAGCGAGCGAGAGCGAGAGGAGAGAGCGAGCGAGAGCGAGAGAGCGAGCGAGAGAGCGAGCGAGAGAGAGCGAGCGAGAGAGAGCGAGCGAGAGAGAGCGAGCGAGAGAGAGCGAGCGAGAGAGAGCGAGCGAGAGAGAGCGAGCGAGCGAGAGCGAGCGAGCGAGAGAGACCGAGAGAGAGAGTTTACCACCGTCGACTCCCCCTTCAAGGCGCCGGGGCGCCGGGATCGATAACCTTAGGAAAGCGTGGGGGTGTGGCACTATAACTCCCCCCCCCCCCCCTTCATCTCCCACAACTTCCCCCCAACATCAACAACACCCCCCCACACCCCACACCCTGCTGATAGGCCTACCTCGCTAGCCTCTGCTCCCTAGGCCTCCAACTCTGCCCCCCCCCCCCACCACCCTGTTGAGGCCTACTCTTCTCCACCCACCTACTCCCTTCAGTGCCACTATCTCCACACGTGCTGGCTACACCCACTCCTTCACTCCCTCACTACACCCAAATAACTACCACCCACAATACACAATACACTACCATGCTCTCTACACACACACACCAATCTGTGGTATACACGACCCGCCCCGCTACTGGTGGAATGCATTAGGCAGTGATGTGGTGGAGGCTGACTCCATACACAGTTTATAATGTAGATATGAGAGAGCCCAATAGGCTCAGGAACCTGTACACCTGTTGATTGACAGTTGAGAGGCGGGACCAAAGAGCCAGAGCTCAACCCCCGCAAACACAACTAGGTGAGTACTAAACCCTACACTCCCTCACTTTACATAAAAAGTAGTCACCAATTAACTCCAAAGGTTATCTTGAGATGATTTCGGGACTCAGCGTCTCCGCGGCCCGGTCCTCGACCAGGCCTCCTTTTTGTTACACACCCACAGGAAGCAGCCCGTAGCAGCTGTCTAACTCCCAGGTACCTATTTACTGCTAGGTGAACAGGGGGCATCAGGGTGACTGAAACATGGGTATTTCATTAGCAGTGACAAAGAGAATACTTAAACAAATATCTAATGAAAATCTCACCGACCTAACAAATTCACAAAGACCTGAAAGTTGTAGCATTAAATATTATGATAGATATCGTGAGGAGACATTCACATATGGGACTAATAGAACAAGAACCCGGCAATGTGATGTTATAGTGGCCAGAATACGCCTGGGATATAGACGTATCTGGCAGCTTTCTCAAAACCCAAATGTCGAGTACTCAATGTGTCAACTTTGTGAAAGAGAAAACATGCACTCTCTTGAACATTATATTGTAGAATGTCCCATATTGACTGACTTTCGCCCTCCTGGCTAAGGTATGCTGAACTGTGTAATTACTATATGAGTACTGGAACACTTGATGATATATTGGACTTGTACCCAAGATTAACCATGTAATGTATCAGTTATACAATGTGTGTATGTGATGTAACTATATAACCTGAGCTTGTAAAAGCACCTTAATCACCTTCAGTGATTAAGTGCTTAATTGCACACTAGTTTCTCTGTCAGCTATCTCACCCTGTCAGAGTAAAAGAGACAAATGTATGTGAATGCATGTGTGTGTATATATGTATGTATATATGTATATGTACGTATGTGTGTGTGTGTGTGTGAGTGTGTGTATAAAGTATATATGGAAGCTGATCAGAATTGCATTTCATCTTTGTAAATGCACATTAATGACACTATGTAAAAGACACATCGAACACTTTATGTAGGGCATACATAAATCTGTGTATCTATGTATTTACGTATGTAGGTTAGCTTAGCATTTTAAAAAGCACCGAATCACCTTCTGTGGTTGATTGTTCAATAAATCCCTGAACCATATGTTTAACACTTCTCTAACCCTGTCCATGGAGGACAGAAGAAAATGTATATATGCTGGTTAGCATTGTAAATGTCTGGCCACGTCTGTGGTAGAAAATAATAATAATAAAAAAAGTTTCCGCCACCATCGGGAATCCAACCCGGAACCTTAGAACTAGGAACCCCGAGCACTGTCCACTCAGCCGTCAGCCCCCCAGCCACTCTGGTAAGGTGTGATGGAGGTGTGTGTGATGACCATGTCCACGTGGTCAGGCTTATTGATCTCTCACGCCAACACTCACTCTCATACACAACCCGGCAGGCAGGTGCAGGCGCGCGCGCGCCACACACAGCGAGCGAGAGGAGAGGAGGGGGAAAGATAGGACAGGGGGAGAGAGAAGGGAGAGAGAGGGGGAGCGAGAGAAGAGGGAGAGAGAGAGAGAGGGAGGGAGAAGAGGGAGGGAGAGAAGAGGGAGGGAGAGAGAAGAGAGGAGAGGAGGAGAGAGGGGGAGGGGAGGGAGAGAGAGAGGAGGGGGGGGGAGGGAGAGAGAGGAGGGGAGGGAGGAGAGGAGGGGGGGGGAGGGAGGGAGAGAGAGAGGGGAGGGAGGGGAGGGCGAGGGGAGGGTGGGGGAGGGGACGGAGGGGGGGGAGGGG
>NC_059596.1:2076279-2128779 GCF_020424385.1 Procambarus clarkii | reverse complement strand
GGCTTCGTGAATCTGGCCCCAGGTTCGTAAGTGCTTGCGTAACTGCTTCGCGAATCTGGCCCCAGGTTCGTAAGTGCTTCCGAAATTGCTTCGTGAATCTGGCCCCAGGTTCGTAAGTGCTTCCGAAATTGCTTCGTGAATCTGGCCCCAGGTTCGTAAGTGCTTCCGAAATTGCTTCGTGAATCTGGCCCCAGGTTCGTAAGTGCTTCCGAAATTGCTTCGTGATTAGGTGAACGTGTGGACGTTCAAACGTTCACACTCAAACACACTCAACACACACACTCAACACACACACTCAACAAACACACTCAACAAACACACTCAACACACACACTCAACACACACACTCAACACACACACTCAACACACACACTCAACACACACACTCAAACTTTTTATTTCCCTCTTTTGAACACGGGCTTCACCTGGTGTTTCCCTTCCGGAGGGCTTGTACTGAACAGTCTTCACCTCCCTGTAGACTATGTCTATATAGAGCCCTTGTGGGCTATGTCTATATAGAGCCCTTGCGGGCTATGTCTATAGAGCCCTTGCGGGCTATGTCTATATAGAGCCCTTGCGGGCTATGTCTATATAGAGCCCTTGCGGGCTATGTCTACATAGAGCCCTTGCGGGCTATGTCTATATAGAGCCCTTGTGGGCTATGTCTATATAGAGCCCTTGTGGGCTATGTCCATATAGAGCCCTTGCGGGCTATGTACTGAGTCAACTTGTCCTCCCTCAAAGAACGTCGCTTTTCGCTCGTAGGCGTTACATACGGCCAGAAATCGTCGTACTGGAAGGTGTAAGAGGCAGGAGGAAGGTGTAAGAGGCAGGAGGAAGGTGTAAGAGGCAGGAGGAAGGTGTAAGAGGCAGGAGGAAGGTGTAAGAGGCAGGAGGAAGGTGTAAGAGGCAGGAGGAAGATGTAAGAGGCAGGAGGCAGATGTAAGAGGCAGGAGGAAGGTGTAAGAGGCAGGAGGAAGGTGTAAGAGGCAGGAGGAAGATGTAAGAGGCAGGAGGAAGATGTAAGAGGCAGGAGGCAGATGTAAGAGGCAGGAGGAAGGTGTAAGAGGCAGGAGGAAGGTGTAAGAGGCAGGAGGAAGATGTAAGAGGCAGGAGGAAGATGTAAGAGGCAGGAGGCAGATGTAAGAGGCTGGAGGAAGGTGTAAGAGGCAGGAGGAAGGTGTAAGAGGCAGGAGGAAGGTGTAAGAGGCAGGAGGAAGGTGTAAGAGGCAGGAGGAAGGTGTAAGAGGCAGGAGGCAGATGTAAGAGGCAGGAGGAAGGTGTAAGAGGCAGGAGGAAGATGTAAGAGGCAGGAGGCAGATGTAAGATGCAGGAGGCAGATGTAAGAGGCAGGAGGAAGATGTAAGAGGCAGGAGGCAGATGTAAGAGGCAGGAGGAAGATGTAAGAGGCAGGAGGAAGGTGTAAGAGGCAGGAGGAAGGTGTAAGAGGCAGGAGGAAGATGTAAGAGGCAGGAGGCAGATGTAAGAGGCAGGAGGCAGATGTAAGAGGCAGGAGGCAGATGTAAGAGGCAGGAGGAAGATGTAAGAGGCAGGAGGCAGATGTAAGAGGCAGGAGGCAGATGTAAGAGGCAGGAGGAAGGTGTAAGAGGCAGGAGGAAGGTGTAAGAGGCAGGAGGAAGGTGTAAGAGGCAGGAGGAAGGTGTAAGAGGCAGGAGGCAGATGTAAGAGGCAGGAGGAAGGTGTAAGAGGCAGGAGGAAGGTGTAAGAGGCAGGAGGAAGGTGTAAGAGGCAGGAGGAAGGTGTAAGAGGCAGGAGGAAGGTGTAAGAGGCAGGAGGAAGGTGTAAGAGGCGGGAGGAAGATGTAAGAGGCAGGAGGCAGATGTAAGAGGCAGGAGGAAGATGTAAGAGGCAGGAGGAAGATGTAAGAGGCAGGAGGCAGATGTAAGATGCAGGAGGAAGATGTAAGAGGCAGGAGGAAGATGTAAGAGGCAGGAGGAAGATGTAAGAGGCAGGAGGAAGATGTAAGAGGCGGGAGGAAGATGTAAGAGGCAGGAGGAAGGTGTAAGAGGCAGGAGGAAGGTGTAAGAGGCAGGAGGAAGATGTAAGAGGCAGGAGGAAGATGTAAGAGGCAGGAGGCAGATGTAAGAGGCAGGAGGAAGATGTAAGAGGCAGGAGGAAGATGTAAGAGGCAGGAGGAAGATGTAAGAGGGAGGACAATGGAGTGGAGGAGAGTTGAGGCGCCGGACTGATCCAATCAGCTTCCAACGTCAGGAATTGAGTTTGTGCTTGAGCAACTCGCAGGCGTCTCTCCTCCCTCACCTCTCCCTCTCTCTCTCCCTCATCTCTCCCTGTCTCTCTCTCCCTCTCCTCCTCACTCTCCGCCCCTTCCTCACCCCTAGGGAGAGAGAGGGTGTGAGGGAGAGGGCAAAGAGAGTGTACGAGACATCTGCATTTTGCTTTTCTTCTAGAGCTTCTGTGATTTTGTCATAGTGGTTGAGTAACTGTGACAGACAGGATCTTCCCGCTCTAAATCCATGTTCTCCTGGGTTGTGTAACTCATTATTTTCCATAAAACTAGAAATTTGATTCCTAATCACTCTTTTAAAAACTGTTATTATTGTGTGATGTTAGTGCAACTGGTCTATAATTTTTTGCCAAGGCTTTACTCCCCCCTTGTGCAGAGGAGCTATATCTGCAGATTTAAGTGCTCCTGCTGCTTAAATCAGCTTCTGCCGTTACTTAAATTCTTGCACTACGAGAAAAATGAAAATATAAAAACAGAAACCACGTACAAAACGCAGGCAAATCATAACATAGAACGAAAAGGCAATGTAAAGGATCTGGGTGTACTCATGTCGGAAGACCTTACCTTTAAAGAACACAATAAAGTAGTCGTCACAACTGCAAGAAAAATGACAGGTTGGATAACAAGAACTTTTCACACTAGAGATGCTATACCGATGATGAAACTTTTCAAAACGCTTGTGCTCTCTAGAGTGGAGTACTGCTGCACAATGACAGCACCTTTCAAAGCTGGAGAAATTGCTGACCTGGAGAGCGTGCAGAGATCCTTTACTGCTAGAATCCACTCAGTAAAACATCTAAATTACTGGGACCGACTAAAGAGCTTAAATCTGTACTCCCTTGAGCGCAGGCGAGAGAGATGCATAATAATTTACACGTGGAAAATAATTGAGGGGCTGGTCCCAAACCTGTACACAGAAATAACATCACATGAAACCAGGAGGCATGGCAGGATGTGCAGAATACCCCCGTTGAAAATCAAAGGTGCAACAGGTACTCTGAGAGAGAACTCTATCAGCATCAGAGGCCCGAGACTGTTCAACACGCTTCCACTACACATAAGGGACATAACTGGCCGACTCCTCACAGTGTTCAAGAGAGAACTATCAACATCAGAGGCCCGAGACTGTTCAACACGCTTCCACTACCCATAAGGGACATAACTGGTCGACCCCTCACAGTGTTCAATAGCAAGAACTTGACAAACACGTCCAAAGAATACCTGATCAACCAGGCTGTGACTCATACGTCAGGCTACGAGCAGCCGCGTCTATCAGCCTGGTTGACCAGTCCACCACCAGAAGGCCTTGACAGAGACCGGGCCGCGGGGATGTTGATTCTCGGAAATCACCGCAAGATAACTGTAAGGATTGGGTGATTGGTGGTATGGATGGTTGGTTTAGCCGTCGGGTGATTAACCAAGCGAGCTGTTGTGGGAGGAATGAGACCTTGAGGAGTGATTGGGCACTTGGTGATTAATTGTTTGGTGGTTATTTACACCGTAAACATGTCATGATACGGGACATAGGCCTAACTGTAGTGCCCCGCCCTCACAACGAGCCTACAGTGAGGATGACAGATGAGCAACGGTGCAACGGTGCCTCAACTGTCATCTCTCGGGGGTGAGAGTTGCAGGGTCAATGGAATCAGGCCACAACTGTGTAGGTTCACCTTGATAACCCCGGAGTCTGAGGCAGTGGAGATTGACTGGGTCTCGTTCTGGCCGCTCAGGGGAATCTTCACTTCCGCGGCCCTCAGTTCACAGAGCAGACTCCCAGCAGCTCCCAGCAGCTCCCGGCAGCTCCCAGCAGCTCCAGGCAGCTCCCGGCAGCTCCCGGCAGCTCCCGGCAGCTCCCGCCAGCTCCCGCCAGCTCCCAGCAGTTTCCGGCAGCTCCCGGCAGCTCCCAGCAGCTCCCGGCAGCTCCCAGCAGCTCCCAGCAGCTCCCAGCAGCTCCCGGCAGCTCCCAGCAGCTGGGCCGTGTTTATTTAAGTTTACCAGCACTGATGCACTACAGGGTGATGCTCACCCCGAGGTTATCTCACCCCACAGTTCCAAACCCTGATTAGTAAATATAATGGGGCCTCGCGGTTGAGTGGTCAGCGCTCTGGTGTCGTAGTTCTAAGGGTTCGATCCTCCCTGCAGAGGCAGAAACAATTGGACAGAGTTTCTTATACCCTAGTGTTCCTGTTCACCTAGCAGTAAATAGGTACCTGGGAGTTACACAGCTGCTACGGGCTGCTTGCTGGGGATATGTGTGTGTGTACTCACCTATTTCTGCTTGCGGGGGTTGAGCTCTGGCTCTTTGGTCCCGCCTCTCAACCGTCAATCAACTGGTGTACAGGTTCATGAGCCTATTGGGCTCTATCATATCTACATTATAAACTGTGTATGGAGTCAGCCTCTACCACATTACTGCCTAATGCATTCCACCTGTTAACTACTCCCACACTGAAAAAAGTTCTTTCTAACGTCCCTGTGGCTCATTTGGGCACTCAATTTCCACCTGTGTCCCCTGTGTGTGTGTGTGTTAGAGAGACATAGATATGTAGCAGACATAATAGAAGACAAATAAATTGGTTAGAAAGGCGGGGTCCAAGAGCTAATAGCTCGATTCTGCAGATATAAATAATAAATACAGGTTGAGTTACATCTAGAATTTCAATTAAGAGTTTTTCTGTCTTCAGAACTCCAGAAAATTTCCTCAAATAATTTGCATATACAGATTATATCCTCAAGGTCTGTTCAATCAACCTGTTCTTTTACAAAGAACGTCGCTTTTCGCTCGTAGGCGTTACATACGGCCAAAAATCGTCGTACTAGAAAATGAAAGCGGCTGGCGAAAGTGACGTACTGTCCCGTTTTCTGTTTAGGGTCCTCTGGTAGGTTAGGAGAGACCACTTTAAATTGACCGTTTTCTGGACGTTGTGTAAACCTTAGGAGGACGGGCTGGCTCCTGGAGCATACCTGGAGAGGGTTCTGGGAGTTCTTCTACTGCCCAAGCCCGGCCCGAGGCCAGGCTTGACTTGTGAGAGTTTGGTCCACCAGGCTGTTGCTTGGAGCGGTCCGCAGGCCCACATATACCTGCTTGATGGGGTTCTGGGAGTTCTTCTACTGCCCAAGCCCGGCCCGAGGCCAGGCTTGACTTGTGAGAGTTTGGTCCACCAGGCTGTTGCTTGGAGCGGCCCGCAGGCCCACATATACCTGCTTGATGGGGTTCTGGGAGTTCTTCTACTGCCCAAGCCCGGCCCGAGGCCAGGCTTGACTTGTGAGAGTTTGGTCCACCAGGCTGTTGCTTGGAGCGGTCCGCAGGCCCACATATACCTGCTTGATGGGGTTCTGGGAGTTCTTCTACTGCCCAAGCCCGGCCCGAGGCCAGGCTTGACTTGTGAGAGTTTGGTCCACCAGGCTGTTGCTTGGAGCGGCCCGCAGGCCCACATATACCTGCTTGATGGGGTTCTGGGAGTTCTTCTACTGCCCAAGCCCGGCCCGAGGCCAGGCTTGACTTGTGAGAGTTTGGTCCACCAGGCTGTTGCTTGGAGCGGTCCGCAGGCCCACATATACCTGCTTGATGGGGTTCTGGGAGTTCTTCTACTGCCCAAGCCCGGCCCGAGGCCAGGCTTGACTTGTGAGAGTTTGGTCCACCAGGCTGTTGCTTGGAGCGGCCCGCAGGCCCACATATACCTGCTTGATGGGGTTCTGGGAGTTCTACTCCCCAAGCCCGGCCCGAGGCCAGGCTTGACTTGTGAGAGTTTGGTCCACCAGGCTGTTGCTTGGAGCGGCCCGCAGGCCCACATATACCTGCTTGATGGGGTTCTGGGAGTTCTTCTACTCCCCAAGCCCGGCCCGAGGCCAGGCTTGACTTGTGAGAGTTTGGTCCACCAGGCTGTTGCTTGGAGCGGCCCGCAGGCCCACATATACCTGCTTGATGGGGTTCTGGGAGTTCTTCTACTCCCCAAGCCCGGCCCGAGGCCAGGCTTGACTTGTGAGAGTTTGGTCCACCAGGCTGTTGCTTGGAGCGGCCCACCGGCCCACATATACCTGCTTGATGGGGTTCTGGGAGTTCTTCTACTCCCCAAGCCCGGCCCGAGGCCAGGCTTGACTTGTGAGAGTTTGGTCCACCAGGCTGTTGCTTGGAGCGGCCCACAGGCCCACATATCCACTACAGCCTGGTTGGTCCGGCACTTTTCACAAGAACTTATCTAAGTGCCTCTTGAATACATCCACCTTTGTTCCAGTAATATTTCTTATGCTTGCTGGGAGGGTGTTGAACAGCTGAGGACCTCTGATGTTCAGACAGTGTTCTCTGATTGTGCCTATGGCACCTCTACTCTTCACTGTACCTCTGATATTCAGTGTTCTCTGATTGTGCCTATGGCACCTCTACTCTTCACTGCACCTCTGATATTCAGTGTTCTCTGATTGTGCCTATGGCACCTCTACTCTTCACAGGTTCTATTCTGCATTTCCTTCCGTACCTTTCGCTCCAGTATGTTGTTATTCTACTGTGCAAATTTGGGACCTGGCCCTCCAGTATCTTCCATGTGTATATTATTTGATATCTCTCTCGTCTCTAGTGAGTACATTTGGAGAGCTTTGAGACGGTCCCAATAATTTAGGTGTTTTATCTCGTCTATGTGTGCCGTATATGTTCTCTGTACTCCCTCTAATTCAGAGATCTCTCCCGCTCTGAAGGGAGAAGTGAGTACCGAGCAGTACTCAAGACGGGACAACTTTTGTAACATAGTTACAAAAATCTAAACAAGGGGACGGGTTAGCAAATAATACTGAAGCAAACTAAGAGTATAAATTGATTTTATTTTCCACAATTACTAATGCGGAGAATATTTAAAGGAATATCTGGTGAAAATGTAAGTGAGCCTATGGTCACCACCAGGGTATACTGGCGTCGACCATCACCACCAGGGTATACTGGCGTCGACCGTCACCACCAGGGTATACTGGCCTCGACCGTCACCACCAGGGTATACTAGCGTCGACCGTCACCACCAGGGTATACTGGCGTCGACCGTCACCACCAGGGTATACTGGCGTCGACCGTCACCACCAGGGTATACTGGCGTCGACCGTCACCACCAGGGTATACTGGCGTCGACCGTCACCACCAGGGTATACTAGCGTCGACCGTCACCACCAGGGTATACTGGCGTCGACCGTCACCACCAGGGTATACTGGCGTCGACCGTCACCACCAGGGTATACTGGCGTCGACCGTCACCACCAGGGTATACTGGCGTCGACCGTCACCACCAGGGTATACTGGCGTCGACCGTCACCACCAGGGTATACTGGCGTCGACCGTCACCACCAGGGTATACTGGCGTCGACCATCACCACCAGGGTATACTGGCGTCGACCGTCACCACCAGGGTATACTGGCGTCGACCGTCACCACCAGGGTATACTGGCGTCGACCGTCACCACCAGGGTATACTGGCGTCGACCGTCACCACCAGGGTATACTGGCGTCGACCGTCACCACCAGGGTATACTGGCGTCGACCGTCACCACCAGGGTATACTGGCGTCGACCATCACCACCAGGGTATACTGGCGTCGACCGTCACCACCAGGGTATACTGGCGTCGACCGTCACCACCAGGGTATACTGGCGTCGACCATCACCACCAGGGTATACTGGCGTCGACCGTCACCACCAGGGTATACTGGCGTCGACCATCACCACCAGGGTATACTGGCGTCGACCGTCACCACCAGGGTATACTGGCGTCGACCATCACCACCAGGGTATACTGGCGTCGACCGTCACCACCAGGGTATACTGGCGTCGACCATCACCACCAGGGTATACTGGCGTCGACCATCACCACCAGGGTATACTGGCGTCGACCGTCACCACCAGGGTATACTGGCGTCGACCGTCACCACCAGGGTATACTGGCGTCGACCATCACCACCAGGGTATACTGGCGTCGACCATCACCACCAGGGTATACTGGCGTCGACCATCACCACCAGGGTATACTGGCGTCGACCGTCACCACCAGGGTATACTGGCGTCGACCGTCACCACCAGGGTATACTGGCGTCGACCATCACCACCAGGGTATACTGGCGTCGACCGTCACCACCAGGGTATACTGGCGTCGACCATCACCACCAGGGTATACTGGCGTCGACCATCACCACCAGGGTATACTGGCGTCGACCGTCACCACCAGGGTATACTGGCGTCGACCGTCACCACCAGGGTATACTGGCGTCGACCGTCACCACCAGGGTATACTGGCGTCGACCGTCACCACCAGGGTATACTGGCGTCGACCGTCACCACCAGGGTATACTGGCGACCGTCACCACCAGGGTATACTGGCGTCGACCGTCACCACCAGGGTATACTGGCGTCGACCGTCACCACCAGGGTATACTGGCGTCGACCGTCACCACCAGGGTATACTGGCGACCGTCACCACCAGGGTATACTGGCGTCGACCGTCACCACCAGGGTATACTGGCGTCGACCGTCACCACCAGGGTATACTGGCGTCGACCGTCACCACCAGGGTATACTGGCGTCGACCGTCACCACCAGGGTATACTGGCGTCGACCGTCACCACCAGGGTATACTGGCGTCGACCGTCACCACCAGGGTATACTGGCGTCGACCGTCACCACCAGGGTATACTGGCGTCGACCGTCACCACCAGGGTATACTGGCGTCGACCGTCACCACCAGGGTATACTGGCGTCGACCGTCACCACCAGGGTATACTGGCGTCGACCGTCACCACCAGGGTATACTGGCGTCGACCGTCACCACCAGGGTATACTGGCGTCGACCGTCACCACCAGGGTATACTGGCGTCGACCGTCACCACCAGGGTATACTGGCCTCGACCATCACCACCAGGGTATACTGGCGTCGACCATCACCACCAGGGTATACCATCACCACCAGGGTATGCTGGCCTCGACCGTCACCACCAGGGTATACTGGCGTCGACCGTCACCACCAGGGTATACTGGCGTCGACCATCACCACCAGGGTATACTGGCGTCGACCATCACCACCAGGGTATACTGGCGTCGACCGTCACCACCAGGGTATGCTGGCCTCGACCATCACCACCAGGGTATACTGGCGTCGACCGTCACCACCAGGGTATACTGGCGTCGACCACCACCAGGGTATACTGGCGTCGACCCTCACCACCAGGGTATACTGGCGTCGACCATCACCACCAGGGTATGCTGGCCTCGACCATCACCACCAGGGTATGCTGGCCTCGACCGTCACCACCAGGGTATACTGGCGTCGACCGTCACCACCAGGGTATACTGGCGTCGACCATCACCACCAGGGTATACTGGCGTCGACCATCACCACCAGGGTATGCTGGCCTCGACCGTCACCACCAGGGTATACTGGCGTCGACCGTCACCACCAGGGTATACTGGCGTCGACCATCACCACCAGGGTATACTGGCGTCGACCGTCACCACCAGGGTATACTGGCGTCGACCATCACCACCAGGGTATACTGGCGACCGTCACCACCAGGGTATACCGTCGACCGTCACCACCAGGGTATACTGGCGTCGACCATCACCACCAGGGTATACTGGCGTCGACCGTCACCACCAGGGTATACTGGCCTCGACCGTCACCACCAGGGTATACTGGCGTCGACCGTCACCACCAGGGTATACTGGCGTCGACCGTCACCACCAGGGTATACTGGCGTCGACCGTCACCACCAGGGTATACTGGCGTCGACCGTCACCACCAGGGTATACTGGCGTCGACCGTCACCACCAGGGTATACTGGCGTCGACCGTCACCACCAGGGTATACTGGCGTCGACCGTCACCACCAGGGTATACTGGCGTCGACCGTCACCACCAGGGTATACTGGCGTCGACCGTCACCACCAGGGTATACTGGCGTCGACCGTCACCACCAGGGTATACTGGCGTCGACCGTCACCACCAGGGTATACTGGCGTCGACCGTCACCACCAGGGTATACTGGCGTCGACCGTCACCACCAGGGTATACTGGCGTCGACCGTCACCACCAGGGTATACTGGCGTCGACCGTCACCACCAGGGTATACTGGCGTCGACCGTCACCACCAGGGTATACTGGCGTCGACCGTCACCACCAGGGTATACTGGCGTCGACCGTCACCACCAGGGTATACTGGCGTCGACCGTCACCACCAGGGTATACTGGCGTCGACCGTCACCACCAGGGTATACTGGCGTCGACCGTCACCACCAGGGTATACTGGCGTCGACCGTCACCACCAGGGTCACCGTCACCACCAGGGTATACTGGCGTCGACCGTCACCACCAGGGTATACTGGCGTCGACCGTCACCACCAGGGTATACTGGCGTCGACCATCACCACCAGGGTATACTGGCGTCGACCGTCACCACCAGGGTATACTGGCGTCGACCGTCACCACCAGGGTATACTGGCGTCGACCGTCACCACCAGGGTATACTGGCGTCGACCGTCACCACCAGGGTATACTGGCGTCGACCGTCACCACCAGGGTATACTGGCGTCGACCGTCACCACCAGGGTATACTGGCGTCGACCGTCACCACCAGGGTATACTGGCGTCGACCGTCACCACCAGGGTATACTGGCGTCGACCATCACCACCAGGGTATACTGGCGTCGACCGTCACCACCAGGGTATACTGGCGTCGACCGTCACCACCAGGGTATACTGGCGTCGACCGTCACCACCAGGGTATACTGGCGTCGACCGTCACCACCAGGGTATACTGGCGTCGACCATCACCACCAGGGTATACTGGCGTCGACCGTCACCACCAGGGTATACTGGCGTCGACCGTCACCACCAGGGTATACTGGCGTCGACCGTCACCACCAGGGTATACTGGCGTCGACCGTCACCACCAGGGTATACTGGCGTCGACCGTCACCACCAGGGTATACTGGCGTCGACCGTCACCACCAGGGTATACTGGCGTCGACCGTCACCACCAGGGTATACTGGCGTCGACCGTCACCACCAGGGTATACTGGCGTCGACCGTCACCACCAGGGTATACTGGCGTCGACCGTCACCACCAGGGTATACTGGCGTCGACCGTCACCACCAGGGTATACTGGCGTCGACCGTCACCACCAGGGTATACTGGCGTCGACCGTCACCACCAGGGTATACTGGCGTCGACCGTCACCACCAGGGTATACTGGCGTCGACCGTCACCACCAGGGTATACTGGCGTCGACCGTCACCACCAGGGTATACTGGCGTCGACCGTCACCACCAGGGTATACTGGCGTCGACCGTCACCACCAGGGTATACTGGCGTCGACCGTCACCACCAGGGTATACTGGCGTCGACCGTCACCACCAGGGTATACTGGCGTCGACCGTCACCACCAGGGTATACTGGCGTCGACCGTCACCACCAGGGTATACTGGCGTCGACCGTCACCACCAGGGTATACTGGCGTCGACCGTCACCACCAGGGTATACTGGCGTCGACCGTCACCACCAGGGTATACTGGCGTCGACCGTCACCACCAGGGTATACTGGCGTCGACCGTCACCACCAGGGTATACTGGCGTCGACCGTCACCACCAGGGTATACTGGCGTCGACCGTCACCACCAGGGTATACTGGCGTCGACCGTCACCACCAGGGTATACTGGCGTCGACCGTCACCACCAGGGTATACTGGCGTCGACCGTCACCACCAGGGTATACTGGCGTCGACCGTCACCACCAGGGTATACTGGCGTCGACCGTCACCACCAGGGTATACTGGCGTCGACCGTCACCACCAGGGTATACTGGCGTCGACCGTCACCACCAGGGTATACTGGCGTCGACCGTCACCACCAGGGTATACTGGCGTCGACCGTCACCACCAGGGTATACTGGCGTCGACCGTCACCACCAGGGTATACTGGCGTCGACCGTCACCACCAGGGTATACTGGCGTCGACCGTCACCACCAGGGTATACTGGCGTCGACCGTCACCACCAGGGTATACTGGCGTCGACCGTCACCACCAGGGTATACTGGCGTCGACCGGGTATACTGGCGTCGACCACCACCAGGGTATACTGGCGTCGACCGTCACCACCAGGGTATACTGGCGTCGACCGTCACCACCAGGGTATACTGGCGTCGACCGTCACCACCAGGGTATACTGGCGTCGACCGTCACCACCAGGGTATACTGGCGTCGACCGTCACCACCAGGGTATACTGGCGTCGACCGTCACCACCAGGGTATACTGGCGTCGACCGTCACCACCAGGGTATACTGGCGTCGACCGTCACCACCAGGGTATACTGGCGTCGACCGTCACCACCAGGGTATACTGGCGTCGACCGTCACCACCAGGGTATACTGGCGTCGACCGTCACCACCAGGGTATACTGGCGTCGACCGTCACCACCAGGGTATACTGGCGTCGACCGTCACCACCAGGGTATACTGGCGTCGACCGTCACCACCAGGGTATACTGGCGTCGACCGTCACCACCAGGGTATACTGGCGTCGACCGTCACCACCAGGGTATACTGGCGTCGACCGTCACCACCAGGGTATACTGGCGTCGACCGTCACCACCAGGGTATACTGGCGTCGACCGTCACCACCAGGGTATACTGGCGTCGACCGTCACCACCAGGGTATACTGGCGTCGACCGTCACCACCAGGGTATACTGGCGTCGACCGTCACCACCAGGGTATACTGGCGTCGACCGTCACCACCAGGGTATACTGGCGTCGACCGTCACCACCAGGGTATACTGGCGTCGACCGTCACCACCAGGGTATACTGGCGTCGACCGTCACCACCAGGGTATACTGGCGTCGACCGTCACCACCAGGGTATACTGGCGTCGACCGTCACCACCAGGGTATACTGGCGTCGACCGTCACCACCAGGGTATACTGGCGTCGACCGTCACCACCAGGGTATACTGGCGTCGACCGTCACCACCAGGGTATACTGGCGTCGACCGTCACCACCAGGGTATACTGGCGTCGACCGTCACCACCAGGGTATACTGGCGTCGACCGTCACCACCAGGGTATACTGGCGTCGACCGTCACCACCAGGGTATACTGGCGTCGACCGTCACCACCAGGGTATACTGGCGTCGACCGTCACCACCAGGGTATACTGGCGTCGACCGTCACCACCAGGGTATACTGGCGTCGACCGTCACCACCAGGGTATACTGGCGTCGACCGTCACCACCAGGGTATACTGGCGTCGACCGTCACCACCAGGGTATACTGGCGTCGACCGTCACCACCAGGGTATACTGGCGTCGACCGTCACCACCAGGGTATACTGGCGTCGACCGTCACCACCAGGGTATACTGGCGTCGACCGTCACCACCAGGGTACTGGCGTCGACCGTCACCACCAGGGTATACTGGCGTCGACCGTCACCACCAGGGTATACTGGCGTCGACCGTCACCACCAGGGTATACTGGCGTCGACCGTCACCACCAGGGTATACTGGCGTCGACCGTCACCACCAGGGTATACTGGCGTCGACCGTCACCACCAGGGTATACTGGCGTCGACCGTCACCACCAGGGTATACTGGCGTCGACCGTCACCACCAGGGTATACTGGCGTCGACCGTCGACCACCAGGGTATACTGGCGTCGACCATCACCACCAGGGTATACTGGCGTCGACCGTCACCACCAGGGTATACTGGCGTCGACCATCACCACCAGGGTATACTGGCGTCGACCGTCACCACCAGGGTATACTGGCGTCGACCATCACCACCAGGGTATACTGGCGTCGACCGTCACCACCAGGGTATACTGGCGTCGACCATCACCACCAGGGTATACTGGCGTCGACCGTCACCACCAGGGTATACTGGCGTCGACCATCACCACCAGGGTATACTGGCGTCGACCGTCACCACCAGGGTATACTGGCGTCGACCATCACCACCAGGGTATACTGGCGTCGACCATCACCACCAGGGTATACTGGCGTCGACCATCACCACCAGGGTATACTGGCGTCGACCGTCACCACCAGGGTATACTGGCGTCGACCGTCACCACCAGGGTATACTGGCGTCGACCGTCACCACCAGGGTATACTGGCGTCGACCGTCACCACCAGGGTATACTGGCGTCGACCATCACCACCAGGGTATACTGGCGTCGACCGTCACCACCAGGGTATACTGGCGTCGACCATCGACCGACCATCACCACCAGGGTATACTGGCGTCGACCGTCACCACCAGGGTATACTGGCGTCGACCGGGTCACCACCAGGGTATACTGGCGTCGACCGTCACCACCAGGGTATACTGGCGTCGACCGTCACCACCAGGGTATGCTGGCCTCGACCGTCACCACCAGGGTATACTGGCGTCGACCGTCACCACCAGGGTATACTGGCGTCGACCGTCACCACCAGGGTATACTGGCGTCGACCATCACCACCAGGGTATACTGGCGTCGACCGTCACCACCAGGGTATACTGGCGTCGACCGTCACCACCAGGGTCACCACCAGGGTATACTGGCGTCGACCGTCACCACCAGGGTATACTGGCGTCGACCGTCACCACCAGGGTATACTGGCGTCGACCATCACCACCAGGGTATACACCACCAGGGTATACTGGCGTCGACCGTCACCACCAGGGTATGCTGGCCTCGACCGTCACCACCAGGGTATACTGGCGTCGACCGTCACCACCAGGGTATGCTGGCCTCGACCGTCACCACCAGGGTATACTGGCGTCGACCGTCACCACCAGGGTATACTGGCGACCATCGACCGTCACCACCAGGGTATACTGGCGTCGACCGTCACCACCAGGGTATACTGGCGTCGACCGTCACCACCAGGGTATACTGGCGTCGACCGTCACCACCAGGGTATACTGGCGTCGACCATCACCACCAGGGTATACTGGCGTCGACCGTCACCACCAGGGTATACTGGCGTCGACCGTCACCACCAGGGTATGCTGGCGTCGACCTTCACCACCAGGGTATACTGGCGTCGACCGTCACCACCAGGGTATACTGGCGTCGACCGTCACCACCAGGGTATGCTGGCCTCGACCGGGTCACCGTCGACCATCACCACCAGGGTATACTGGCGTCGACCATCACCACCAGGGTATACTGGCGTCGACCGTCACCACCAGGGTATGCTGGCCTCGACCGTCACCACCAGGGTATACTCACCACCAGGCTGGCGTCGACCATCACCACCAGGGTATGCTGGCCTCGACCGTCACCACCAGGGTATACTGGCGTCGACCATCACCACCAGGGTATACTGGCGTCGACCGTCACCACCAGGGTATACTGGCGTCGACCGTCACCACCAGGGTATACTGGCGTCGACCGTCACCACCAGGGTATACTGGCGTCGACCGTCACCACCAGGGTATACTGGCGTCGACCATCACCACCAGGGTATACTGGCGTCGACCGTCACCACCAGGGTATACTGGCGTGACCGTCACCACCAGGGTATACTGGCGTCGACCATCACCACCAGGGTATACTGGCGTCGACCATCACCACCAGGGTATACTGGCGTCGACCGTCACCACCAGGGTATACTGGCGTCGACCACCACCAGGTATACTGGCGTCGACCGTCACCACCAGGGTATACTGGCGTCGACCATCACCACCAGGGTATACTGGCGTCGACCGTCACCACCAGGGTATACTGGCGTCGACCGTCACCACCAGGGTATACTGGCGTCGACCATCACCACCAGGGTATACTGGCGTCGACCGTCACCACCAGGGTATACTGGCGTCGACCATCACCACCAGGGTATACTGGCGTCGACCATCACCACCAGGGTATACTGGCGTCGACCATCACCACCAGGGTATACTGGCGTCGACCATCACCACCAGGGTATACTGGCGTCGACCATCACCACCAGGGTATACTGGCGTCGACCATCACCACCAGGGTATACTGGCGTCGACCATCACCACCAGGGTATACTGGCGTCGACCATCACCACCAGGGTATACTGGCGTCGACCATCACCACCAGGGTATACTGGCGTCGACCGTCACCACCAGGGTATACTGGCGTCGACCACCACCAGGGTATACTGGCGTCACCACCCACCAGGTATACTGGCGTCGACCATCACCACCAGGGTATACTGGCGTCGACCATCACCACCAGGGTATACTGGCGTCGACCGTCACCACCAGGGTATACTGGCGTCGACCACCACCAGGGTATACTGGCGTCGACCATCACCACCAGGGTATACTGGCGTCGACCGACCATCACCACCAGGGTATACTGGCGTCGACCACCACCAGGGTATACTGGCGTCGACCGTCACCACCAGGGTATACTGGCGTCGACCATCACCACCAGGGTATACTGGCGTCGACCATCACCACCAGGGTATACTGGCGTCGACCGTCACCACCAGGGTATACTGGCGTCGACCGTCACCACCAGGGTATACTGGCGTCGACCATCACCACCAGGGTATACTGGCGTCGACCGTCACCACCAGGGTATACTGGCGTCGACCGTCACCACCAGGGTATACTGGCGTCGACCGTCACCACCAGGGTATACTGGCGTCGACCGTCACCACCAGGGTATACTGGCGTCGACCATCACCACCAGGGTATGCTGGCACCACCACCCAGGGTATACTGGCTGGCGGCGTCGACCGTCACCACCAGGGTATACTGGCGTCGACCGTCACCACCAGGGTATACTGGCGTCGACCATCACCACCAGGGTATACTGGCGTCGACCGTCACCACCAGGGTATACTGGCGTCGACCGTCACCACCAGGGTATACTGGCGTCGACCATCACCACCAGGGTATACTGGCGTCGACCGTCACCACCAGGGTATACTGGCGTCGACCGTCACCACCAGGGTATACTGGCGTATACCACCAGGGTATACTGGCGTCGACCGTCACCACCAGGGTATACTGGCGTCGACCGTCACCACCAGGGTATACTGGCGTCGACCGTCACCACCAGGGTATACTGGCGTCGACCGTCACCACCAGGGTATACTGGCGTCGACCATCACCACCAGGGTATACTGGCGTCGACCATCACCACCAGGGTATACTGGCGTCGACCGTCACCACCAGGGTATACTGGCGTCGACCGTCACCACCAGGGTATACTGGCGTCGACCGTCACCACCAGGGTATACTGGCGTCGACCATCACCACCAGGGTATACTGGCGTCGACCGTCACCACCAGGGTATACTGGCGTCGACCGTCACCACCAGGGTATACTGGCGTCGACCGTCACCACCAGGGTATACTGGCGTCGACCGTCACCACCAGGGTATACTGGCGTCGACCATCACCACCAGGGTATACTGGCGTCGACCGTCACCACCAGGGTATACTGGCGTCGACCGTCACCACCAGGGTATACTGGCGTCGACCGTCACCACCAGGGTATACTGGCGTCGACCGTCACCACCAGGGTATACTGGCGTCGACCGTCACCACCAGGGTATACTGGCGTCGACCATCACCACCAGGGTATACTGGCGTCGACCATCACCACCAGGGTATACTGGCGTCGACCGTCACCACCAGGGTATACTGGCGTCGACCATCACCACCAGGGTATACTGGCGTCGACCGTCACCACCAGGGTATACTGGCGTCGACCGTCACCACCAGGGTATACTGGCGTCGACCATCACCACCAGGGTATACTGGCGTCGACCATCACCACCAGGGTATACTGGCGTCGACCATCACCACCAGGGTATACTGGCGTCGACCGTCACCACCAGGGTATACTGGCGTCGACCATCACCACCAGGGTATACTGGCGTCGACCATCACCACCAGGGTATACTGGCGTCGACCGTCACCACCAGGGTATACTGGCGTCGACCATCACCACCAGGGTATACTAGCGTCGACCGTCACCACCAGGGTATACTGGCGTCGACCATCACCACCAGGTATAAAGGCGTATACTGGCGTCGACCGTCACCACCAGGGTATACTGGCGTCGACCGTCACCACCAGGGTATACTGGCGTCGACCATCACCACCAGGGTATACTGGCGTCGACCGTCACCACCAGGGTATACTGGCGTCGACCATCACCACCAGGGTATACTGGCGTCGACCATCACCACCAGGGTATACTGGCGTCGACCGTCACCACCAGGGTATACTGGCGTCGACCATCACCACCAGGGTATACTGGCGTCGACCCATCACCACCAGGGTATACTGGCGTCGACCACACACCAGGGTATACTGGCGTCGACCGTCACCACCAGGGTATACTGGCGTCGACAATCACCACCAGGGTATACTGGCGTCGACCATCACCACCAGGGTATACTGGCGTCGACCATCACCACCAGGGTATACTGGCGTCGACCGTCACCACCAGGGTATACTGGCGTCGACCATCACCACCAGGTATACTGGCGTCGACCATCACCACCAGGGTATACTGGCGTCGACCATCACCACCAGGGTATACTGGCACCACCACCAGGGTATACTGGCGTCGACCGTCACCACCAGGGTATACTGGCGTCGACCATCACCACCAGGGTATACTGGCGTCGACCATCACCACCAGGGTATACTGGCACCATCACCACCAGGGTATGCTCGCGTCTACCCTCACCACCAGGGTATACTGGCGTCGACCATCACCACCAGGGTATACTGGCGTCGACCGTCACCACCAGGGTATACTGGCGTCGACCATCACCACCAGGGTATACTGGCGTCGACCGTCACCACCAGGGTATACTGGCGTCGACCGTCACCACCAGGGTATACTGGCGTCGACCGTCACCACCAGGGTATACTGGCGTCGACCATCACCACCAGGGTATACTGGCGTCGACCATCACCACCAGGGTATACTGGCGTCGACCATCACCACCAGGGTATGCTGGCGTCGACCCGTCACCACCAGGGTATACTGGCGTCGACCGTCACCACCAGGGTATACTGGCGTCGACCCATCACCACCAGGGTATATCGACTGGCATACTGGCGTCGACCACCACCAGGGTATACTGGCGTCGACCGTCACCACCAGGGTATACTGGCGTCGACCGTCACCACCAGGGTATACTGGCGTCGACCGTCACCACCAGGGTATACTGGCGTCGACCGTCACCACCAGGGTATACTGGCGTCGACCGTCACCACCAGGGTATACTGGCGTCGACCGTCACCACCAGGGTATACTGGCGTCGACCGTCACCACCAGGGTATGCTGGCCTACCGTCACCAAGGGTATACTGGCGTCGACCGTCACCACCAGGGTATACTGGCGTCGACCATCACCACCAGGGTATGCTGGCCTCGACCGTCACCACCAGGGTATACTGGCGTCGACCGTCACCACCAGGGTATACTAGCGTCGACCGTCACCACCAGGGTATACTGGCGTCGACCATCACCACCAGGGTATACTGGCGTCGACCGTCACCACCAGGGTATACTGGCGTCGACCGTCACCACCAGGGTATACTGGCGTCGACCATCACCACCAGGGTATACTGGCGTCGACCATCACCACCAGGGTATACTGGCGTCGACCATCACCACCAGGGTATACTGGCGTCGACCGTCACCACCAGGGTATACTGGCGTCGACCGTCACCACCAGGGTATACTGGCGTCGACCATCACCACCAGGGTATACTGGCGTCGACCGTCACCACCAGGGTATACTGGCGTCGACCGTCACCACCAGGGTATACTGGCGTCGACCGTCACCACCAGGGTATACTGGCGTCGACCATCACCACCAGGGTATACTGGCGTCGACCATCACCACCAGGGTATACTGGCGTCGACCATCACCACCAGGGTATACTGGCGTCGACCATCACCACCAGGGTATACTAGCGTCGACCGTCACCACCAGGGTATACTGGCGTCGACCATCACCACCAGGGTATACTGGCGTCGACCATCACCACCAGGGTATACTGGCGTCGACCGTCACCACCAGGGTATACTGGCGTCCCACCAGACCGTCACCACCAGGGTATACTGGCGTCGACCGTCACCACCAGGGTATAAAGGCGTCGACCGTCACCACCAGGGTATACTGGCGTCGACCGTCACCACCAGGGTATACTGGCGTCGACCGTCACCACCAGGGTATAAAGGCGTCGACCATCACCACCAGGGTATACTGGCGTCGACCGTCACCACCAGGGTATACTGGCGTCGACCGTCACCACCAGGGTATACTGGCGTCGACCATCACCACCAGGGTATACTGGCGTCGACCGTCACCACCAGGGTATACTGGCGTTGACCGTCACCACCAGGGTATACTGGCGTCGACCATCACCACCAGGGTGACATGTCCGCAGTCGACGTCACACTTCGACCTGGACGCATGAGTCACCAAATATAGCTACTGTCACTCATCACTGTCACTCAACACTGTCACTCAACACTGTCACTCAACACTGTCACTCAACACTGTCACTCAACACTGTCACTCAACACTGTCACTCAACACTTAAGTGAAAGATTGTCCCTCCACCCACTCCATCTCTCCTACCCTCCCCCTTCCCTCCGTCGCGTCTAACAGCCTGGTTGATCAGTTCAGCAACCAGGAGGCCTGGTCGATGACCAGGCCGCGGGGTCGCTGAGACCCGAAATCCCCTCAGGGTGACCTCAAGGTAGGACGCCAAGAAGCAGCCCGTGACAGCTGTCTAACTCCCAGGTACCTATTTACTGCTAGGTGAACAGGGGCTTCAGTGGTGAAACAAAATCTGGCCCATTTGTTTCCGCCTCCACCGGGGATCAAACCCGGAACCCCAGGACTGCGAATCCCGAGCGCTGTCCACTCAGCCATCAGGCCCGCTCCGTGATTAATATACCAACACAAGATACTTGACGACGGAGAGAGGGAATTATCAGGTGAGAGCGCCAAGCCTTTACGACTATATAGCACTGGGAAGGGGTCAGGATAAGGATTTGGGATGGGACGGTGGGAAAGGAATGGTACCCAACCACTTGTGTGGATGGTCGGGGATTGAACGCCGACCTGCATGAAGCGTAGCACTTGATTATATTTAGAACAAGTAATGCCAGCAATGCTTGCATTACTTATAAGAGTGATTCCTGAGGGCACTAGAGCCGACTTTCCAGCGTGTGTGTGGACATTATTATTATATAAGGCTGCGCCCCGCGGCCCTCACCGATCATGTCAGTAATTGTTAAAGTTATTTATGTAGTAAATGTTGAAGTTGCATCAGCAGGTCAGCCTTGGCCTGCACGTTGCAATGCACCACTTGTCACTTAAAACTTTACACCATGCTAAGAGGAAATACCTATTTGATATCTGCTTGATATCCAGAGATACAATAGATACCCACAGATACCCTTTCTAAATAATAGAAAGCATCACTATACATAAACACACATCAACATGTGTCATTTACCATTAATAATACCTAAAGCAACCATTGTCCAACCAACTAAAAAGAATAAACAAAATATTTATATTATTCACTTTATAAAGACCACGAGAATGAACAACTAAGCCTAAACTCTCCTAGGCTTAGTATAGCACAAAAATATTATAAATTAGTATGCGGCTTTCAGTAGGCCTAAAATTGCTTTTGTGGCATACTGGTGGCACAAAAGTGAATTTGTCGAGGTACAACAGTCACTATTGTACTGTGTAACTGAGTACCTTCACTCCCAGCACGGTGGTGACTTAGTACCTTCACTCCCAGAATGAGTGGTGACTTAGTACCTTCACTCTCAGCACGAGTGGTGACTTAGTACCTTCACTCCCAGCACGAGTGGTGACTTAGTACCTTCACTCCCAGCACGAGTGGTGACTTAGTACCTTCACTCCCAGCACGAGTGGTGACTTAGTACCTTCACTCCCAGCACGAGTGGTGACTGAGTACCTTCACTCCCAGCACGAGTGGTGACTGAGTACCTTCACTCCCAGCACGAGTGGTGACTGAGTACCTTCACTCCCAGCACGAGTGGTGACTGAGTACCTTCACTCCCAGCACGAGTGGTGACTTAGTACCTTCACTCCCAGCACGAGTGGTGACTTAGTACCTTCACTCCCAGCACGAGTGGTGACTGAGTACCTTCACTCCCAGCACGAGTGGTGACTGAGTACCTTCACTCCCAGCACGAGTGGTGACTGAGTACCTTCACTCTCAGCACGAGTGGTGACTTAGTACCTTCACTCCCAGCACGAGTGGTGACTTAGTACCTTCACTCTCAGCACGAGTGGTGACTGAGTACCTTCACTCCCAGCACGAGTGGTGACTGAGTACCTTCACTCCCAGCACGAGTGGTGACTGAGTACCTTCACTCTCAGCACGAGTGGTGACTTAGTACCTTCACTCCCAGCACGAGTGGTGACTTAGTACCTTCACTCCCAGCACGAGTGGTGACTGAGTACCTTCACTCCCAGCACGAGTGGTGACTGAGTACCTTCACTCTCAGCACGAGTGGTGACTTAGTACCTTCACTCTCAGCACGAGTGGTGACTGAGTACCTTCACTCCCAGCACGAGTGGTGACTGAGTACCTTCACTCCCAGCACGAGTGGTGACTTAGTACCTTCACTCCCAGCACGAGTGGTGACTGAGTACCTTCACTCTCAGCATGAGTGGTGACTTAGTACCTTCACTCCCAGCACGAGTGGTGACTGAGTACCTTCACTCTCAGCACGAGTGGTGACTTAGTACCTTCACTCCCAGCACGAGTGGTGACTGAGTACGTTCACTCCCAGCATGAGTGGTGACTGAGTACCTTCACTCTCAGCACGAGTGGTGACTTAGTACCTTCACTCTCAGCACGAGTGGTGACTTAGTACCTTCACTCCCAGCACGAGTGGTGACTTAGTACCTTCACTCCCAGCATGAGTGGTGACTGAGTACCTTCACTCTCAGCATGAGTGGTGACTGAGTACCTTCACTCCCAGCATGAGTGGTGACTGAGTACGTTCACTCCCAGCATGAGTGGTGACTGAGTACCTTCACTCTCAGCATGAGTGGTGACTGAGTACCTTCACTCCCAGCATGAGTGGTGACTGAGTACCTTCACTCTCAGCATTAGTGGTGACTGAGTACCTTCACTCTCAGCATGAGTGGTGACTGAGTACCTTCACTCCCAGCATGAGTGGTGACTGAGTACCTTCACTCTCAGCATGAGTGGTGACTGAGTACCTTCACTCCCAGCATGAGTGGTGACTGAGTACGTTCACTCCCAGCATGAGTGGTGACTGAGCACCTTCACTCCCGGCATGAGTGGTGACTGAGTACCTTCACTCTCGGCATGAGTGGTGACTGAGTAGCTTCACTCCCAGCATGAGTGGTGACTGAGCACCTTCACTCCCAGCATGAGTGATGACTGAGTAGCTTCACTCCCAGCATGAGTGGTGACTGAGTACCTTCACTCCCAGCATGAGTGGTGACTGAGTACCTTCACTCCCAGCATGAGTGGTGACTGAGTGACCAAGGAAGACATGGTCACTCACCAGAGTGACGAGTAACAACACTGTCACTCACCAGAGTGACGAGTAACAGCACTGTCACTCACCAGAGTGACGAGTAACAACACTGTCACTCACCAGACTGACGAGTAACAACACTGTCACTCACCAGAGTGACGAGTAACAACACTGTCACTCACCAGAGTGACGAGTAACAGCACTGTCACTCACCAGAGTGACGAGTAACAGCACTGTCACTCACCAGAATGACGAGTAACAACACTGTCACTCACCAGAGTGACGAGTAACAGCACTGTCACTCACCAGAGTGACGAGTAACAACACTGTCACTCACCAGAGTGACGAGTAACAACACTGTCACTCACCAGAGTGACGAGTAACAACACTGTCACTCACCAGAGTGACGAGTAACAGCACTGTCACTCACCAGAGTGACGAGTAACAACACTGTCACTCACCAGAGTGACGAGTAACAACACTGTCACTCACCAGAGTGACGAGTAACAACACTGTCACTCACCAGAGTGACGAGTAACAACACTGTCACTCACCAGAGTGACGAGTAACAACACTGTCACTCACCAGAGTGACGAGTAACAACACTGTCACTCACCAGAGTGACGAGTAACAACACTCTGGACCATTAGAGAACATCACAATGACACAAGAATAATGACGGTCTTGTTGCCCCGCCGTCAGCCAGCACACTGGGGGAATTTACATGTTATTTATTATTGGTGTCGTGCTAATGGATATTTGTAGGTGGGTAGGCTGGCTGGCTGGCTGGCTGGCTGGCTGGCTGGCTGGCTGGCTGGCAGGCTGGCTGGCTGGCTGGCTGGCTGGCTGGCTGGCTGGCTGGCTGGCAGGCTGGCTGGCTGGCTGGCTGGCTGGCTGGCTGGCTGGCTGGCTGGCTGGCAGGCTGGCAGGCTGGCAGGCAGGCAGGCAGGCAGGCAGGCTGGCAGGCTGCCCCTTCTCCCCAGCACCCCTTAGAGAACCCCCAGGGACCCCCCCCCCCCGAACCCCCAGTGACCCCAGGGACCCCCCAGGGAGCACCTACCCGGTCAGCTGAGTCACCTGAAGCTCTGGGCCTTACCTGTAGTGAAGAAAAACAAACACCAATTAACACCACCACAATAATATAATATATTATATATATATATATATATATATATATATATGTCGTACCTAATAGCCAGAACGCACTTCTCAGCCTACTATTCAAGGCCCGATTTGCCTAATAAGCCAAGTTTTCATGAATTAATGTTTTTTTCGTCTACCTAACCTACCTAACCTAACCTAACCTAGCTTTTTTTGGATACCTAACCTAACCTTACCTATAAATATAGGTTAGGTTAGGTTAGGTAGGGTTGGTTAGGTTCGGTCATATATCTACGTTAATTTTAACTCCAATAAAAAAAAATTGACCTCATACATAGAGAAAAGGGTTGCTTTATCATTTCATAGGAAAAAAATTATAGTAAATATATTAATTCAGGAAAACTTGGCTTATTAGGCAAATCGGGCCTTGAATAGTTGGCTGAGAAGTGAGTTCTGGCTACTAGGTACGACATATATATATATATATATATATATATATATATATATATATATATATATATATGTCGTACCTAATAGCCAGAACGCACGTCTCAGCCTACTATTCAAGGCCCGATTTGCCTAATAAGCCAAGTTTTCATGAATTACTGTTTTTTCGTCTACCTAACCTACCTAACCTAACCTAACCTAGCTTTTTTTGGCTACCTAACCTAACCTTACCTATAAATATAGGTTAGGTTAGGTTAGGTAGGGTTGGTTAGGTTCGGTCATATATCTACGTTAATTTTAACTCCAATAAAAAAATTGACCTCATACATAGAGAAAAGGGTTGCTTTATCATTTCATAAGAAAAAAATTATAGTAAATATATTAATTCAGGAAAACTTGGCTTATTAGGCAAATCGGGCCTTGAATAGTAGGCTGAGAAGTGAGTTCTGGCTACTAGGTACGACATATATATATATATATATATGAGGAAAGGTAGGAGATGAAAAGATTAAAGTATTCGGTGAGAATCCACAAGGTCTTCTCTGAACACTATTTATTTTCTTCTTCGAGGGTGTGGGTCCCTTTAATTAAACCAGTGGTGGTACCCCGAAATATATTATATATATATATATATATATATATATATATATATATATATAACGCCTGACATTATATATGAATTGAGCGTACAATGAGAGGGAGAGAGAATGGACCATTACGCCCAGGGCGGTATTGAAGCCTAAAAGGGCTTCTAAAGGCTTCTAACAGCTTCTAAAGGCTCCTAAAGACTTCTAAAAAGCTCCTAAAGACTTCTAAAAGGCTTCTAAGGGCTTCTAGAAGTTTCTAAAGGCTTCTAAAAGCTTTTAAAGGATTCTAAATGCTTTTAAAGGTTTGTAAAGACTTCTTAATCCTAGAAAAGTCTTCTCCAGCGCTCTAGAGCAAGTCTTACGTCTGGTACATATGCCCATGATGTGCGTATTGTTATTGTTAGTTAGTTGTCATACTGTAGACAAGTCAATGTGGGGAGGGGCAGAGAGGGTAGGCAAGGGGAGGGGATGGTAGGGGAAGGGAGGGTAGGCTAGGGTAGGGGAGGGTAGGAGAGAGGGGGACGGGCATTGGCCGAGTGGGCAATGAGCCAAATGACCTCAAGTAAACGACCAACGGTACAGCCTCACCCCCACCCCCCCCTTCCCTCCCCCCCCCCCTCATCCCCCTCCCCCCCCCAACCCCCACCACAGACACACGCCCCCCCTCTCCCTAACATGGTGTCAGCCTGCAGCTTCCTCAAGGCATCCACCATGAGCTGGTTTCCAGCTCATGACCACATGAACTGGTTTCCAGGATCGATATCCTCCTCGGCCCGGTCTCCGGCCAGGCCTCTTAGTTGACTGTCTGGTCAACCAGGCTGTTGATTGTGCGCCTTGGAATCACCACAAGATACGACGCCTCGCCTAACCATCACAGCCCGTTTGATCAGGTTCAATTCGAATTTTTGATTGCTGCTTATTCCGGGGATCAACGCCCCCCGCGGCCCTGTCACTGACCATGCATGTATCCTGGTTGGTGGTCTCGTTAATGATCACAGCCTGAAGGATGGATGACAGCTTCCTTGATCACGGATACTTCCAAGGTGTTTGTAAAGTTCTCCTCTGAACACTGTAAGAGGCCGGCCAGTTATACCATCTTGTGTTATAGCAGACACTCCCAGGAAGCTGTCGGAGTGAACACTCACACACATGACCTCTTGCAGGTGTGTGACACATCTGCCATTCACCTGGCCTGTATGGGTCTCGAACCCTGGACCCCGGGGAACCGTCAACCATAGACGGCAAATCTTTTATGCCACAGATTTGTTTTGATTTTTTTCACATATTCGTACATTAAAATATTGATTGTAACCCATATATATATGTGCTTGAGCCTACAGTTTAGTCTTGTGTATGACCCTGGTTGGTCATACGTCGACCAGGAGGCCTGGTCGACGACCGGGCCGCGGGGACACTAAGCCCCGGAAGCACCTCACGGTAGCCTCAAGGTACGGTAGACCCTCTGTCCTGCGTGACAGTCAATACCAACACTGTCCTCACTTTAATAAGACGTAATCTAAGTACTCTGATTAGGCAAAATTGTAATTCATTTTGTCAATAAAGATGTTAATAATAATAATAACACATTTGTTTTCAGTCAGTAAAAAATAGAATAAAAAAATAAAGAACTTTAGACCATACTTTTACAAACCGCCATGAACTAGGGACATGATGATTACAAATACATGTTACTCAGACCACAGCCTAATCGAAGATCAGACGAGCTGGGCCAACAGACCTCTGCAACCAATCTCAAATCCCAGAGGAAGAAAATTCAGAACATTCGGTTTTAATGACAAACTGATTAATTAACTGGGCACGAATACCCCAAGACCTGGCAGAACTATCTTGGGAACAACTAAATGATGCACACCTAAACCACTGCTTAAGAGAAAATAAGCACAGCAGCACTAGAAATATGTAGAAGGCACATATACCACTAAGAAAAAGAAAAAAGGAAAAAAAGATGTTAACTGGAAGGAGAACGACACTCCCTCTAGGCGAAGAAAACAAATGGCAGAACATGTGAAACTCTCCTCAATCCCAACAACGACGAGGACGGCTGTGTAGGGACGTGGGAATGCTGGGAGCCAAGCTGCACGAACCCTTCCCTGCCCAGGAGAGGCAAACACAGCTAAAGGCCAACTGTAGCCTCTGTTTAACGCAACAGTAAAATGTGTACTTGGATGAAAAAACGATTCTTCGCGGCAGGGGATCGTATTCCAGGGACCATAGGATTAAGGACTTGCCCGAAACGCTACGCGTACTAGTGGCTCTACAAGAATGTAACAACTCTTGTATATATCTCAAAAAAAAAAAAAAAAAAAAAAAAAAAAAAAAAAAAAAAAAAAAAAAAAAAAAAAAGTGAAATTGAAAAGAATCCGAAATACTTTTTCTCCTGTGTAAAAACAAGAACAAAAACATCACCCATCACTGGGCCCTGCGCCAGGGTGATGAAACTTTCACAGATAACAACAAAGAAATGTGTGAAATACTGAGACTTCTTATCTTGAGATGATTTCGGGGCTTATTAATATCCCCGCGGCCCGGTCCTCGACCAGGGTTCCACCAGGAAGCAGCCCGTGACAGCTGACTAACACCCAGGTACCTATTTTACTGCTAGGTAACAGGGGCATAGGGTGAAAGAAACTCTACCCACGGTTTCTCGCCGGCGCCTGGGATCGACCACAGGATCACAAGTCCAGCGTGCTGTCCGCTCGGCCGACGGGCTCCCTAGTTCAGTACGATTCTGTCTTCAGTAAACCTCTGATCACATTGATGATGATCCAAATGAATTCTTCATGAATGTAACATCAACACGGAACCACATATCAGATGTCACACTAACCTCACTGGACTCTGAAGTAGCCATAGACAGCATGCCCATGGACCTGACTCCTGGAACTCTATATTCATCAAGAAATGAAAACATCACTATCACAGGCAAGCCCGTCCTCGCATACAAAGATCCAAGTTCGTTAATCCAGCCGCCAACCCCCCCCCCCCCCCCCCGCTGTTTATGAATGAAAAACAGTTTACACAGGACTCACAACTGCTGACGTCCGAACACTTCCGGAACAAGAGCTTCACTGACGACTGGTGTTCGAACCACAACGCTGTAAATGCTTCACCCACGTACTACAAATACCAATAATCGTCAACAGAACCTAAACACCTAACATAACCTATGCCTAACTATACATAGAATTTTTATGTATAATAATATTAATTTATATATGAGAACTAATTTATATACGAGAACAACCCAATTTTTAATACACAATATGTTCAAATTGCTGAATGCGTGTAGGAGAGGACGGCCGCTGTTTTAACCAGCCTAGTGTGATGATGGGTTGCACAGGCCCTAAACATCTTTTGGAGACGGAAGCAAGATACTAGCGTCATCCCTGACACACTTAAAACAGCGGAGATCGCGCCACTTCACAAAGGAGGTACTAAAGCAGATACCAAACAAATTATAGACCAATAGTTTTAACTTCACATATCATAAAAATCAATGAGTGCTAAGATGTAAGATCACAAATCACCTGGAATCACACTTCATTGGCTCAATTCTTCCATATCGTTCACTCCAGTACGTTGTTATTTTACTGTGTAGATTTGGTACTTGGCCCTCCAGTATCTTCCAGGTGTATATTATTTGGTATCTCTCTCGTCTCCTTTCTAGAGAGTACATTTGGAGGGCTTTGAGACGATCCCAATAATTTAGGTATTTTATTTCGTCTATGCGTGCCGTATATGTTCTCTGTATTCCCTCTATTTCAGCAATCTCTCCTGCTCTGAAGGGGGAAGTGAGTACTGAGCAGTACTCAAGACGGGACAACACAAGTGACTTGAAGAGTACAACCATTGTGATGGGGTCCCTGGATTAGATGGGGTCCCTGGATTAGATGGGGTCCCTGGATTAGATGGGGTCCCTGGATTTGATGGGGTCCCTGGATTTGATGGGGTCCATGGATTAGATGGGGTCCCTGGATTAGATGGGGTCCCTGGATTTGATGGGGTCCCTGGATTTGATGGGGTCCATGGATTTGATGGGGTCCCTGGATTTGATGGGGTCCCTGGATTTGATGGGGTCCCTGGATTAGATGAGGTCCCTAGATTAGATGGGGTCCCTGGATTAGATGGGGTCCCTGGATTAGATGGGATCCCTGGATTAGATGGGGTCCCTGGATTAGATGGGATCCCTGGATTAGATGGGGTCCCTGGATTAGATGGGATCCCTGGATTAGATGGGATCCCTGGATTAGATGGGATCCCTGGATTAGATGGGATCCCTGGATTAGATGGGATCCCTGGATTAGATGGGGTCCCTGGATTAGATGGGGTCCCTGGATTAGATGGGGTCCCTGGATTAGATGGGGTCCCTGGATTAGATGGGGTCCCAGGATTAGATAGGACCCCCCCCCCCCCAACAACCCTGGAAACACAAACCGAAGCTGTCTCTATTTTCCGCTTGTTACAACTTGTAATAAAGTTGTTACATCTTGGTTTAACGTGTTTATGACGTATTAGAACGTTGTTACAACTTGTTATATTGGTTGTTATAACTGGTTAGGAGGTGTTAAAACTTGTTCTAACGTTGTACCAACGTCGTAGTTTTGGTGTGTGTTTTGCGGGAACCAGACCCCACCATTTAGCGTCCCCCCCCCCTTCCCCCCCACAACAACGTGGCCAGTCGGCGCGACAGCCTCTAATGAGGAAACTTTATAATTAACAATTCCACAAAGATTTTCAGTGGTGTAAAGTTGGATAGAGCCGTGCCAGGGAGCCTGGCACTGCTACCGTGGCTGGTATTGGCTGTGTGGCCTCTGACACACTAAGTGACCTGGCGGCTGAGTGGACAGCGCTCGGAATTCGTAATCCGAGGGTCCGGAGGATCGAACCCCGGCGGAAACAAGCTGCTTGTTTCAGCTGCTGCTACGGGCTGCTTCCTGGGGATGTGTAACTAAAAGGAGGCCTAGTCGAGGACCGGGCCACGGAGACGCTAAGCCCCGGAGATAGGCAAGTCTTAAGATAACCACAAGAAGATAACCTCCCTCCCCTTAACCCCGCCCCCCCCCTCATTTTCCCCTCTAGGTACCCCCAGCACCTCTACCTAGGGCAGTAGAGCCGTGGAGCCTGGGCCCCGGGACCGGGCTCGGGGGAGCAAGAACAACTCTTGAAACCCTCCCCAGGTACACCTCTCCAAGGCGGCACCGTCGACCACGGTAATCCACCTAAGGATTACCTCAACCTACCCACAAGTTGGGTAATATAATCCTGATTTATCAGAGTCAACTACACCAGCGGGACCTGGAGATACCTGGAGTGTGTTTCGAGAGTTGTTCTACTGGCGGAGCCCGGCCTGGCGACCAAGCCTCGACCCCGGGCCATGATATATTCCCCACCATGCTCTCGTAAACCAGGGACCAGGGGCCCCGTCATGACAAATCTGGCTTCTTGTATGTCAGGACACGACCCCCACGACTTGTTCCTCCCCCCCCCACCAAGGGACATCCACACCCCCCTCCCCCCCACCCAGGGACTTCCACGCTCCCCTTCCCCCCACCCAGGGACATCCACGCCCCCCTCCCCCCACCAAGGGACATCCACGCTCCCCTTCCCCCCACCCAGGGACTTCCACGCCCCCCTCAACCCACCCAGGGACATCAACGCCCCCCACCCAGGGACTTCCACGCCCCCTCCCCCCACCCAGGGACTTCCACGCCCCCTCCCCCCACCCAGGGACTTCCACGCCCCCTCCCCCCACCCAGGGACTTCCACGCCCCCCCTCCCCCCACCCAGGGACATCCACGCCCCCCTCCCCCCACCCAGGGACTTCCACGCCCCCCTTCCCCCCACCCAGGGACATCCACGCCCCCCTCCCCCCACCAAGGGACATCCACACCCCCCTCCCCCCACCCAGGGACTTCCACGCCCCCGTCCCCCCACCCAGGGACATCCACGCCCCCCTCCCCAACCCAGGGACATCCACGCCCCCCTCCCCAACCCAGGGACATCCACGCCCCCCTCCCCCCACCCAGGGACATCAACGCCCCCCACCCAGGGACATCAACGCCCCCCACCCAGGGACTTCCACGCCCCCCTCCCCCCACCCAGGGACTTCCGCGCCCCCCTCCCCCCACCCAGGGACTTCGACGCCCCCTCCCCCCACCCAGGGACATCCACGCCCCCTCCCCCCACCCAGGGACTTCCACGCCCCCTCCCCCCACCCAGGGACTTCCACGCCCCCCTCCCCCCACCCAGGGACTTCCACGCCCCCCTCCCCCCACCCAGGGACTTCCACGCCCCCCTCCCCCCACCCAGGGACTTCCACGCCCCCCTCCCCCCACCCAGGGACTTCTACGCCCCCCTCCCCCCACCCAGGGACATCCACGCCCCCCTCCCCCCACCCAGGGACATCCACGCCCCCCTCCCTCACCCAGGGACTTCCACGCCCCCCTCCCCCCACCCAGGGACTTCCACGCCCCCTCCCCCCACCCAGGGACTTCTACGCCCCCCTCCCCCCACCCAGGGACATCCACGCCCCCCTTCCCCCACCCAGGGACATCCACGCCCCCCACCCAGGGACTTCCACGTCCCCCTCCCCCCACCCAGGGACTTCTACGCCCCCCTCCCCCCACCCAGGGACTTCCACGCCCCCCTCCCCCCACCCAGGGACTTCCACGCCCCCCTCCCCCCACCCAGGGACTTCCACGCCCCCCTCCCCCCACCAAGGGACATCCACGCCCCCCTCCCCCCACCCAGGGACATCCACGCCCCCCTCCCCCCACCCAGGGACATCCACGCCCCCCCTCCCCCCACCCAGGGACTTCCACGCCCCCCTCCCCCCACCCAGGGACTTCCACGCCCCCCTCCCCCCACCCAGGGACTTCCACGCCCCCCTCCCCCCACCCAGGGACTTCCACGCCCCCCTCCCCCCACCCAGGGACTTCCACGCCCCCCTCCCCCACCCAGGGACTTCCACGCCCCCCTCCCCTAAGCCCCTATAACTACTGGGAACTCGTAAACAAGACCAACCAAGAGCCACGAGAGCAACCAAGAAAGACCACATTGTTTGTTTACTAACAAACAACGGTAAGACTTGGTCGTAACTGGCGCCCCTGGAGCTACTAGACAGCCCCTGGGACTACTGGACAGCCCCTGGGACTACTGGACAGCCCCTGGGACTACTGGACAGCCCCTGGGACTACTGGACAGCCCGTAGGGACTACTGGACAGCCCGTAGGGACTACTGGACAGCCCGTAGGGACTACTGGACAGCCCGTAGGGACTACTGGACAGCCCCTGGGACTACTGGACAGCCCCTGGGACTACTGGACAGCCCCTGGGACTACTGGACAGCCCCTGGGACTACTGGACAGCCCCTGGGACTACTGGACAGCCCCTGGGACTACTGGACAGCCCCTGGGACTACTGGACAGCCCGTAGGGACTACTGGACAGCCCGTAGGGACTACTGGACAGCCCGTAGGGACTACTGGACAGCCCGTAGGGACTACTGGACAGCCCCTGGGACTACTGGACAGCCCCTGGGACTACTGGACAGCCCCTGGGACTACTGGACAGCCCCTGGGACTACTGGACAGCCCCTGGGACTACTGGACAGCCCCTGGGACTACTGGACAGCCCCTGGGACTACTGGACAGCCCCTGGGACTACTGGACAGCCCCTGGGACTACTGGACAGCCCCTGGGACTACTGGACAGCCCGTGGGACTACTGGACAGCCCCTGGGACTACTAGACAGCCCCTGGGACTACTGGACAGCCCGTGGGACTACTGGACAGCTCCTGGGACTACTGGACAGCTCCTGGGACTACTGGACAGCTCCTGGGACTACTGGACAGCCCCTGGGACTACTGGACAGCCCCTGGGACTACTGGACAGCCCCTGGGACTACTGGACAGCCCCTGGGACTACTGGACAGCCCCTGGGACTACTGGACAGCCCCTGGGACTACTGGACAGCCCCTGGGACTACTGGACAGCCCCTAGGGACTGTGCTTGCTCACACCTGAGCTTGCACAAGCACCTGTGCTCATGCAAGACAATCAGACCCCGTCTCCCTTCCTAGAGTCTGCAACATCACTCCTTCAAACTTAACTCCAGCGCAACGCCTTATGCAACTCCACCCCCCCCTCACCCCCCTCCATATTGCAAGGTAACCCCCCCCCCCCAAACCTCTCACTAGCTCTGCCAGCTCACCCTCTAACCATCCTAAACTACTCTTACTCTCACTCATCAACTCATAAACTACTCTTTCTCTCACTCACCAACTCATAAACTACTCTTTCTCTCACTCACCAACTCAAACTACTCTTTCTCTCACTCATCAACTCATAAACTACTCTTTCTCTCACTCATCAACTCATAAACTACTCTTTCTCTCACTCATCAACTCATAAACTACTCTTTCTCTCACTCATCAACTCAAACTACTCTTACTCTCACTCATCAACTCAAACTACTCTTACTCTCACTCATCAACTCATAAACAAGCTACTCTTTCTGAGAGCTGAGAGAACTATTAGAGTACTCCGCAGAGCTCTTGAACCCCCCTCGAAGCTACTGAAGGTAAACAAATCCACAAGGGCCGTGACGCGGATTCGAACCTACGTCCGAGAGTATCCCAGACGCTGCCTTAATCGCCTGAGCTACGACATGGTCAAAGGAACCATGTCGTCTCATTTGATGCATCTATTGATGTTTGTGTCTATTCAAGGTAGACACACAAGGTAGGTAGACCTGCCCTACCAAGAGGTCTTCAGTGACTTCAGAGTGTTGTACACGTGGGCAGAAGAGGGACTGAAGACGAGTGCGAGAATGATGTTTGACCAGGTACCGGTTATGTGTACTGCTCAGGAGGTACTCTTGGCATTGTACACTAATATCTATAGTTTGTAACTTGCTGTGTGGCGTGTCGTTGAGCACTACACACACACACACACACACACACACACACACACACACACACACACACACACACACACACACACACACACACACACACACACACAAGGAGGAAGACAACAGTGAAGGAACAGGTGATGAAACTTAGGGTGGGCGAGGACAGGTACACAGAGAATGACAAAGAGGTGTGTGAAGAACTCAACAAAAGGTTCCAGGAGGTCTTTACAATAGAACAGGGAGATGTCGCGGCGCTAGAAGAGGTGGCAGCAAACCAGGTGACCTTGGATAGGTTCGAAATTACAAGAGATGAGGTCAAGAAGCACCTATTGGAGCTGGATGGGAGAAAAGCTGTTGGGCCGGATAGAATCTCGCCATGGGTATTGAAAGAGTGTGCAGGAGCACTTTGCCTACCACTCTCCATAGTGTATAGTAGGTCACTGGAAACGGGAGACCTACCAGAAGTATGGAAGACTGCTAATGTAGTACCAATATACAAAAAGGGTGACAGACAAGAGGCACTGAACTACAGGCCAGTGTCCTTAACTTGTATACCATGCAAGGTGATGGAGAAGATTGTGAGAAAAAACCTAGTAACACATCTGGAGAGAAGAGACTTCGTGACAACCCATCAACATGGGTTCAGGGAGGGTAAATCTTGCCTTACAGGATTGATAGAATTCTACGATCAGGTGACAAAGATTAAACAAGAAAGGGTGGGCGGACTGCATTTTTTTGGACTGTCGGAAAGCCTTTGACACAGTACCCCATAAAAGGTTGATGCATAAGCTAGAGAAACAGGCAGGAGTAACTGGTAGGGCGCTCCAGTGGATAAGGGAGTACCTAAACAATAGGAAGCAGAGAGTTACAGTGAGGGGTGAGACCTCAGATTGGCGTGAAGTCACCAGTGGAGTCTCACAGGGCTCTGTACTTGGACCTATCCTGTTTCTGATATACGTAAATGATCTCCCAGAGGGTATAGACTCATTCCTCTCAATGTTTGCTGACGACGCCAAAATTATGAGAAGGATTAAGACAGAGGACAGCTTGAGGCTTCAAGAAGACCTGGACAAGCTGCAGGAATGGTCGAACAAATGGCTGTTAGAGTTTAATCCAAGCAAATGTAATGTAATGAAGATAGGGGTAGGAAGCAGGAGACCAGATACAAGGTATCACTTGGGAGATGAAATACTTCAAGAGTCCGAGAGAGAGAAAGACCTGGGGGTTGATATCACGCCAGACCTGTCCCCTGATGCTCACATCAAGAGGATAACAGCAGCAGCATATGCCAGGTTGGCTAACATAAGAACGGCCTTTAGAAACTTGTGTAAGGAATCTTTCAGAACATTATATACCACATATGTCAGACCAATCCTGGAGTATGCGGCACCAGCATGGAGTCCATATCTAGTCAAGCATAAGACTAAAATGGAAAAGGTTCAAAGGCTTGCCACCAGACTAGTACCCGAGCTGAGAGGTATGAGCTACGAGGAGAGACTACGGGAATTAAACCTCACTTCGTTGGAAGACAGAAGAGTTAAGGGGGACATGATCACCACATTCAAGATCCTCAAGGGAATTGACAGGGTTGATAAAGACAGGCTGTTTAACACAAGGGACACACGCACTAGGGGACACAGGTGGAAACTGAGTGCCCAAATGAGCCACAGAGACGTTAGAAAGAACTTTTTCAATGTCAGAGTAGTTAACAGGTGGAATGCATTAGGCAGTGATGTGGCGGAGGCTGACTCCATACACAGTTTATAATGTAGATATGATAGAGCCCAGTAGGCTCAGGAACCTGTACACCTGTTGATTGACAGTTGAGAGGCGGGACCAAAGAGCCAGAGCTCAACCCCCGCAAGCACAACTAGGTGAGTACAACTAGGTGAGTACAGACTTGGTGGGACACGAACAAGGGGACACAGGTGGAGACTGAGTACCCACATGAGCCACAGAGACGTTTGAAAGAACTTTTTCAGTGTGGGAGTAGTTAACAGGTGGAATGCATTAGGCAGTGATGTGGTGGAGGCTGACTCCATACACAGTTTATAATGTAGATATGATAGAGCCCAATAGGCTCAGGAACCTGTACACCAGTTGATTGACAGTTGAGAGGCGGCCACATCGTGTCAGCAAGGCGGACAGCCCGACTACTTTCATACCTTTCACTGTATTTCCCACTTCTATACTTACCTTCACCTATGCCTCTCCTTCCTCTTTACTAAAAAAAAAAAAAAAAAAAAAAAAAAAAAAAAAAAAAAAAAAAAAAAAAATGAGAGGCGGGACCAAAGAGCCAGAGCTCAACCCCCGCCAGCACCAGTAGGTGAGTAGATATAGGTGAGTACAGTCAGGAACCACCACCAGTGAGCACATGGAGGCATGACGCAAGGCTTCACCCAGGCCACACTTGACGTCTTGTACTGACGCACAGTAACACGCCTGCTACTCTGCACTACTGGGGGGGGGGAGAGGGTGGGAGGGAGGGTTTGGGAGGGTGGGAGGGTTTGGGAGGGTGGGAGGGTTTGGGAGGGTTTGGGAGGGTTTGGGAGGGTTTGGGAGGGTGGGAGGGTGGGTGGGAGGGAGGGTTTGGGAGGGAGGGAGGGTGGGAGGGAGGGTGGGAGGGAGGGTGGGTGGGAGGGAGGGAGGGAGGGAGAGAGAGAGAGCGCGTCACTCATCCTGTTTTCCTTCCGCGTCACTCCATCAATAGACCTTAACAACATACGCGATGACTGCCACCTTATGAAACACATAACCATTGCGGAGGTCCATAAAACAATTATGGGTTTCAAGAACAAGGCGCCGGGCAACAGCAAGATAAATAAGATGGTATTATCCAACCTACCAGTGATTGCACTCCATCAATACACATGTATAGTAAATGCAGCTCTTGCATCTGGACTATTCCCCACATACTTCAAGAATGCCACAATAAGATTAATCCCCAAGCCAGGTAAACCCCCAACCCAAACTGAAAACTACAGGCCAATTTCCCTTCTCGAAGTACCAGGTAAAATATTCGAAAAAATTATCAATCAGATACTTGTGAAGTACATGGAAGAGGAAGGGAAGTATAACACCAGGCAGCATGGGTTTAGAAACCGCAGAGGGGCCCATACAGCTATAGCCCTGATCTACCAGCATATAGCCAACGCAGTGTCGAAAAAAGATCAGTGTAATATAGTGCTTAGGGACGTCTCGAAAGCCTTCGATAAAGTGTGGCACACAGGCCTAAAATATAAGATATCTGAACTAGGGCTTCCTGAGAGATTTACTGCTACTCTCTGCAGCTTTATAGACAATAGAACTGCTAGGCTTAATATCGGCAGCTACTTGGGTGACGTAATAGAACTGAAAAGTGGAGTACCACAAGGAAGCTGCCTCTCCCCCACTCTATTCAACATATATACAGCTGACCTACCCCAACCCCAACATGGAGAATACATCATATACGCTGACGATGTCACCCAAATAATATGCCAACCGGGCCCATCAAAGCCGCTACTAGCCGACAAGACCAAGGCGGCAATTGAACTCATAAACAACTTTGAGAAGCAATGGAAAATTAGCACCAACAAACAAAAGTTCCAGATAATACACATTGCGAAAAGAAACCCGGACCCCATCATCCTTGACAACCAGCCGATCCAATATGCGGAGGTAGGCAGAATACTGGGACTTATGATAAATAGAACAGGGATTCATGTAAGGGACCGACTAAACAAAGCCAAAGATGCCTTGGGGAAACTGAGGAGATTCCGAAGCCTCAGTACTAACATTCAGATCCACCTATATAAGGCTCTAGTTCGGCCGCATCTAGAATATTCCCCAGTACCACTACACACCATAAAGAAAACTAACATGCAGAAACTGCAAGCAGTGCAAAATAAGGCGCTAAGGAGAGCAGCAAAACACCGTCCACCATATGATCAGACAATCCAGGAGCTCCATGAACTCCTGAACATACAGCCACTAAACATCAGACTGCAGTACCAAGCCATCAGGGTGTGGAACACCATCCAAATGTTAGAGGACCCAATGTTAGAAAGATTACTCCAAGATGAGACGCCCCGCTCCCACAGCTGGTGGCCCAAGATGAGACGCCCCACTCCCACAGCTGGTGGCCCAAGATGAGACGCCCCACTCCCACAGCTGGTGGCCCAAGATGAGACGCCCCGCTCCCACAGCTGGTGGCCCAAGATGAGACGCCCCGCTCCCACAGCTGGTGGCCCAAGATGAGACGCCCCACTCCCACAGCTGGTGGCCCAAGATGAGACGCCCCACTCCCACAGCTGGTGGCCCAAGATGAGACGCCCCACTCCCACAGCTGGTGGCCCAAGATGAGACGCCCCACTCCCACAGCTGGTGGCCCAAGATGAGACGCCCCACTCCCACAGCTGGTGGCCCAAGATGAGACGCCCCGCTCCCACAGCTGGTGGCCCAAGAGCCTCGATTCTCTGGACGAAAACCCCGCCCCACAGTATATAATCCCCAGATGAGTTATATATGTGTATATATGAACAGTTCATATATGTGTATGTATGAACAACTCGATAAATAATAATAATAAAATAAAGAGCGTTAAACAGAACAACATGAGTGGAGCATCGGAGTGTGTATATATGAATGCTACACAGTATTCATCTATAGACATCCATATGTGGTGAAACACATGTGAAGAACCTCTCACACACTCACAGCTCCCTGACAAGAGGGAGCCAGCTTAGCTTAGCTGCCAACACCCACACATCGTGTCAGCAAGGCGGACAGCCCGCCTGCTTTCATACCTCTCACTGTATTTCCCACTTCTATACTTCCCTTCACCTATGCCTCTCCTTCCTCTTTACTCCCCCCCCCAAAAAAAAAACTCACCCTGCGAGGGGATGCACACCACCATAGCAGTAACACTGCCCAATAGGAAGAGATCCTGGTAATGGGGTGAGCCACAGGAGGAGGACGTGAGTACTACTGACTGGTACGTCCTAGTACCTAGTACGTCCACTGTACTAGGTATAGTACAGTGGACGCCGGCAGTAGTGAAACAAACTCGTACATTATTACCCCAAACCTGCTCTAATTACTCACAACAAAATGTCCGTGTAGCATTACTCAGAAGCATTACTCAAAATGTCCGTGCAGCACGGGCTATGGCGAGCCCATAATTAGGTTCGCTTATTCACTATAACCTTGTTACTGTGATTGTGTTGTGGATGGGCGTCTGACAGCTGGGAGGACAGCGCTTCGGATTCGTAGTCCCGAGGTTCCGGGTTCAATCCCCGGTAGAGGCGGAGACAAATGGGCAAAATGCTTCTTTCACCCTGATGCCCCCTGTTCACCTAGCAGTTTTTTTTTTTTTTTTTTTCTACCACAGACGTGGCCACACATTTACAATGCTAATCAGCATATATACATTTTCTTCTGTCCTCCATGGACAGGGTGAGAGATCAGTTAAACATACAGTTCAAGGGTTTATTGAACACTCAACCACAGAAGGTGATTCGGTGCTTTTAAAATGCTAAGCTAACCTACATACGTAAATACATAGATACACAGATTTACGTATGCCCTACATAAAGTATTAGATGTGTCTTTTACATAGTGTCATTAATGTACATTCACAAAGGTGAAATGTAATTCTGATCAGCTTCCATATATGCTTTATACCCATACATATACATACACACACACACATACACATACATATATACACACACACATGCATTCACATACATTTGTCTCATTTACCCTGACAGGGTGAGGTAGCTGATAAAGAAACTAGTGTGCAATTAAGCACTTAATCACTGAAGGTGATGAAGGTGCTTTTACAAGCTCAGGTTATATAGTTACATCACATACACACATTGTATAATTGATATATTACATTGTCAATTTTGGATACAAGTCCAATGGGCACCTAGCAGTAAATAGGTAGCTGGGAGTTAGACCGCTGCTACGGACTGCTTCCTGGGGATGGGGGGGGGGGGTGTAACAAAAAGGAGGCCTGGTCGGAGGCCTGGTCGAAGACCGGGCCGCGGGGTCTAAGCCCCGAAATAATCTCAAGATAACCTCAAGAAGATGATGGTGGTTGTATTGGATTCAGCTACTCGGAACAAAAGTTGCAAGTAGCACGGGCTATGGCGAGCCCGTGATGGACTATAGTGTTGGAGGAGAGGTGAGGTGAGGTTCAGGAGGCTGATATGCCAGCAAATACACTCCTGCCAACAATATATCTTGGGCAAGTCGCTCCACAACAGTATCGCTCGGATCGTCGACTTCCTATGGCGTCACTTGCCACTTAGTTTCGCCTTAGTTATAAAATTTCATTTTCGTTACAAAATCCAGCGGGTTTTCTTTCCATTGGGGGGTGTTGTACATGCTGCTATGGCGATGAGTAGAGAGGGAAGGTAGAGGAGGAGGCGGAGTGGCCCTACTCATGAGAAGGGAATGGAGTTTTAAGGAGATGGCCATCCCGGGCTGTGAGGAGTTCAGAGACTACATAGCAGGCACCATAACAATGGGAGGACCAAGAATAGTAGTAGCAGTAATATACAACCCTCCACCAAATGACAGGAGACCCAGTCAAGAGTATGAAAACAACAACAAGGCAGTTAACACTATAATTGAGAGGGCAGCCTCTGCTGCCTGTAGAAATAGATCCCACCTGCTCATCATGGGCGACTTCAATCACGGAAAGATTGACTGGGAGAACAAGGAACCGCATGGAGGCGAGGATACGTGGAGAGCCAAACTATTGGAGGTGGTGACAAGCAACTTTTTAACGCAGCATGTCGGAGAACCCACAAGGATGAGAGGCAATGACGAACCAGCGAGACTCGACCTAGTCTTCACTCTGAACGACTCCGACATAAGAGAAATCGGTTTTGAGGACCCAGTAGGAATGAGCGACCACAGTGTACTGGTGTTTGAGTACTTGATTGAAGAAGGGTTATTGAACTCGAGGAGGGATACCGAAACCAAAAGGTTAGCATACCGAAAGGGAAACTATGAGGGGATAAGAAAATTCCTAACAGATATAGCATGGGAAACAGAGCTCAGGGGAAAGACGGCCCAAGATATGATGGATTACATCACGCAGAAGTGCAAGGACGCAGCAAACAAGTTTGTCCCAGTCCAAAAGGAAAACAGAGAAATGAAGATGAGAAACCCATGGTTTAATCAAAGATGTAGGCTAGCTAAGCAGCAAAGTAAAAGGGCATGGAGAAACTATAGGAATAACAGGACACTGGAGAGCAGAGAAAGATACCAGAATGCCAGGAATGAATATGTCAGGATGAGAAGAGAGGCAGAAAGACAATACGAAAATGACATCGCAAGCAAGGCAAAGACTCAGCCTAAATTGTTGCATAGCCACATTAGGAGAAAAACAACAGTAAAGGAACAGGTTATGAGATTAAGGATAGGGGCGGAAGGATTCACTACAAATGACAAGGAAGTGTGTGAGGAATTGAATAAGAAATTCCAGGAGGTCTTCACCTTAGAACAAGGAGAAATTCCAGAGGTAAGTGAGGGAATAGCTAACCAGGAACCACTGGAAGAGTTTGAGATTACCAGTGGGGAAGTAAGGAAGTGTTTACTAGAGTTGGACGTGACGAAGGCTATAGGCCCAGATGGAATCTCCCCTTGGGTTCTAAAGGAAGGAGCAAGAGAACTGAGCCTACCACTCTCCATAGTGTATAACAAATCACTGGCAACAGGGGAACTGCCAGATATTTGGAAAGCAGCTAACGTAGTCCCGATATACAAGAAAGGGGATAGACAGGAGGCACTGAACTACAGGCCAGTGTCCCTAACCTGCATACCATGCAAGCTGATGGAGAAGATTGTGCGAAAAAAACTAGTGGAGCATCTGGAGCGAAGGAACTTTGTAACACAGCATCAACATGGGTTCAGGGATGGCAGGTCCTGCCTCACAGGGTTACTTGAATTCTACGACCAGGCAACAAAAATAAGGCAAGAAAGAGAAGGGTGGGCAGACTGCATATTTTTGGATTGTCAGAAAGCCTTTGATACAGTGCCACACAAGAGGCTAGTGCGAAAGTTGGAGATGCAGGCTGGAGTGAGAGGGAAGGTACTCCGGTGGATAGAGGAATACCTAAGCAACAGGAGACAACGAGTCTGTGTGAGGGGTGAGGTCTCAGATTGGCGAGACGTCACAAGTGGAGTCCCGCAGGGGTCAGTCCTTGGACCTATACTGTTTCTGGTATATGTAAATGATCTCCCAGAGGGTATAGATTCGTTCCTCTCAATGTTTGCCGACGATGCAAAAATTATGAGGAGGATTGAAACAGAGGATGATAGTAGGAGGCTACAAGATGACCTGGATAGACTGAGTGAATGGTCCAACAAATGGCTGTTGAAGTTCAACCCGAGTAAATGCAAAGTAATGAAACTAGGCAGTGGAAACAGGAGGCCAGGCACAGGATACAGAATAGGAGATGAAGTACTTAATGAAACAGACAGAGAGAAAGATCTAGGAGTTGATATCACACCAAACCTGTCTCCTGAAGCCCACATAAAGAGAATAACGTCTGCGGCATATGCGAGGCTGGCTAACATCAGAACGGCGTTCAGGAACCTGTGTAAGGAATCATTCAGAATCTTGTACACCACATATGTAAGACCAATCCTGGAGTATGCGGCCCCAGCATGGAGCCCGTACCTTGTCAAGCACAAGACGAAGCTGGAAAAAGTCCAAAGGTATGCTACTAGACTAGTCCCAGAACTAAGAGGCATGAGTTATGAGGAAAGGCTGCGGGAAATGCACCTCACGACACTGGAAGACAGAAGAGTAAGGGGGGACATGATCACAACCTACAAAATCCTCAGGGGAATCGACCGGGTAAACAAGGATGAACTTTTCAACACTGGTGGGACGCGAACAAGGGGACACAGGTGGAAGCTGAGTACCCAAATGAGCCACAGAGACGTTAGAAAGAACTTTTTCAGTGTCAGAGTAGTTAGCAAATGGAATGCATTAGGAAGTGATGTGGTGGAGGCTGACTCCATTCACAGTTTCAAATGTAGATATGATAGAGCCCAATAGGCTCAGGAATCTGTACACCAGTTGATTGACGGTTGAGAGGCGGGACCAAAGAGCCAGAGCTCAACCCCCGCAAGCACAATTAGGTGAGTACAATTAGGTGAGTACAGTGTACTGGACCTGGCCAGGTGGAGCCCCACATCTGGCCCGGGCCACAGTGTACTGGACCTGGCCAGGTGGAGCCCGTCCCAGCTGGTGTGGCCAGAGGGTCCCTCCCGCGGCGTGCCCCGACATATTCCCAGGGAGGATTATAGATCTTGGTCTGCGTCTCCACGTGGCGGGCTTCCTGTTTACCAGCTCAGGTAGCGGGCAGGTCGGTCTTGATCCTTCCCCGGCCTGCCTTAACACCCTACCGCACTCTCACCCTCCCTCACACCCTACCGCACTCTCACCCTCCCTCACTATACACCAGCTCCCTCACACCCTACCGCACTCTCACCCTCCCTCACACCCTACCGCACTCTCACCCTCCCTCACTATACACCACCTCCCTCACACCCTACCGCACTCTCACCCTCCCTCACTATACACCACCTCCCTCACACCCTACCGCACTCTCACCCTCCCTCACTATACACCAGCTCCCTCACACCCTACCGCACTCTCACCCTCCCTCACTATACACCAGCTCCCTCACACCCTACCGCACTCTCACCCTCCCTCACTATACACCAGCTCCCTCACAATCATCCCACTCCTTCTACCACCTCCCTTGACTTGTGAGAGTTTGGTCCACCAGGCTGTTGCTTGGAGCGGCCCGCAGGCCCACATATACCTGCTTGATGGGGTTCTGGGAGTTCTTCTACTGCCCAAGCCCGGCCCGAGGCCAGGCTTGACTTGTGAGAGTTTGGTCCACCAGGCTGTTGCTTGGAGCGGCCCGCAGGCCCACATATACCGGCTTGATGGGGTTCTGGGAGTTCTTCTACTGCCCAAGCCCGGCCCGAGGCCAGGCTTGACTTGTGAGAGTTTGGTCCACCAGGCTGTTGCTTGGAGCGGCCCGCAGGCCCACATATACCTGCTTGATGGGGTTCTGGGAGTTCTTCTACTGCCCAAGCCCGGCCCGAGGCCAGGCTTGACTTGTGAGAGTTTGGTCCACCAGGCTGTTGCTTGGAGCGGCCCGCAGGCCCACATATACCTGCTTGATGGGGTTCTGGGAGTTCTTCTACTGCCCAAGCCCGGCCCGAGGCCAGGCTTGACTTGTGAGAGTTTGGTCCACCAGGCTGTTGCTTGGAGCGGCCCGCAGGCCCACATATACCTGCTTGATGGGGTTCTGGGAGTTCTTCTACTGTCCAAGCCCGGCCCGAGGCCAGGCTTGACTTGTGAGAGTTTGGTCCACCAGGCTGTTGCTTGGAGCGGCCCGCAGGCCCACATATACCTGCTTGATGGGGTTCTGGGAGTTCTTCTACTGCCCAAGCCCGGCCCGAGGCCAGGCTTGACTTGTGAGAGTTTGGTCCACCAGGCTGTTGCTTGGAGCGGCCCGCAGGCCCACATATACCTGCTTGATGGGGTTCTGGGAGTTCTTCTACTGCCCAAGCCCGGCCCGAGGCCAGGCTTGACTTGTGAGAGTTTGGTCCACCAGGCTGTTGCTTGGAGCGGCCCGCAGGCCCACATATACCTGCTTGATGGGGTTCTGGGAGTTCTTCTACTGCCCAAGCCCGGCCCGAGGCCAGGCTTGACTTGTGAGAGTTTGGTCCACCAGGCTGTTGCTTGGAGCGGCCCGCAGGCCCACATATACCTGCTTGATGGGGTTCTGGGAGTTCTTCTACTGCCCAAGCCCGGCCCGAGGCCAGGCTTGACTTGTGAGAGTTTGGTCCACCAGGCTGTTGCTTGGAGCGGCCCGCAGGCCCACATATACCTGCTTGATGGGGTTCTGGGAGTTCTTCTACTGCCCAAGCCCGGCCCGAAGCCAGGCTTGACTTGTGAGAGTTTGGACCACCAGGCTGTTGCTTGGAGCGGCCCGCAGGCCCACATATACCTGCTTGATGGGGTTCTGGGAGTTCTTCTACTGCCCAAGCCCGGCCCGAGGCCAGGCTTGACTTGTGAGAGTTTGGTCCACCAGGCTGTTGCTTGGAGCGGCCCGCAGGCCCACATATACCTGCTTGATGGGGTTCTGGGAGTTCTTCTACTGCCCAAGCCCGGCCCGAGGCCAGGCTTGACTTGTGAGAGTTTGGTCCACCAGGCTGTTGCTTGGAGCGGCCCACAGGCCCACATATACCACAATCATTATTTTCTAAAATTTAACGCTAAAAATATATTACATGTTATACATAATGTAATACATCATGTATGGAAAATGTTTTTATAACAACTGCATAAATTATGAACATGAAACAGCTTTCCTGTATCATAAAAAATAACGTATCCAATATTATTAATTAGATGCACATCGTCACAGGCTTACAAAACCACTGCTCAACACAGTGCACAGTACACAGACGGTCCAGACCAACAATACAATGCTCAGCACAGTGCACAGTACACAGACGGTCCAGACCAACACTACACTGCTCAACACAGTGCACAGTACACAGACGGTCCAGACCAACACTAACACTGCTCAACACAGTGCACAGACGGTCCAGACCAACACTACACTGCTCAACACAGTGCACAGTACACAGACGGTCCAGACCAACACTACACTGCTCAACACAGTGCACAGTACACAGACGGTCCAGACCAACAATACAATGCTCAGCACAGTGCACAGTACACAGACGGTCCAGACCAACACTACACTGCTCAACACAGTGCACAGTACACAGACGGTCCAGACCAACACTAACACTGCTCAACACAGTGCACAGACGGTCCAGACCAACACTACACTGCTCAACACAGTGCACAGTACACAGACGGTCCAGACCAACACTACACTGCTCAACACAGTGCACAGTACACAGACGGTCCAGACCAACAATACACTGCTCAGCACAGTACACAGTACACAGACGGTCCAGACCAACACTAACACTGCTCAACACAGTGCACAGTACACAGACGGTCCAGACCAACACTACACTGCTCAACACAGTGCACAGACGGTCCAGACCAACACTAACACTGCTCAACACAGTGCACAGTACACAGACGGTCCAGACCAACACTACACTGCTCAGCACAGTGCACAGTACACAGACGGTCCAGACCAACACTAACACTGCTCAGCACAGTGCACAGTACACAGACGGTCCAGACCAACACTAACACTGCTCAGCACAGTGCACAGTACACAGACGGTCCAGACCAACACTACACTGCTCAACACAGTGCACAGTACACAGACGGTCCAGACCAACACTAACACTGCTCAGCACAGTGCACAGTACACAGACGGTCCAGACCAACACTACACTGCTCAACACAGTGCACAGTACACAGACGGTCCAGACCAACACTACACTGCTCAACACAGTGCACAGTACACAGACGGTCCAGACCAACACTAACACTGCTCAGCACAGTGCACAGTACACAGACGGTCCAGACCAACACTAACACTGCTCAACACAGTGCACAGACGGTCCAAACCAACACTAACACTGCTCAACACAGTGCACAGTACACAGACGGTCCAGACCAACACTAACACTGCTCAACACAGTACACAGTACACAGACGGTCCAGACCAACACTAACACTGCTCAACACAGTGCACAGACGGTCCAGACCAACACTACACTGCTCAACACAGTGCACAGTACACAGACGGTCCAGACCAACACTAACACTGCTCAACACAGTGCACAGTACACAGACGGTCCAGACCAACACTAACACTGCTCAACACAGTACACAGTACACAGACGGTCCAGACCAACACTAACACTGCTCAACACAGTACACAGACGGTCCAGACCAACACTAACACTGCTCAACACAGTGCACAGTACACAGACGGTCCAGACCAACACTACACTGCTCAACACAGTACACAGTACACAGACGGTCCAGACCAACACTAACACTGCTCAACACAGTGCACAGTACACAGACGGTCCAGACCAACACTACACTGCTCAACACAGTGCACAGTACACAGACGGTCCAGACCAACACTAACACTGCTCAACACAGTGCACAGTACACAGACGGTCCAGATCAACACTAACACTGCTCAACACAGTACACACTGTGATTGCTTCGTGAATCTGGCCCCAGGTTCGTAAGTGCTTGCGCAACTGCTTCGTGAATCTGGCCCCAGGTTCGTAAGTGCTTGCATAACTGCTTCGTGAATCTGGCCCCAGGTTCGTAAGTGCTTGCATAACTGCTTCGTGAATCTGGCCCCTGGACATTTTAAGCCATTCTTCTCCTTTTTTCTATGCTAAACAAACGCTCTCCCTGACATGTGGTAATTAGGGTAATTACCTAAGTGTAATTACCTAAGTGTAGTTACAGGATGAGAGCTACGCTCGTGGTGTCCCGTCTTCCCAGCACTCTTTGTCATATAACGCTCATATAGTGGAGGTCTTATGGTGTTATTCACCTGATTCTCTTATATGTAAAACTGAACAGTCTGTGTTCTAACATGGTTTGTTATTTAATGAGCTCTTACACAGTCTGGGATGGAGAATGTCCTGCTTTTGGAACATTTATTGTAGTAAGAATAGTTCTACACTTTCTTGGTATGTTTCTGCGTGTGGGCGTGTGCGGGCGTGTGTCTGCGTCTGGGCGTGTGTCTGCGTGTGGGCGTGTGCGGGCGTGTGTGGGCGTGTGCTGGCGTGTCTCTGCGTGTGGGCGTGTGTCTGCGTGTGTCTGCGTGTGCGCGTGTGTGGGCGTGTGCGGGCGTGTGTCTGCGTGTGGGCGTGTGCGGGCGTGTGGGCGTGTGTGGGCGTGTCTCTGCGTGTGGGCGTGTGTGGGCGTGTCTCTGCGTGTGGGCGTGTGTCTGCGTGTGTCTGCGTGTGCGCGTGTGTGGGCGTGTCTCTACGTGTGGGCGTGTGCTGGCGTGTGTCTGCGTGTGTCTGCGTGTGGGCGTGTGTGGGCGTGTCTCTGCGTGTGGGCGTGTGCTGGCGTGTCTCTGCGTGTGTCTGCGTGTGGGCGTGTGTGGGCGTGTTCGGGCGTGTGTCTGCGTGTGGGCGTGTGTGGGCGTGTGTCTGCGTGTGGGCGTGTGCGGGCGTGTGTCTGCGTGTGGGCGTGTGCTTGCGTGTGTCTGCGTGTGGGCGTGTGTGGGCGTGTCTCTACGTGTGGGCGTGTGCTGGCGTGTCTCTGCTTGTGTCTGCGTGTGGGCGTGTCTCTGCGTGAGGGCGCGCCAGTCTGCAAGTGAGAGCAGACAGTTACCGGCCGCGCAGAACACTGACGCAAAAGCAGGAAGCCGTTAGAAACAGATGTGTTCTGATAGGTGGAAATGACGAGCATCCGGAGGGAGGCAACAGCAGGGAGGCAGATCACCACAACCAATTTTACCTGGAACATACCTGGAGAGGGTTTCAGGAGTTCTCCTACTCCCCAAGCCCGGCCCGAGGCCAGGCTCAACTTGTGATAACTTGGTCCAACAGGCTGTTGCTTGGAGCGGCCCGCAGGTCCCTGTGGCTCATTTGGGTACTCAGTCTCCACCTGTGTCCCCTTGTTCGTGTTCCACCTGTGCTAATGAGTTTGTCTTTGTCCACCCTGTCAATTCCAATGAGAATTTTGAAGGTGGTGATCATGTCTCCCCTAACTCTTGTGTCTTCAAGGGACGCGAGTTTTATTCCCGTAGCCTTTCCTCGTAGCTCAATCCTCTCTCTTCCGGGAGGAGCCTGGTGGCATACCTCTGAATCTTTTCTAACTTTGTCTTGTGTTTAACTAAGTATGGACTCCAGGCTGGAGCTGCATATTCCAGGATTGGTCTGACACTAGTGGTATACAGGGTTCTGAACGATTCCTTACACAAGTTTCTAAAGGCAGTTCTTATGTTGGCCAGTCTAGCATATGCCGCTAATGATATCCTTTTGATGTTGGCTTCTGGGGACAGGTTCGGTGTGATATCAACCCCCTGATCTTTCTCTCTATTTGATTCTTGCAGGATTTCACCTCCCAGATGATACCTTGTGTTTAGCCTTCTGCTCCCTTCGCCTAATTTCATTACTTTACACTTTCCTAAGTTGAACTTTAGCAGCCCTTTTCTAGACCATTCCTCCAGTTTGTCCAGGTCGTCCTGTAGTCTCTATCTTCATCCGTCTTGATTCTTCTCATAATTAGAAACAGGATGGGTCCAAGTACAGAGCCCTGTGGGACTCCGCTGGTGACATCTCGAGACACTGATGTCTCCCCCTCACAGCTACTCACCGTTGTTGTTTTAGATTTATCTACTCAGAACGAAATGTCCATGTAGCACGGGCTATGGTGAGCCCGTGAAGTTACTCGCTGTTTCCTGTTGCTTGCTTACTCCTTTATCTACTGGAGCACCTTACCTCTTATGTTGACCAAACCACACACTAGAAAGTGAAGGGACGACGACGTTTCGGTCCGTCCTGGACCATTCTCAAGTCCATTGTGTAAGATTACCTCTTATTCCTGCCTGTTTCTCAAACTTTTCTAACAGCCTTTTATGTGGGAGGCAGGACAGTGACAGGACAAGGACAACCAGGACAACGACAGGCCTACAAGTCCACTACGGGCTCACCATAGCCCGTGCTACTTGCCCCGCTCCTGTGCCAGGTAAGTCCACTACGGGCTCACCATAGCCCGTGCTACTTGCCCCGCTCCTGTGCCACGTAAGTCCACTACGGGCTCACCATAGCCCGTGCTACTTGCCCCGCTCCTGTGCCAGGTAAGTCCACTACGGGATCACCATAGCCCGTGCTACTTGCCCCGCTCCTGTGCCGGGTAAGTCCACTACGGGCTCACCATAGCCCGTGCTACTTGCCCCGCTCCTGTGCCAGGTAAGTCCACTACGGGCTCACCATAGCCCGTGCTACTTGCCCCGCTCCTGTGCCGGGTAAGTCCACTACGGGCTCACCATAGCCCGTGCTACTTGCCCCGCTCCTGTGCCGGGTAAGTCCACTACGGGCTCACCATAGCCCGTGCTACTTGCCCCGCTCCTGTGCCGGGTAAGTCCACTACGGGATCACCATAGCCCGTGCTACTTGCCCCGCTCCTGTGCCAGGTAAGTCCACTACGGGATCACCATAGACCGTGCTACTTGCCACTTATTGTTCCACGTAGTTGAATCTGAAACAACAACAACAACAACAACAACAACAACAACAACAACAATAACAACAACATACCAGAAGCACAATGACCATCTCTGACAGGACATACCTAGCGCCCTCCCCCCCCCCCCCCCAGACTCCCCCACCCCCCCCCCCCACCACCACAACACACACCATCTGTCCTCGCCATTGTCCTCGCGAGGGAGCTCTTCTGAGAGCGCGTAATCCCTCGGGGAAGAAAGTAGACAGCACTGCCCCAAGACAACAACCAAGGTGACCTGTCCGATAGACAGTTCATCTTGAGGTACATCGCGCCACCTCCAAGTGATTACCCAGTGCGTGAACTGCCTACTAATTACCACATTTTTGCCCAGGAACGACCATTACAGCCGCTTAACATAATTGGTGCAGCATTACATGGGATTACCAGCCTGGGGCAATGATGGCAGATGGTATGGTGTAATGACTGCTTCAGTACACCCACTCCCGCCCCACCTGCTTATCCTGGCTTCAGGGAGGTGTGTTCGGACAACGTCTGGTGTCCGAACACACAGGACAAGGTCTGGTGTCCGGACACAGCCCCTCTACACCCAGGACAAGGTCTGGTGTCCGGACACAGCCCCTCTACACCCAGGACAAGGTCTGGTGTCCGGACACAGCCCCTCTACACCCAGGACAAGGTCTGGTGTCCGGACACAGCCCCTCTACACCCAGGACAAGGTCTAGTGTCCGGACACAGCCCCTCAACACACAGGACAAGGTCTGGTGTCCGGACACAGCCCCTCAACACACAGGACAAGGTCTGGTGTCCGGACACAGCCCCTCAACACACAGGACAAGGTCTGGTGTCCGGACACAGCCCCTCAACACACAGGACAAGGTCTGGTGTCCGGACACAGCCCCTCAACACACAGGACAAGGTCTGGTGTCCGGACACAGCCCCTCAACACACAGGACAAGGTCTGGTGTCCGGACACAGCCCCTCAACACACAGGACAAGGTCTGGTGTCCGGACACAGCCCCTCAACACACAGGACAAGGTCTGGTGTCCGGACACAGCCCCTCTACACCCAGGACAAGGTCTGGTGTCCGGACACAGCCCCTCAACACACAGGACAAGGTCTGGTGTCCGGACACAGCCCCTCAACACACAGGACAAGGTCTGGTGTCCGGACACAGCCCCTCTACACCCAGGACAAGGTCTGGTGTCCGGACACAGCCCCTCTACACACAGGACAAGGTCTGGTGTCCGGACACAGCCCCTCTACACCCAGGACAAGGTCTGGTGTCCGGACACAGCCCCTCAACACACAGGACAAGGTCTGGTGTCCGGACACAGCCCCTCAACACCCAGGACAAGGTCTAGTGTCCGGACACAGCCCCTCTACACCCAGGACAAGGTCTAGTGTCCGGACACAGCCCCTCAACACCCAGGACAAGGTCTGGT
>NC_059596.1:2071279-2073779 GCF_020424385.1 Procambarus clarkii | reverse complement strand
AACCCAGTGGTGGTACCCCTATATATATATATATATATATATATATATATATATATATATATAATGTTTTTACAATTTGTTATTGAAGAAGTCATCTCCCAATCAATTTGGTGAGCATTTTCTGACAAATGAACAAAGCATTAGACAATTAACCATGTCTTACAGAGTATTTATGTTGCAAAATTCTACATTTCAAATCTTTAGATGTTGGGCAAACATCTTTAGATGTTTGCCATATGTCACAGATGAGGCATGTATATAGTAGGTATATAAAAACATGCGCCTATTCGAGTGCAACGTTGTGTCAAAATTTCAAAACAATCGGTGAAGAGGTTTCGAAGATTTCCCTCACATGAAAAACACGTTTTTCAGAAACAAATTTTTTCCCCGTCACAGACGTGACATCTATATAGTATGTATATATAAACCTGCTCGGGTGCTAATGTATATATAAACCTGCTCGGGTGCTAATGTATATATAAACCTGCTCGGGTGCGAATGGAACGTTGTGTGAAAATTTCAAAGCAATCCGTGAAGAACTTTCGTAGATTAACGATTTTGAACAAACGAATTATATATATATATATATATATATATATATATATATATATATATATATATATATATATATATATATATATATATATATATATATATATATATATATATAATTCAAAGTGTTGCAGTATTCAGATAATATTTAGAGAGGTGATAGTACCTCAAGCCACAGCCCAGCTGGTGACCAAGGAGGCATAGCTAACTATATCAACAATAATATTGATTATCAAACAAAACTGCCCTTCCCTCCTCTCTCTAAATATATATTTAAAAATCTCATCATACAGAGATAATGAAAGCAGGCGATTGTATTGTTAGTCTGGTAGGGGGGGAGGGGGGGTGTTGTGAGTTATAAGGGTGGGTAGTAGATGTGTATGCCTGGAGCATACCTGAATAAGGTTTCAAGAGTTCTACTGTCCAAGCCCGGCCTGAAGCCAGGCTTGACTTGTGATAACTTGGTCCAACAGGCTGTTGCTTGGAGTGGCCCACAGGCCCACATATCCACTACAGCCTGGTTGGTCCGGCACTTCTTACAATAACTTATCTAAGTGCCTCTTGAATACATCCACCTTTGTTCCTGCAATATTTCTAATGCTTGCTGGGAGGGTGTTGAACAGCTGTGGTGGACCTCTGATGTTTATACAGTGTTCTCTGATTGTGCCTATGGCACCTCTACTCTTCACTGGACCTCTGATGTTCAGTGTTCTCTGATTGTGCCTATGGCACCTCACTGATTCTATTCACTGATTCTATTCAGCATTTTCCATCCGTCTCGCGGAAGGAGATAATGTGAACAGTGTGGGTACAGGTGAGGTACAACAGGTGAGGTACAACAGGTGAGGTACAACAGGTGAGGTACAACAGGTGAAGGTACAACAGGTGAGGTACAACAGGTGAGGTACAACAGGTGAGGTACAACAGGTGAGGTACAACAGGTGAGGTACAACAGGTGAGGTACAACAGGTGAGGTACAACAGGTGAGGTACAACAGGTGAGGTACAACAGGTGAGGTACAACAGGTGAGGTACAACAGGTGAAGGTACAACAGGTGAGGTACAACAGGTGAAGGTACAACAGGTGAGGTACAACAGGTGAGGTACAAATAGTGTTAACAATGGAGCGGACGATGTAGGAGCACAACTGGTTACCGGGTGTGATGGCGGAGAGCACACACCACCACACACGTTACCTCCCTCTTCAAGTTCCACCTTCACCACACACTCGCCTTGAGGCGCCACGGTGACAACATGTTACGCGCACACACACACACGCGCACACACACACACACGCGCACACACACACACACACGCACACACACACACACACACACACACACACACACACACTCGACCCGTGATAAAACTCGGGGATACCTGCTTGATTCTTGGTGACAAAAGCTGTCTTCTAAGAAAGGAAGGAGAGAAGGGGGAGGAGGAAGACATAAGCTATCCCCTATGAAGGGGAGGATTGACTAATAGCCAATCCCTGACTGGTCGCCTCCATTCACCCAGCAGTAATCGGGTACCTTTGAGTTAAACCGGTTGGCGGGCCTTGTCGAAAGTTAAGAGTTGTAGTGATACCTGCTTGGTCCACCAGGCTGTTGCTTGGAGCGGCCCGCAGGCCCACATATACCTGCTTGATGGGGTTCTGGGAGTTCTTCTACTCCCCAAGCCCGGCCCGAGGCCAGGCTTGACTTGTGAGAGTTTGGTCCACCAGGCTGTTGCTTGGAGCGGCCCGCAGGCCCACATATACCTGCTTGATGGGGTTCTGGGAGTTGTTCTACTGCCCAAGCCCGGCCCGAGGCCAGGCTTGACTTGTGAGAGTTTGGTCCACCAGGCTGTTGCTTGGAGCGGCCCACAGACCCACATATACCTGCTTGATGGGGTTCTGGGAGTTCTTCTACTGCCCAAGCCCGGCCCGAGGCCAGGCTTGACTTGTGAGA
>NC_059596.1:2023779-2061279 GCF_020424385.1 Procambarus clarkii | reverse complement strand
TTGTTGCTGGGTGCTGCTGCTGCTGTTGCTGGGGGCTGCTGTTGCTGGGGGCTGCTGCTGTTGTTCCTGGGGGCTGCTGCTGGGGGCTGCTGCTGTTGCTGGGGGCTGTTGCTGCTGTTGCTGGGGGCTGCTGCTGCTGTTGCTGGGGGCTGCTGTTGCTGGGGGCTGTTGTTGCTGGGGGCTGCTGCTGTTGTAACACGGGTTAGGGTTCCTCTCACTTTTCTTCTTTCTACTCCCTCTACCCGTAGTCTTACTTTTATTTCTAAACCAAGGGACTCCAAAACTTTTAACAAAGCCAACTCCACGCCACGTGGTCCTAAGACGATTGACCGACTTAGGATTCTACACCCAGTATGACGTGACCTAAGCTCTGAACAAAACCCTAGAGTCACCTCTGCTGCCACCACCAGACCAGTAATACAAGAGCAATGATCGAGGTCTGGATCGATCACGCTAATTAATCAACCTAGGGGCTTGATCCCCACTATAAACGATGACCTTGAGTGTGGAATAAATTACACGGTAATGATAATTCCGATTCGATGTTAGAATCGGCGCCCAATGCAACTCTGCCTCGTGTGGACCACGTGACCAGGACAAGTATACACATAAAACACATGGAAACAATAAAATGCAAATTAATAACAAATTTAATTTATTAAGAGAAAACTAAAACAAAATCTAAATGTGTTCACTCCCTATCACTTTAACACTCCCTACTTGACCTGAATGGCAAATGAGAAGACTATTTCTATACATAACCATAGCAACTATACCTCTATGTTTTCCAGCTAAGATGTTGTGCTGGTCTTGGGGAGAGGTAAGATGGTTGACCTCTCCCAGCTGCTCCCGTATTCACACTGATTTTTTTCTTGTCTGGACTACCCCAGACAGAGTATTGTATCCTTCCGCCTAGTCAAAGTCCTACCCAGTTACTAGCAAGGTTTAAGTTATAACAATTAACCTCTGTTGTACTTAATTGATCCAGACTGGTTGAATTATTTTACTGAATTAAATTACAAACATCTAACGGCAGAGCTGTTCCCGATCACAAAAATGGTTATTAAAACTTTGAGAAATAGTAGACCTGTCAACCCCTGATGACCTATGACCGCCGGTCACTCCGCCTTAAAAGTTAGATCTGATTCGTGACGTCACTGATGGTGACTTAAACTCAATAATTAGAATACTCTTGATATTGTATCCAGTACTATTATACAATACAATTTTAATGCAAAATGAATAAAGGCTAATTTTCTCTAAATTACTGAATACTATAGGATGATTCATTATACGCAGTTATGAACAAAGCGTCGGTTATTTCCACCGCGAATTCCCCTGGGGGTCAGGTCACCATGCGGCTCAGCTTCCCATTCTCTTTTGTCGATAAACCACTCTGGATAATTCTTACAACAGCCTAGTTTGTTACATTTCCCTTGTCTGTAAAGACCGAGGGGGGAGGCACGTTACACAAAGCCCTCCCCCCACCAGACCCAGTAACCCATACATCAGTTACTTTGGGGATGAGTGACTATCCAAGAGTCACCCGGCCGACGCCTCACGTCACTAACGAGGTTGTCAGGGCCAGCGAGCTGTCCACATTATAGCAGTCACCGGAGGTGCCATACAACGCCGGGGTAGCTGTCTCCAGATCACCACTACCCACCTGCTGCGTCATCAAGACTGCAGCCATTCCAGCAGTGTTGGAGGAGAGGTCAAGAAATGGAAAGCACGTAGCAGTACTCAAGAATTTCGCCGGAAGATTAATGATTACGTCATCTGAAGTAACAAGAAAGCGGAAGTAAGGCGGTCACAGGTGGAAGGCACGGTTTCCCTACAGAGTACCGGGACTCGCCAATAGAAGGTCGCAAAATTGTCTCCTTTGGCCTAAAGTCGGCGGTACGAGGGTATACACAGTTGGTGTTTACGGCCTAGTAACCTGGGGACATCAAGAAACGCCTGAGATGACGTGAGCAATGATGGAAGACGAGATTCACCTGTTCTGCAAACAAGCAACCCGCCTCTACGACCTTCTGACACCACTCCTGCTAAGAGACACTGTTGGTACATCCAGTTCTGTTCTGCTGTGGTCATCTGCGACGTCAAGTTTAACATCAAGACTGCCGTGTGAACTGTGATTGATATGAAGGCGTGTGGACTGTCGAGAGCAAGATTAATGGCCGAAGTAACAGTATTCTACAGCTGTCACTTGGCACTCCGCTCTACTACACTCTGTCGTCATTCAGGAGTACCGGATGGGAGTACAAGAGGACCAGGTATTGATGTCTACACATGGGGAGAAGCAAGATCGACACCGTCATCGTCAGCGACTACATTCAGCATCCAGCAGCGTCTTTTTTTTTTTTATCGTTTACTCAATATGAACAATTGATACGAACAACAAAGTGGCTCTGAACATCTGTGTAAAGAACATCTGGACACTTTTGTTTAAATGTTGAAAAACAGATTTAAAATAATAATTGGTATAATATATGAAAATTTAACTCTATAAATTGGTCGGTAATCAAAATCGAAGCCCCTGTGTAATTGTCTCAGCCCAGAACAAACGGTTATGGAAAATTATGTTGTGCTATTTTTTTCAGAATGTTTGAACACAGGAGAGGCGGACCAATATAAACATTGACACTTCTAGTGAGTGAGAACACTTGGCTGTACAGTCAGCTGAAACCTGTGATATAGTATAGGATTTTTTTTTTATTTTTTAGATAGATGTAATAAACATTAGGTGTGTTCCTTAGCATGTCAAGGTTGACATTGATGGGGAGTGGTTAGTACACGGATGTGAACTTGATAGTTCCGTAGTACGCTCCCGGATGACTGAAAGTTCAGTCTGATGATATAACTTTAATGTTTGTTTGAGCACGGAGTGGCCGGCTCTAGAGGACACATGGACTTGGCTAGTGAAGAGCCAAGAGAGTTTAATAGCTAGTTTTTGATGGTAGAGTAGGGACATGTTATTTAGCTATGTCAGTAAGGATAGGATGTATGTTTCCTGATATTGGAGGATTGCTGTCAGTTGACAGCTGAGAAATTTATGAAATATGAACATGTTCATTATGATGTTGGACTATTATTTGTCAAATTTTATTAGTTAGGTTAGCTTTTGTTTGTGGCATGAGTTGAATTGTGGGTTTGGATACTAAACCTCGTGAATTTTAACAAATTAACAAGGTTTACTAAGTGCTTGTGCGGGGGGGTTGTAACAAACTAGGCTGTTGTAAGAATTATCCAGAGTGGTTTATCGACAAAAGAGAATGGGAAGCTGAGCCGCATGGTGACCTGACCCCCAGGGGAATTCGCGGTGGAAATAACCGACGCTTTGTTCATAGCTGCGTATAATGAATCATCCTATAGTATTCAGTAATTTAGAGAAAATTAGCCTTTATTCATTTTGCATTAAAATTGTATTGTATAATAGTACTGGATACAATATCAAGAGTATTCTAATTATTGAGTTTAAGTCACCATCAGTGACGTCACGAATCAGATCTAACTTTTAAGGCGGAGTGACCGGCGGTCATAGGTCATCAGGGGTTGACAGGTCTACTATTTCTCAAAGTTTTAATAACCATTTTTGTGATCGGGAACAGCTCTGCCGTTAGATGTTTGTAATTTAATTCAGTAAAATAATTCAACCAGTCTGGATCAATTAAGTACAACAGAGGTTAATTGTTATAACTTAAACCTTGCTAGTAACTGGGTAGGACTTTGACTAGGCGGAAGGATACAATACTCTGTCTGGGGTAGTCCAGACAAGGAAAAAATCAGTGTGAATACGGGAGCAGCTGGGAGAGGTCAACCATCTTACCTCTCCCCAAGACCAGCACAACAGCTAGAGCTGGTCGCCCAAGGTATAGTTGCTATGGTTATGTATAGAAATAGTCTTCTCATTTGCCATTCAGGTCAAGTAGGGAGTGTTAAAGTGATAGGGAGTGAACACATTTAGATTTTGTTTTAGTTTTCTTTTAATAAATTAAATTTGTTATTAATTTGCATTTTATTGTTTCCATGTGTTTTATGTGTATACTTGTCCTGGTCACGTGGTCCACACGAGGCAGAGTTGCATTGGGCGCCGATTCTAACATCGAATCGGAATTATCATTACCGTGTAATTTATTCCACACTCAAGGTCATCGTTTATAGTGGGGATCAAGCCCCTAGGTTGATTAATTAGCGTGATCGATCCAGACCTCGATCATTGCTCTTGTATTACTGGTCTGGTGGTGGCAGCAGAGGTGACTCTAGGGTTTTGTTCAGAGCTTAGGTCACGTCATACTGGGTGTAGAATCCTAAGTCGGTCAATCGTCTTAGGACCACGTGGCGTGGAGTTGGCTTTGTTAAAAGTTTTGGAGTCCCTTGGTTTAGAAATAAAAGTAAGACTACGGGTAGAGGGAGTAGAAAGAAGAAAAGTGAGAGGAACCCTAACCCGTGTTACACTGTTGTTGCTGGGGGCTGCTTCTGCTGTTGCTGGGGGCTGCTGCTGTTGTTGCTGGGGGCTGCTGGTGTTGTTGCTGGGGGCTGCTGTTGTTGATGGGGGCTGCTGCTGCTGTTGTTGCTGGGGGCTGCTGCTGTTGTTGCTGGGGGCTGCTGTTATTGTTGCTGGGGGCTGCTGCTGTTGTTGCTGGGGGCTGCTGCTGTTGTTGCTGGGGGCTGCTGCTGTTGTTGCTAGTGGGGGCTGCTGCTGTTACTAGTGGGGGCTGCTGCTGTTGTTGCTGGGGGCTGCTGTTGTTGCTGGGGGCTGCTGCTGTTGCTGCTGGGGGCTGCTGCTGTTGTTGCTAGTGGGGGCTGCTGCTGTTGCTAGTGGGGGCTGCTGCTGTTGTTGCTGGGGGCTGCTGCTGTTGTTAATGGGGGCTGGTGTTGCTGGGGGCTGGTGTTGCTGGGGGCTGTTGTTGCTGGGTGTTGTTGCTGTTGTTGCTGGGGGCTGCTGGTGTTGTTGCTGGGGGCTGCTGTTGTTGATGGGGGCTGCTGCTGCTGTTGTTGCTGGGGGCTGCTGTTGTTGATGGGGGCTGCTGCTGCTGTTGTTGCTGGGGGCTGCTGCTGTTGTTGCTGGGGGCTGCTGCTGTTGCTGCTGGGGGCTGCTGTTGCTGGGGGCTGTTGTTGCTGGGGGCTGCTGTTGCTGGGGGCTGCTGCTGTTGTTGCTGGGGGCACCTGCTGCTGTTTTGGGGGGATGCTGTTGTTGCTGGGGGCTGCTGCTGTTGTTTTGGGGGGATGCTGTTGTTGCTGGGGGCTGCTGCTGTTGTTTTTGGTGGATGCTGTTGTTGCTGGGGGCTGTTGTTGCTGGGGGCTGCTGCTGTTGTTGTTGGGGGCTGCTGCTGTTGTTGCTGGGGGCTGCTGCTGTTGTTGGGGGCTGCTGCTGTTGTTGGGGGCTGCTGCTGTTGTTGCTGGGGGCTGCTGCTGTTGTTGTTGCTAGTGGGGGCTGTTGTTGTTGCTGGGGGCTGCTGCTGTTGTTGCTGGGGGCTGCTGTTGCTGGGGGCTGCTGCTGTTGTTGCTGGGGGCTGCTGCTGCTGCTGTTGTTGTTGCTAGTGGGGGCTGTTGTTGTTGCTGGGGGCTGCTGCTGTTGTTGCTGGGGGCTGCTGCTGTTGTTGCTGGGGGCTGTTGTTGTTGCTGGGGGCTGCTGCTGTTGTTGCTGGGGGCTGCTGCTGTTGTTGCTGGGGGCTGCTGCTGTTGTTGCTGGGGGCTGCTGCTGTTGTTGCTGGGGGCTGCTGCTGTTGTTGCTGGGGGCTGCTGCTGTTGTTGCTGGGGGCTGCTGCTGCTGTTGCTGGGGGCTGTTGTTGCTGGGGGCTGCTGCTGCTGTTGCTGGGGCTGCTGTTGCTGGGGGCTGTTGTTGCTGGGGGCTGTTGTTGTTGTTGCTGGAGGCTGCTGTTGCTGGGGGCTGCTGTTGCTGGGGGCTGTTGTTGTTGTTGCTGGGGGCTGCTGCTGCTGTTGCTGGGGGCTGTTGTTGTTGTTGCTGGGGGCTGCTGCTGTTGTTTTGGGGGGCTGCTGTTGTTGCTGGGGGCTGCTGCTGTTGTTTTTGGGGGATGCTGTTGTTGCTGGGGGCTGCTGCTGTTGTTTTTGGGGGATGCTGTTGTTGCTGGGGGCTGTTGTTGCTGGGGGCTGCTGCTGTTGTTGTTGGGGGCTGCTGCTGTTGTTGCTGGGGGCTGCTGTTGTTGCTGGGGGCTGCTGTTGTTGTTGCTGGGGGCTGCTGCTGCTGTTGTTGCTAGTGGGGGCTGTTGTTGTTGCTGGGGGCTGCTGCTGTTGTTGCTGGGGGCTGCTGCTGCTGTTGTTGGGGGCTGCTGTTGTTGCTGGGGGCTGCTGCTGCTGTTGTTGCTAGTGGGGGCTGTTGTTGTTGCTGGGGGCTGCTGCTGTTGTTGCTGGGGGCTGTTGTTGTTGTTGCTGGGGCTGCTGCTGTTGTTGATGGGGGCTGCTGCTGTTGTTGCTGGGGGCTGCTGCTGTTGTTGCTGGGGGCTGCTGCTGTTGTTGCTGGGGGCTGCTGCTGTTGTTGCTGGGGGCTGCTGCTGCTGTTGCTGGGGGCTGCTGTTGCTGGGGGCTGTTGTTGCTGGGGGCTGTTGTTGTTGTTGCTGGAGGCTGCTGTTGCTGGGGGCTGCTGTTGCTGGGGGCTGTTGTTGTTGTTGCTGGGGGCTGCTGTTGCTGGGGGCTGTTGTTGTTGTTGCTGGGGGCTGCTGCTGCTGTTGTTGCTGGAGGCTGCTGCTGCTGTTGCTGGGGGCTGCTCCTGTTGTTGCTGCGGGCTGCTGCTGCTGTTGCTGGGGGCTGCTGCTGTTGTTGCTGGGGGCTGCTGCTGTTGTTGCTGGGGGCTGCTGCTGCTGTTGCTGGGGGCTGCTGTTGTTGCTGGGGGCTGCTGCTGTTGTTGCTGGGGGCTGCTGCTGCTGTTGCTGGGGGCTGTTGCTGCTGTTGCTGGGGGCTGTTGTTGTTGTTGCTGGGGGCTGCTGCTGTTGTTGCTGGGGGCTGCTGCTGCTGTTGCTGGGGGCTGCTGTTGCTGGGGGCTGCTGTTGCTGGGGGCTGCTGCTGCTGCTGTTGCTGGGGGCTGCTGCTGTTGTTGCTGGGGGCTGCTGCTACTGTATTCACCTAGTTGTGCTTGCAAGGGTTGAGCTCTGCTCTTTTGGCCCGCCTCTCAACTGTCAATCAACTGTTACTAACTACTATCCCCCCCCCCCCACGACACACATCCCCAGGACACAGCCCGTAACAACTGTCTAACTCCTAAGTACCTATTTACTGCTAGGTGAACAGGGGACATCAGGGTGAAAGAAACTCAGTGTGTGTGTGTGTGTGTGTGTGTGTGTGTGTGTGTGTGTGTGTGTGTGTGTGTGTGTGTGTGTGTGTGTGTGTGTGTATACTGGGTATGCATACACAAGTATGAAGGTGGGGCGTGTGTGCGTGCGTGTTTTAAGCTATACTGATGTATTCATGACTAGACAAGGTCCAAGTCTACACGAGATGGGTTCAAATGTATCTATTTGATACAGGTATGCTGGACCCCTCACAGTATGCTGGACCCCTCACAGTATGCTGGACCCCTCACAGTATGCTGGACCCCTCACAGTATGCTGGACCCCTCACAGTATGCTGGACCCCTCACAGTATGCTGGACCTTGGGGAAGCCCCTTACTGAACAGTCTCGGGGCTCTGATGTTGATAGTTCTCTCTTGAACACTGTGAGGGGTCGGCCAGTTATGCTCCTTATGTGTAGTGGAAGCGTGTTGAACAGTCTCGGGCCTCTGATGTTGATAGTTCTCTCTTGAACACTGTGAGGGGTCGGCCAGTTATGTCCCTTAAGTGTAGTGGAAGTGTGTTGAACAGTCTCGGGCCTCTGATGTTGATAGTTCTCTCTTGAACACTGTGAGGGGTCGGCCAGTTATGTCCCTTATGTGTAGTGGAAGCGTGTTGAACAGTCTCGGGCCTCTGATGTTGATAGTTCTCTCTTGAACACTGTGAGGGGTCGGCCAGTTATGACCCTTATGTGTAGTGGAAGCGTGTTGAACAGTCTCGGGCCTCTGATGTTGATGGAGTTCTCTCTCAGAGTACCTGTTGCACCTCTGCTCTTCAACGGGGGTATTCTGCACATCCTGCCATGTCTTCTGGCAACCCGTTCTCGCAAATTTAATAAGTCAATTTTGACTTATTAAATATGTGCATAGGTGACATACTAAACATAATAGTTTCCCTTGAAAAGCTTCATAGAAAACACCGACCTTACCTAACCTACTTAGTATGTTAAGATAAGCATCTTATTGCTTCGTAATTACAATTATTACTTAACCTGTACCTATAATAGGTTAAGTAACAATTGTAATTACGAAGCTATAAGATGCTTATTTTAACATACTAAATAGGTTAGGTAAGGTCGGTGTTTTCTATGAAGTTTTTCAAGGGAAACTATTATGTTTGGTATGTCACCTATGCACGCAACTAATAAGTCAATATTGACTTATTAAATTTGCGAGAACGGGTTGCTTCTGGTCTCGTGTGATGTTATTTCTGTGTGCAGGTTTGGGACCAGCCCCCTCAATTATTTTCCACGTGTAAATTATTATGTATCTCTCCCGCCTGTGCTCAATAGAATACAGATTTAAGCTCTTTAGTCGGTCCCAGTAATTTAGATGTTTTACTGAGTGGATTCTAGCAGTAAAGGATCTCTGCACGCTCTCCAGGTCAGCAATTTCTCCAGCTTTGAAAGGGGCTGTCATTGTGCAGCAGTACTCCACTCTAGAGAGCACAAGCGTTTTGAAAAGTATCATCACGGTATAGCATCTCTAGTGTGAAAAGTTCTTGTTATCCAACCTGTCATTTTTCTTGCAGTTGTGACGGCTACTTTATTGTGTTCTTTAAAGGTAAGGTCTTCCGACATGAGTACACCCAGATCCTTTACATTGCCTTTTCGTTCTATGTTATGATTTGCCTGAGTTTTGTACGTGGTTTCCGTTTTTATATTTTCAATTTTTCCGTAGCGCATGAGCTGGAACTTATCTTCGTTAAACACCATATTATTTTCTGTAGCCCATAGAAAGACCTGATCTACATCTGATTGGAGGATTGCCGTGTCCTCTATGTTGCCTACTCTCATGAAGATCCTAGTGTCGTCTGCAATGGATGATACAGTGCTATAGGTTGTGTTCTTGTCTATGTCCGATATGAGGATGAGAAAAAGTACTGGAGCAAGCACAGTACCCTGGGGGACTGAGCTCTTCACGGTTGATGGGCTGGATTTTATTTTGTTGACTATTACACATTGGTTTCTGTTAGTCAGGAAATTGTAGATCCATCTGCCTATTTTCCCGGTAATTCCTTTTGAACGCATTTTATGTGCAATAACACCATGGTCACATTTATCAAAAGCTTTTGCGAAATCTGTGTAAATTACATCTGCGTTTTGTTTGTCTTCCATAGCATCTAATGCCATATCATAGTGGTCCAGCAACTGCGACAGGCAAGAGCGCCCTGTTCTGAAACCATGTTGTCCGGGGTTATGGAGATGCTGTGATTCCATGTATTTTGTGATCTTACTTCTTAGCACTCTGAAAATTTTTTATGATGTGCGATGTTAGTGCTATCGGTCTGTAATTTTTTGCCTCTGCCTTATTTCCTCCTTTAAGGAGTGGTGCTATCTCTGCTGTTTTCAGTATGTTAGGGATAACGCCAGTATCTAGGCTTTGTCTCCACAGAATGTGAAGGGCCTGCGATAGTGGTTTTTTACAGTTCTTGATGAATATGGTGTTCCAAGAATCCGGGCCTGGTGCAGAGTGCATAGGCATACTGTTTATGGCTTCTTCAAAATCTAGTGGGGATAGGGTGACGTCTGATGTATGATTTGATGTTGGTATCATATCCATGAAAAATTCATTTGAGTTATCAATCTTTAGTGCATTTAATGGTTCGCTGAAAACAGAGTCGTACTGCTTCCTCAGTAACTCGCTCATTTCTTTGTTGTCATCGGTGAAAGTTCCATCTCCCTTTCGCAGGGGCCCGATACTAGATGTGGTTTTTTATCTTGATTTTGCATAGGAGAAAAAATATTTCGGATTTCTCTCTATTTCACTGGTGGCCTTTTGCTCTCTTTGCCTCTCCTGGGTTTTGTATGATTCTTGTAGCTTGAGTTCAATTGTTTCTATTTCTCTACCTAACCTTCTTTGCCGTTCTTGAGATAGGGTGCGACTCTCAAGTTGTTCCGCGATTCGTTTTCTTCGCCATTATAAGGAACGACGTTCCCGTTCCAATCTGCATCTCCTTCTCTTTTTTCTTAGGGGCCCCACACCCTTACCCCTCAGAGTATGCTGGACCTTGGGGCAGCCCCCACACCCTGACCCCTCAGAGTATGCTGGACCTTGGGGCAGCCCCCACACCCTGACCCCTCAGAGTATGCCCAGGTGGGGCTGGAAGACTGTTCAAATATAACTGGGATATACTCTTTCCCCAGAGTATATCCAGAGTATAACTTTAGGGGGACAGTTGCCAGCAAGGACGACGTCCCTCTCACTAGTGCGTCCTCCTAGGGTCTCCCAACGTCCAGAAAACGGACAATTTAAAGTGGTCTCCCCTAACCTACCAGAGGACCCATAACAGAAAACGGGACAGTACGTCACTTTAACCTGGTTGATACCTGGTTGATGGGGTTCTGGGAGTTCTTCTACTCCCCAAGCCCGGCCCGAGGCCAGGCTCGACTTGTGAGAGTTCACCAGGCTGTTGCTTGGAGCGGCCCGCAGGCCCACATACCCACCACAGCCCGGTTGGTCCGGCACTCCTTGGAGGAACAAATCTAGTTTCCTCTTGTCTTTCCTCTTTTTTTTTTTTTTTGTTTTTTTGAGATATATACAAGAGTTGTATAAATATTGTCCACGGTTGTTCCGGCAATATTTCTTATGCTCGCTGGGAGGACGTTGAACAACCGCGGACCTCTGATGTTTATACAGTGTTCTCTGTGCCTATGGCACCTTTGCTCTTCACTGGTTCTATTCTACATTTTCTTTCATGTCGTTCACTCCAGTACGTTGTTATTTTACTGTGTAGATTTGGTACTTGGCCCTCCAGTATCTTCCAGGTGTATATTATTTGATATCTCTCTCGTCTTCTTTCTAGTGAGTACATTTGGAGGGCTACATTTGGAACCAGCCGCTTCCATTTTCTAGTAGGACGATTTCTGGCCGTATGTAACGCCTACGATGGAAATGCGACGTTTTTTGCCCGCTCAGGTCGACCTCGGTGCCGAGAGCTTACTGCTCCACCTCAAGACACAAAGCTTTGCAATATGACACAAAATTCAAGAATTAGCTTAAATTTATCCGTGATTGTTAGTTTTGAGTAGCCTGGGGCTATGTCTTGGGGCGGTGACCTCAACTGTCTCAGGTGACTTGCTCCAGGTGTTGCACACCAACACGTCTTGGGGTCAACCAACGTCTTACCGTCATTAGATATATTCACACCTGTACTCATCTATTTGTGCTTGCGGGGGTTGAGCTCTGACTCTTTGGGCCCGCCTCTCAACTGTCAATCAACAGGTGTACAGATTCCTGAGCCTACTGGGCTCCATCATATCTACATTATAAACTGTGTATGGAGTCAGCCTCCACCACATCACTTCCTAATGCATTCCATTTACTAAGTACTCTGACACTGAAAAAGTTCTTTCTAATGTCTCTGTGGCTCATTTGGGTACTTTTGTGTGTGTACTCACCTATTTGTACTCACCTATTTGTGCTTGCGGGGGTTGAGCTTTGGCTCTTTGGTTCCGCCTCTCAACTGTCAATCAACTGGTGTACATATTCCTGAGCTTACTGGGCTCTATCATATCTACATTTAAAACTGTGTATGGAGTCAGCCTCCACCACATCACTGCCTAATGCATTCCATCCGTTAACTACTCTGACACTGAAAAAGTTCCTTCTAACGTCTCTGTGGCTCATGTGGGTACTCAGTTTCCACCTGTGTCCCCTTGTTCGCGTCCCACCAGTGTTGAATAGTTTATCCTTGTTTACCCGGTCGATTCCTCTGAGGATTTTGTAGGTTGTGATCATGTCTCCCCTTACTCTTCTGTCTTCCAGTGTCGTAAGGTGCATTTCCCGCAGCCTTTCCTCGTAACTCATGCCTCTTAGTTCTGGGACTAGTCTAGTGGCATACCTTTGGACTTTTTCCAGCTTCGTCTTGTGCTTGACAAGGTACGGGCTCTATGCTGGGGCCGCATACTCCAGGATTGGTCTTACATATGTGGTGTACAAGATTCTGAATGATTCCTTACACAGGTTCCTGAACGCTGTTCTGATGTTAGCCAGCCACGCATATGCCGCAGACGTTATTCTTTTTAAGTGGGCTTCAGGAGACAGGTTTGGTGTGATATCAACTCCTAGATATTTCTCTCTGTTCGTTTCATTAAGTACTTCATCTCCTATTCTGTATCCTGTGTTTGGCCTCCTATTTCCACCACCTAGTTTCATTACTTTGCATTTACTCGGGTTGAACTTCAACCCGAGTGTGTGTGTGTGTGTGTGTGTGTGTGTGTGTGTGTGTGTGTGTGTGTGTGTGTGTGTGTGCGTGTGCGTGTGTGTGTGTGTGTGTGTGTGAACTCGCCTAATTGTGTTTGCTGGGTCCCATCAGGGGTCCACGGGCTGCCCTGCCCGAGGCCAGGCTTGACTTGTGAGAGCTTGGTCCACCAGGCTGTTGCTTGAAGGGACCACACACTGGTGGTAGACCCGCTCGCTCATGGGTAGTCCCCGAGGGGAGGGGGGGTATACGACTCCCCCAAGGTGGTGGTCTTGAAGGAGCAGTGTTGAGAGAGGAGGAGGAGGAAGCGAAGACACTCACCTGGTAGAAGGTCTTGATGTGGTGGAGGAGAGCGGCCAGGTTAGCCAGCCGGGAGGCTGGGTCTGTGGGGTGACGGTTCACCTGGCGACCACCACAGTCCCGTGGATCACTGTGGGCACACCAGTAAATACATGTTAGTGTTTAGACAACACACGTTAATATATACATGATTAATATTATAATGAATTAGAGAATGATGAACGCGTTTTCGTTCACAATAGAGCTCTCTCTTGCTCTCATGATGACGAAATGAGCTTAAACGCGTTCAGCATTCTCTAATTCTTCAATATGTGGTTGTGGTAATGTGTGGAATGTGTAATATGTGGTTGTTCTTATATTGTTCTGCATATTAATATTATATATATATATATATATATATATATATATATATATATATATATATATATATATATATATATATATATATATATATTTTTTTTTTTTTTTTTTTTTTGAGATATATACAAGAGTTGTTACATTCTTGTAGAGCCACTAGTACGCGTAGCGTTTCGGGCAGGTCCCTGGAATACGATCCCCGCCGCGAAGAATCGTTGTTACATCCAAGTACACATTTTACTGTTGAGTTAAACAGAGGCTACAGTTAAGGATTTGCGCCCAGTAAATCCTCCCCGGCCAGGATACGAACCCATGACATAGCGCTCGTGGAACACCAGGCGAGTGTCTTACCACTACACCACAGAGACTGGTAAATGCTGATATATGCTACAACGATATATGCTACGATTGATATATATTCTACAACGATCACAAAACACTGATCAGAGTATGCAGAAATTCACCCCCTTTGGAGAATGAATTAGAGAATTGCTGAACGCGTTTTCGGTTCATTTCGTCTTCATCGGATCAAGAGAATGTGTGTGTGGGGGGGGGGGGGGATTTATAACTTTATACCCGGTAATATTTGTGATAGCTATAAACATAGTATCTGAATGTTTGTGATAGCTATAAACATAGTATCTGAATGTTTGTGATAGGTATAAACATAGCATCTGAATGTTTGTGATAGCTATAAACATAGTATCTGAATGTTTGTGATAGCTATAAACATAGTATCTGAATGTTTGTGATAGCTATAAACATAGTATCTGAATGTTTGTGATAGGTATAAACATAGTATCTGAATGTTTGTGATAGGTATAAACATAGCATCTGAATGTTTGTGATAGCTATAAACATAGTATCTGAATGTTTGTGATAGCTATAAACATAGTATCTGAATGTTTGTGATAGCTATAAACATAGTATCTGAATGTTTGTGATAGCTATAAACATAGCATCTGAATGTTTGTGATAGCTATAAACATAGTATCTGAATGTTTGTGATAGCTATAAACATAGTATCTGAATGTTTGTGATAGCTATAAACATAGTATCTGAATGTTTGTGATAGCTATAAACATAGTGTCTGAATGTTTGTGATAGCTATAAACATAGTATCTGAATGTTTGTGATAGCTATAAACATAGTGTCTGAATGAAGGAATACCCAGTTAATATCCACTTTATCATCTCATCTCCATTAACCATTTGATTGACTGATGAAGATTAAGCCACCCAAGAGACGGTACGGGCATGAATAGCCCGCAAGTGGTAGATTTTTTGGAGTGATTGTGATCTTTGGTGGTGAAAGGATGTACTGTGTGCTGAGTGCACATTTAAACTGTCAGTCCTTACTATATGACTGCTATCGCGGGGGAGGATACTGCATGACAGTGTTTATGAGGGTCTCCATCTGCTGGACACCTTGTTTGACCAGAAGAGTGGTAGTGTTGAATGCTTCAGGGTGGCCACTGCAAGATTCAGGGACACTTAAAGCTCTTCTGAGGTCGTTGGTTGCTTCACATTCCAGGAGATAGTGAAGTAATGGCTTTTCTGTGACAGTTTGGCAGAAGATGCACTCTCTGTCGGGGTTCACCAATCTCTCAGTTGCATCTGTAACCTAGACTGATGCGAGGCCTGGTCGATGACCGGGCCGCGGGGACGCTAAGCCCCGGAACAACTCCAAGGTAACTCCAAGGTAGACGTAGTCTATATAACCCAACTGCTATTTCCCTGTGAATTCCTTTCGGGATATTAACATGTCTAACTTGGTGGCCTGAAGATATCATACTGCAGAGGGCGACCCTTCAGCCCTCTGGTGTAGATGGGCTGTACTCACCTAGTTGTGTTTGCGGGGGTTGAGCTCTGGCTCTTTGGTCCCGCCTCTCAACCGTCAATCAACTGGTGTACAGATTCCTGAGCCTATTGGGCTCTATCATATCTACACTTGAAACTGTGTATAGAGTCAGCCTCCACCACATCACTTCCTAGTGCATTCCATTTACTAACTACTCTGACAATGAAAAAGTTCCTTCTAATGTCTCTGTGGCTCATTTGGGTACTCAGCTTCCACCTGTGTCCTCTTGTGCGTGTGCCACCCGTGTTAAATAATCCATCATTGTCCACCCTGTCAATTCCCCGGAGAATTTTGTATGTGGTGATCATGTCTCCCCTAGCTCTTCTGTCTTCCAGCGACGTGAGGTGCAGTTCACGTAGTCTGTCCTCATAACTCATGCCTCTTAGTTTTGGGACTAACCTAGTGGCATACCTCTAAACTTTTTCCAGCTTCGTCTTGTGCTTGACTATGTACGGACTCCATGCTGGGGCTGCACACTCCAGGATTGGCCTTACATATGTGGTGTACACATGTGCTGTGTTGAGGTGTGAGAGTTCTTGGTGATGGTGTTATGTAAATGTGATTTTTTATGTAAATTTATGCTGGGGTGTTTGAGGCAGGCAGCAGGGCTGGGGTGTAGCAGCAGGGCCGGGGTGTAGCGGCAAGCAGCAGGGCCGGGGTGTAGCGGCAGGCAGCAGGGCCGGGGTGTAGCGGCAGGCAGCAGGGCCGGGGTGTAGCAGCAGGGCCGGGGTGTAGCGGCAAGCAGCAGGGCCGGGGTGTAGCGGCAGGCAGCAGGGCCGGGGTGTAGCGGCAGGCAGCAGGGCCGGGGTGTAGCAGCAGGGCCGGGGTGTAGCGGCAAGCAGCAGGGCCGGGGTGTAGCGGCAGGCAGCAGGGCCGGGGTGTAGCGGCAGGCAGCAGGGCCGGGGTGTAGCGGCAGGCAGCAGGGCCGGGGTGTAGCGGCAGGCAGCAGGGCCGGGGTGTAGCGGCAGGCAGCAGGGCCGGGGTGTAGCGACAGGCAGCAGGGCCGGGGTGTAGCAGCAGGGCCGGGGTGTAGGGACAGGCAGCAGGGCCGGGGTGTAGGGACAGGCAGCAGGGCCGGGGTGTAGGGACAGGCAGCAGGGCCGGGGTGTAGGGACAGGCAGCAGGGCCGGGGTGTAGGGACAGGCAGCAGGGCCGGGGTGTAGGGACAGGCAGCAGGGCCGGGGTGTAGGGACAGGCAGCAGGGCCGGGGTGTAGGGACAGGCAGCAGGTTCGGGGTGTAGGGACAGGCAGCAGGGCCGGGGTGTAGGGACAGGCAGCAGGGCCGGGGTGTAGGGACAGGCAGCAGGGCCGGGGTGTAGGGACAGGCAGCAGGGCCGGGGTGTAGGGACAGGCAACAGGGCCGGGGTGTAGGGACAGGCAACAGGGCCGGGGTGTAGGGACAGGCAGCAGGGCCGGGGTGTAGGGACAGGCAGCAGGGCCGGGGTGTAGGGACAGGCAGCAGGGCCGGGGTGTAGGGACAGGCAGCAGGGCCGGGGTGTAGGGACAGGCAGCAGGGCCGGGGTGTAGGGACAGGCAACAGGGCCGGGGTGTAGGGACAGGCAGCAGGGTCGGGGTGTAGGGACAGGCAACAGGGCCGGGGTGTAGGGACAGGCAACAGGGCCGGGGTGTAGGGACAGGCAACAGGGCCGGGGTGTAGGGACAGGCAACAGGGCCGGGGTGTAGGGACAGGCAACAGGGCCGGGGTGTAGGGACAGGCAGCAGGGCCGGGGTGTAGGGACAGGCAGCAGGGCCGGGGTGTAGCGACAGGGAAGGACAATCGCGCGGGAAGGCGGCCGTCGCCTCCTGGCCAAAATGTCGGGCGGATTCAACGGGCGGAAGTGAGTCGGGGTTTTCGTGCTAACAGGATTGATCGCCCAGGGTGTTCAACTCCCTCCACGCCCTTGTCTGCCGGCTCCATCAACCCCCCCCCCCCCCGCCCCCCTCACCAGCCACCCAGAATTTTAGTGACGGTTTTTTATTGTTTATCATTATTATTCTCTACCACAGACGTGGCCGGACATTTACAATGCTAACCAACATATATATACATTTTCTTCTGTCCTCCATGGACAGGGTGAGAGCTGTTAAACATATAGTTCAGTGGTTTATTGAACAATCAACCACAACTACCATCTCCATTCTCTGCGTTGTGTCCCTGTCTCTACAAGGGTGCAGAGTGACGGTCTCCCTTCATGCAGGTCGGAGTTCAATCCCCGACTGTCTAAACGGCAGGGCACCATTCCTTTCCCTCCGTCCCTTCCAAAATCCTTACCCTTTCCAAGTGCTATATAGTCATAACGGCATGGCGCTTTTCCCTGATAGTTCCCTACTACCCTACCTTGCGGTTACCTAGAGGTGTTTCCGGGGCTTAGCGTCCCCGCGGCCCGGTCCTCGCCCAGGCCTCCTCGTCCCTGGACTGGTCAACCAGACTGTTGGACGCAGCTGCTCTCAGCCTGATAGCATTATTGTATTCTAAGAAAGAGACAGCTACAGCATTCTACCTTCCTAATGCATCATACAATACTGCAGGAACATCGATGATGGTCTGTTAGTCTTAAGACATTGATGGACGAAAGGTCCTCCCCCCATTCAACCCTTCCCCCCCCCCCTCCCCCCATTCCTCCCCCCCCCTCCCCCCTCAGCACAACACATCCTGCCCATTATGGGTAAGTTTTCAACCGGAAATGTTGCTCTACCTGGCTTGACAATTACCAAAAAATCCAGACTGCAACACCGTCTCTATGTTAGAGGTGGTTGTGTGGGTGAGTGGGTGGGTGGGTGGGTGAGTGGGTGGGTGGGTGTGTGGGTGGGTGAGTGAGTGAGTGAGTGAGTGGGTGAGTGAGTGGGTGAGTGGGTGGGTGGGTGTGTGGGTGGGTGAGTGAGTGAGTGAGTGAGTGGGTGAGTGAGTGGGTGAGTGAGTGGGTGGGTGGGTGGGTGGGTGTGTGAGTGGGTGTGTGAGTGGGTGGTTGAGTGAGTGAGTGAGTGGGTGGGTGTGTGTGTGAGTGGGTGGGTGAGTGGGTGGGTGAGTGAGTGAGTGAGTGGGTGGGTGGGTGGGTGTGTGAGTGGGTGTGTGAGTGGGTGGTTGAGTGAGTGAGTGAGTGGGTGGGTGTGTGTGTGTGAGTGGGTGGGTGAGTGGGTGGGTGGGTGTGTGTGTGGGTGTGTGTGTGGGTGGGTGTGTGAGTGAGTGGGTGGGTGAGTGAGTGAGTGGGTGGGTGGGTGTGTGAGTGGGTGGGTGAGTGGGTGAGTGAGTGGGTGGGTGGGTGTGTGAGTGGGTGGGTGTGTGAGTGGGTGGGTGAGTGAGTGAGTGGGTGGGTGGGTGGGTGGGTGTGTGAGTGGGTGGGTGAGTGGGTGGGTGAGTGAGTGGGTGGGTGGGTGTGTGAGTGGGTGTGTGAGTGGGTGGGTGAGTGAGTGAGTGGGTGGGTGGGTGGGTGGGTGAGTGGGTGTGTGAGTGGGTGGGTGAGTGAGTGAGTGGGTGGGTGTGTGAGTGGGTGTGTGAGTGGGTGGGTGAGTGAGTGAGTGTGTGGGTGAGTGAGTGGGTGAGTGAGTGGGTGAGTGAGTGGGTGGGTGAGTGGGTGGGTGAGTGGGTGGGTGAGTGGGTGGGTGGGTGAGTGAGTGAGTGAGTGGGTGGGTAAGTGAGTGGGTGAGTGAGTGGGTGAGTGAGGGGTGAGTGGGGTGAGTGAGTGAGTGAGTGAGTGAGTGAGTGAGTGAGTGAGTGAGTGAGTGAGTGAGTGAGTGAGTGAGTGAGTGAGTGAGTGAGTGGGTGAGTGAGTGGGTGGGTGAGTGAGTGGGTGAGTGAGTGGGTGAGTGGGGTGAGTGAGTGGGTGAGTGAGTGGGTGAGTGAGTGGGTGAGTGGGTGGGTGGGTGAGTGAGTGGGTGAGTGGGTGGGTGGGTGAGTGAGTGGGTGGGTGAGTGGGTGGGTGGGTGAGTGAGTGAGTGGGTGAGTGAGTGAGTGGGTGAGTGAGTGAGTGGGTGAGTGAGTGAGTGGGTGAGTGAGTGAGTGGGTGGGTGAGTGAGTGAGTGAGTGAGTGAGTGAGTGAGTGAGTGAGTGAGTGAGTGAGTGAGTGAGTGAGTGAGTGAGTGAGTGAGTGAGTGAGTGAGTGGGTGAGTGAGTGAGTGACTGGGTGGGAGGGGTTTAAGGGAAGGAGGAAATAAGGCAGAGGCAAAAAATTACAGACCGATAGCACTAACATCACACATCATTAAAATCTTTGAGAGAGTGCTAAGAAGATCACAAAATACATTGAATCACAGTATCTCCACAACCGTGGACAACATGGTTTGAGAACAGGGCGCTCTTGCCTGTCACAGTTGCTGGACCACTATGTGGTGGTGTGATGTGGTGGAGGCTGACTCCATACACAGTTTATAATGTAGATATGATAAGAGCCCAATAGGCTCGGGAACCTGTACACTAGTTGATTGACGGTTGAGAGGCGGGACCAAAGAGCCAGAGCTCAACCCACGAAAGCACAACTAGGCGAGTACTATGAGACCACAACTTCCACAAAATACCAAAGATCCGTGGTAGGTCAAGTTAATTTCCCGGTTGCAAATCTTATACCCTGTCGTAGCTCAGTCGATTATGGCAGCGTCTGGGATCCTCTCGGACGTACGTTCGAACCCTCGTCACGGCCCTTGTGGATTTGTTCAGAAGGAAGAAAGACCATGAAGGGCAACTACGATAAAAGTAGATCTCAAAACACTATCTTGGGGAAGCTCTTCATATTATCGAAATGTGTCAGAGAAAGTGGTATTAAGTTACCTTTAAAATGAACGGAAACTCACACAAAGGACTACCTTGATGGTGAAATATGGATCTCAGAATACAATCTCATCAGATGTGATAGGAAACACCGGCTTCAGGGTGGGGTCAGCCTCTACATCAAAGACACACTCATCTGTACTGAGCTGCTAAACACCTCAAATGATATGGTGGAAGTGCTGATAGTCAAAATAGAGATCCTAAATGTAGTTGTTGTCTTTGTATATAAGTCACCGGAGGCAAACCCTCAGCAGTTTAAAGACCAACTAATGAAAATAGAGCACTGCTTGGAAAACCTCACAAATCCAGCTCCGATCATCATCCTGCTTGGGGACTTCAACCTACGGCACCTGAAATGGAAGCACCTGGCTAATACAGTAATATCAGAAAGAATACCAGGAAGTAGCCTAAATGAGCAGGCACATGCAAATGACCTGCTACGGATGTGCGATAGGTTTGCCTTAAACCAGCAAATAGTAGAACCAACTAGGAAGGAGAACACGCTGGACCTCATTTTCACTAATAATGATGAGTTGATCGGGAACATAATGATTACAAATACCTGTTACTCAGATCACAACTTAATTGAAGTTATGACAACCATGGGAAATGGACCTTCAAAACCAGTCCAGATTCCCGGTGGAGGAGATTTCAGCAAATTCAACTTCAATAATAAACGGATAAACTGGGAGCAAATAAACCAGGACTTAACAGAAATAAACTGGGAAGAACAGCTAGGAAATGCAAACCTGAACCAGTGCCTGGAAAAAATAAGCTCAGTAGCACTAGAAATATGTTCAAACCGCATACCCCTAAGAAAAAAGAGAAAGAGATGCAGATTGGAACGGGAACGTCGTTCCCTATATAGGCGAAGAAAACGAATCGCGGAACAACTTGAGAGTCGCACCCTATCTCAAGAACGGCGAAGAAGGTTAGGTAGAGAAATAGAAACAATTGAACTCAAGCTACAAGAATCATACAAAACCCAGGAGAGGCAAAGAGAGCAAAAGGCCATCAGTGAAATAGAGAGAAATCCGAAATATTTTTTCTCCTATGCAAAATCAAGATCAAAAACCACATCTTGTATCGGGCCCCTGCGAAAGGGAGATGGAACTTTCACCGATGACAACAAAGAAATGAGCGAGTTACTGAGGAAGCAGTACGACTCTGTTTTCAGTGAGCCATTAAATGCACTAAAGATTGATAACCCAAATGAATTTTTCATGGATATGATACCAACATCAAATCACATATCAGACGTCGCCCTATCCCCACTAGATTTTGAAGAAGCCATAAACAGTATGCCTATGCACTCTGCACCAGGCCCGGATTCTTGGAACTCCATATTCATCAAGAACTGTAAAAAAACACTATCGCAGGCCCTTCACATTCTGTGGAGACAAAGCCTAGATACTGGCGTTATCCCTGACATACTAAAAACAGCAGAGATAGCACCACTCCATAAAGGAGGAAATAAGGCAGAGGCAAAAATTTACAGACCGATAGCACTAACATCGCACATCATAAAAATTTTTGAGAGAGTGCTAAGAAGTAAGATCACAAAATACATGGAATCACAGCATCTCCATAACCCCGGACAACATGGTTTCAGAACAGGGCGCTCTTGCCTGTCGCAGTTGCTGGACCACTATGATATGGCATTAGATGCTATGGAAGACAAACAAAACGCTGATGTAATTTACACAGATTTCGCAAAAGCTTTTGATAAATGTGACCATGGTGTTATTGCACATAAAATGCGTTCAAAAGGAATTACCGGGAAAATAGGCAGATGGATCTACAATTTCCTGACTGACAGAACCCAATGTGTAATAGTCAACAAAATAAAATCCAGCCCATCAACCGTGAAGAGCTCAGTCCCCCAGGGTACTGTGCTTGCTCCAGTACTTTTTCTCATCCTCATATCGGACATAGACCAGAACACAACCTATAGCACTGTATCATCCTTTGCAGATGACACTAGGATTTTCATGAGAGTTGGCAACATAGAGGACACGGCAAACCTCCAATCAGATGTAGATCAGGTCTTTCTATGGGCTACAGAAAATAATATGGTATTCAACGAGGATAAGTTTCAGCTCATGCGCTACGGAAAAATTGAAAATATAAAAACAGAAACCACGTACAAAACGCAGGCAAATCATAACATAGAACGAAAAGGCAATGTAAAGGACCTGGGTGTACTCATGTCGGAAGACCTTACCTTTAAAGAACACAATAAAGTAGCCGTCGCAACTGCAAGAAAAATGACAGGTTGGATAACAAGAACTTTTCACACTAGAGATGCTATACCGATGATACTTTTCAAAACGCTTGTGCTCTCTAGAGTGGAGTACTGCTGCACAATGACAGCCCCTTTCAAAGCTGGAGAAATTGCTGACCTAGAGAGCGTGCAGAGATCCTTTACTGCTAGAATCCACTCAGTAAAACATCTAAATTACTAGGACCGACTAAAGAGCCTAAATCTATACTCCCTTGAGCGCAGGCGGGAGAGATACATAATAATTTACACGTGGAAAATAATTGAGGGGCTGGTCCCAAACCTGCACACAGAAATAACACCACATGAGACCAGAAGACATGGCAGGATGTGCAGAATACCCCTGTTGAAAAGCAGAGGTGCAACAGGTACTCTGAGAGAGAACTCTATCAACATCAGAGGCCCGAGACTGTTCAACACGCTTCCACTACACATAAGGGACATAACTGGCCGACCCCTCACAGTGTTCAAGAGAGAACTATCAACATCAGAGGCCCGAGACTGTTCAACACACTTCCACTACACATAAGGGACATAACTGGCCGACCCCTCACAGTGTTCAAGGGAGAACTATCAACATCAGAGGCCCAAGACTGTTCAACACGCTTCCACTACACATAAGGGACATAACTGGCCGACCCCTCACAGTGTTCAAGAGAGAACTGGATAAGTACCTACAAAGGATACCTGATCAACCAGGCTGTGACTCATACGTCAGGCTGCGAGCAGCCGCGTCTAACAGCCTGGTTGATCAGTCCAGCAACCAGGCCTGGTCGACGACCGGGCCGCGGGGACACTAAGCCCCGGAAGCACCTCAAGGTAGGTAGGTAACGTCAAATAAATGAAAATCAAGAAAATGCATATATGCTGGTTAGCAATGTAAATGTCCGGCCACGCCTGTGGTAGAAAATAATAATAATAATAATAATAATAATAATAATAATAATAATAATAATAATAATAATAATAATAAAAACTTTCACGGGCACTACAACTAATTATAGACGTACTAATGTTACATTTTGTTTATGTTTTATAATTAATTAAGCCAATTTTAATAATAATTATAATAAATTACTATAATGATTGTGTAATACTGCTAATTAGAATTTGTTGAATATTAACAATTCATTGCACTAATATTTTTAACATTAAATAGTTTCATTAATATTATATATTATGACTAAGTAACCACTAGGAAAATGGAACGAAAACTCCGAACGTTTTCGTTCCATTTTCATAGTGGTTACTTAGTCATAACTGAATAACCTGTTTTTGGTGACTATCCATGTATATTATACATGTATATTATACATTATGTAATACCTACCCCAGCCGGTGGCTAAGCGGACACAACACTGGACACGTGATCCTGTGGTCCCGGGTTCGATCCCGGACGCCGGCGAGAAACGATGGGCAGAGTTTCTTTCACCCTGATGCTCCCTGTTACGTAGCAGTAAATAGGTGCCTGGGAGTCAGCTGTCACGGGCTGCTTCCTGGGGGTGGAGGCCTGGTCGAGGACCGGGCCGCGGGGACACGAAGCCCCCGAAATCATCTCAAGATAACCTTAAGATAACCCTCCGGCCCACCACCGCTAACATAACAGGGTCGAAGGAGACATTAGTAGATATGTCCACCACAACCACAACCACCACCACCACCACCACCACCACCACCACCACCACCACCACCACAACCACCACAACCACCACCACCACCACCACCACAACCACCACCACCACCACCACCACCACAACCACCACAACCACCACAACCACCACCACCACCACCACCACCACAACCACCACAACCACCACAACCACCACCACCACCACAACCACAACCACCACCACCACCACCACCACCCCCACCACCACAACCACCACCACCACCACCACCACCACCACCACCACCACCACCACCACCACCACCACCACCACCACCACCACCACCACAACCACCACCACCACAACCACCACCACCACCACCACCACCACAACCACCACCACCACCACCACCACAACCACCACCACCACCACCACAACCACCACCACCACCACCACCACCACAACCACAACCACCACCACCACCACCACAACCACAACCACCACAACCACCACCACCACCACCACCACCACAACCACCACCACCACCACCACCACAACCACCACCACCACAACCACCACCACCACCACCACCACAACCACTACCACCACCACCACCACCACCACCACCACCACCACCACAACCACCACCACCACCACCACAACCACCACCACCACAACCACCACCACCACCACCACCACAACCACCACCACCACCACAACCACCACCACCATCACAACCACAACCACCACCACCACCACAACCACCACCACCACCACAACCACCACCACCACCACCACCACCACCACAACCACAACCACCACCACCACCACCACCACCACCACCACCACCACCACAACCACAACCACCACCACCACCACAACCACTACCACCACCACCACCACCACCACTACCACTGCATGAGGAAAGCTACACCACAGCATCTGGCCCAGCCTCCCCCACCCCCCAGACCACTACCAACAACACCCAACAGATAACAAGATATCACAACACCCAACAGATAACAAGATATCACAACACCCAACAGATAACAAGATATCACAACACCCAACAGATAACAAGATATCACAACACCCAACAGATAACAAGATATCACAACACCCAACAGATAACAAGATATCACAACACCCAACAGATAACAAGATATCACAACACCCAACAGATAACAAGATATCACAACACCCAACAGATAACAAGATATCACAACACCCAACAGATAACAAGATATCACAACACACAACAACCCAGACATTCCTTCCCAAACGTCATTACCATTGAACTGACCATCACGTTATCCTTCATAGTCATAATTCGACACACACACGAGCCTCGAACCCGTGTCCCGTTAAGTGCGCGTCCCGCTCCCAGAATTCATGTTCTCAATCACGCCGTAACGCTGCAGACAGCTGATTACCTACAGGCTCATGGCCAGTAACGAGATATTGGCCATGACGTAACGGGCTCACCACCTTATTGGCCAGAGGCTGGCCAATCAACCGTAAGACACCTGGGTGTCCGCCTTAGCAGGTGGCGGACGCGCGAGCGCGCGCCCCCACACACACACACACACACACACACACACACACGTCAAGAACACTGTCAATAAACAAACTGTAAACACACACCTTGAACACTGTTTATGTAGGACTGACGTAACTCTGTGTATTTATGTATTTATGTATTTATATATGTAGGTTAGGTTAGCAGTTTAAAAGCACTACAATCCCCTTCTGGTGGTTGATTGTTCAATAAACCACTGACCTATATGTTTAATAGCTCTCTCACGCTGTCCATGGAGACATAAGAAAATGTATATTTGCTAGTTAGCATTGTAAATGTCCGGCCACGTCTGTGGCAGACAATAATAATAATAATGATAAAAAAACTATACCAAACGGCCTGGCTCTCCCAAACAACGTATTCAGCAATAGGAGTACTGGCTAATGACCGTAAAAAAAATAGCCCTTTGGGCCTGACGGTTGAGTAGATAGCGCTCGGCATTCGTAGTCCTAAGGTTCCGAGTTCGATCCCCGGTGGAGCGGAAACAAATGGGCAGTTTCTTTAACCCTGATGGCCTTGTTCACCTAGCAGTAAATAGGTACCTGGGAGTTAGACAGCTGCTACGGGCTGCTTCCTGGGGATGTGTAACAAAAAGGAGGCCTGGTCGAGGACCGGGCCGCGGGGACGCTAAACCCCGAAATCCTCTCAAGATAACCTCAAGAAGAATATCCACAATGATAGTAGATACGATGACTATATACAAGTGTTAAGATGGTGAACCTCTTGACGTGAGGAGAGCAACGAGTGAATGACTCATTAAACTATTCATAATTAACGACACGTCGCACCAACGCCCTCATTCACGCCCTATTCTTATATCTAGTGACTCTAAACTTTGCAAAGGTCTTGGGGTTCAAATCTTAAGCGGGTCGTGTTCTGGGAGAACATGTGATGAATACTGCAATTCTTGAATTCTTCAAGATGTGCCGGACCAACCGGGCTGTGGTGGGTATGTGGTCCTGCGGACCGCTCCAAGCAACAGCCTGGTGGACCAAACTCTCACAAGTCAAGCCTGGCCTCGGGCCGGGCTTGGGCAGTAGAAGAACTCCCAGAACCCCATCAAGCAGGTATATGTGGGCCTGCGGGCCGCTCCAAGCAACAGCCAGGTGGACCAAACTCTCACAAGTCAAGCCTGGCCTCGGGCCGGGCTTGGGCAGTAGAAGAACTCCCAGAACCCCATCAAGCAGGTATATGTGGGCCTGCGGGCCGCTCCAAGCAACAGCCTGGTGGACCAAGCAGGTAATACCAGAGATTGATCTTAGCCGGTCCCCCCCCCCCCAATCAAGAACATCATCAAATCTCTTTGTCACTTACATAATTTACGCTCAGACCTTCATCAGGAGGAGTCAACCCGGCTGTAACGGTGCTGTTTCCCAATTGAGCCACGGCGGGTTATTCCCCCATAAGGGATAACACCCTCTTAGTCTGTCTGCTATCCTTCGGCCAAACAAGGAGCTTCACATGGCAGACTTGACCCATTCTCTGGGCATCAGAACACAATTCCCTTCAGCCCGTAAAGGCCGAGACGCGCGAGCGAGCGAGCAAGCGAGAGAGAGAGCTCAACAATAGTGACTGTACAACAGACAAGAATAACGTAAAGTCAACTCAGATATTGAGGGTTATATTGGCTGGAAATGTATAGAAGATAATGACATATTTAGAGACTGAGAGTCACATGCTGGAGATCCTCCCGCCCTCCTAGGAGCAACCCGTTCTCGCAAATTCGTAAAGTCAATATTGACTTATTAACTACGTGCATAGGTGATATACTAAACATAATAGATACCCTTAAAAAGATTCATAGAAAACACCGACCTTACCTAACCTTGTTAGTATCTTAAGATAAGCATCTTATTGCTTCGTAATTACAATTATTACTTAACCTATACCTATTATAGGTTAGGTAATAATTGTAATTACGAAGCAATAAGATGCTTATCTTAACATACTAAGTAGGTTAGGTAAGGTCGGTGTTTTCTATGAATCTTTTTAAGGGTAGCTATTATGTTAAGTATGTCACCTATGCACATATTTAATAAGTCAATATTGACTTATTAAATTTGCGAGAACGGGTTGCCTGGGAGACCACCAACACGCCAATGTCGAAGAAAAGGCAAGGGAAGCCAATTATCAGGGGAAAGCGCCATGACATGAGGTATAGCACCGGGAAGGGGGTCAGGGTATAATTTGGGATGGGACGGGGGGGAAGGAATGGTGCCCAACCACTTGTGTGGACGGTCGGGGATTGAACGCTGACCTGCATGAAGTGAGACCGTCGCTCTACCGTCCAGCCCAAGTTGTTGGGCCGTGACAGACAAGCAAAACGCAGATGTAATATACACAGACTTAGCAAAAGCTTTCGACAAATGTGACCCTGGTGTTATTGCCCTAAAATGAATTACTGACAACATAGCGAGATGGATCTTCACCTCCCTAACGAACAGAACGCAGAGAGTAATAGTCAACACGGTCAAATCCGGATCATCTACTGTGAAAAGCTCAATCCCGCAAGGTACCGTACTTGCCCCAGTACTTGTTCTCATGTTAATATCAGACACAGACAAGGATACAGACTACAACACTGTACCATCATTAGCAGATGACACTATGATTGTCATGCCAGTAGACAATATAGAGGACACCGCCAACCTCCAATCACATGTTAATCGGGTCTTTCAATGGGCTAAAAATAATAATATGATGTGTAGTGAAAATGTAAATATATATAATGCTCCTACGCCCAAAGCGCAAGCCTAATAACGAATAAATGTTGTTTTGTTTACAAGTATCACGGTAAAGTAACGTGTTTGTAACGTGTATAAATAACCACTTGAAATTCGTTTCATAAGAGAACTGATATTGTTAAAGGATTACTGGATTAGTTTTAATCCTCCTGAATGTACCATAAGGCTCCAAGTTCAATTGTGTAATGGAAGACATTTTGCTGGCTAGCGAGCATCATTTTGTACCAGTATGTATGAATTTGGGTACTGTGAACGACCTGTTCTCTTACAGAGAACGTCGCTCGTTGGCGTTACATACGGCCACAAATGGTCGTACTAGAAAATGGAAGCGGCTGGCGAAAGTGACGTACTATCCCGTTTTCTGTTTTGGGTCCTGTGGTAGGTTAGGGGAGACCACTTTAAATTGACCGTTTTCTGTTTTGGGTCCTGTGGTAGGTTAGGAGAGACCACTGTAAACTGACCGTTGTCTTGCTAGGAGGACGGGTTGGTGTGAGGTTGAGGACACTCAAGCACCCTACAGGTGGGCAGCACTAGAGTGAGAGCCGCGGGGGTTGGTGCAGGTGTTGCATGGTGTTGATAGCAACCCCCAGCAGTCAGTGTAGCCAGGTTTGGGGGCCTCGTAGCCTGGTGGATAGCGCGCAGGACTCGTAATTCTGTGGCGCGGGTTCGATTCCCGCACGAGGCAGAAACAAATGGGCAAAGTTTCTTTCACCCTGAATGCCCCTGTTACCTAGCAGTAAATAGGTACCTGGGAGTTAGTCAGCTGTCACGGGCTGCTTCCTGGGGGTGGAGGCCTGGTCGAGGACCGGGCCGCGGGGACACTAAAAAAAAAGCCCCGAAATCATCTCAAGATAACCTCAAGGTGCAGACTCCCGGCTCAACCACCACCACAGCGGAAGGCTCAGGCAACCACCCAACTTCATGGTTGCTACTACTGCTCACCTCCACCATACCTGGACAGGTTTCTAGCAGCCTTCTACTCCTCTGCTAGCATTCTTGCTGCTAATATTACAATATCATTGTTAGTATCAGAATATAGTTGGTAATTTTACACTATTATTATTAGTCAATGCTGCTTTATTTGTTTCATTTTCTTGGGGTTTGAGTCATAAAGAGCGACACATTCAGGATGTTGTGGGATTTAGCAACACTGTGTCATCTTGAGATGACTTCGGGGCTTTAGTGTCCCCGCGACCCGGTCCTCGACCAGGCCTCCACCCCCGGGAAGCAGCCCGTGACAGCTGACTAACTCCCAGATACCTATTTACTGCTAGGTAACAGATCATCAGGGTGAAAGAAACTCTGCCCATCGTTTCTCGCCGGCGCCTGGGCTCGAGCACAGGATCACGTGTACAGTGTTGTGTCCGCTCAGCCACCGGGTGCCTTGTCAGGCATGGCTGGGACTGGGGACCCACATGTGAACACATCTCCGCCCCTTAGTGGATCTAATGGGTGTTTACAGTTGCCGTAGCCTCGCCCAGGTACGGACACCTTCCCTCCAATGACGCAATCATTAGAGGGAAGCAACCAATTAACACGAATTATTAGTAAGAATTCCTCTCTTTAAGGTTATCCTGTTTACCTGCTTGATAACCGTTACTAACGGTTACCTCTTTAGTAACGGACAGCGCAACCGATCGCACATGCCCTCAACATTGACATATATGGTGTATAAATACCAGATATAGCAGCATGTGTATTGTTGCTCGGAGTATATCTCACACTTAACGAGGATTTGGTATCCTACTCTATATTAGAGACGAGATGCTCAGCCCTCCAGTACCATACAAACTGGTGCTTGTGCTGGACCAACCAGGCTGTGGTGGGTATGTGGGCCTGCGGGCCGCTCCAAGCAACAGCCTGGTGGACCAAACTCTCACAAGTCAAGCCTGGCCTCGGGCCGGGCTTGGGCAGTAGAAGAACTCCCAGAACCCCATCAAGCAGGTATATGTGGGCCTGCGGGCCGCTCCAAGCAACAGCCTGGTGGACCAAACTCTCACAAGTCAAGCCTGGCCTCGGGCCGGGCTTGGGCAGTAGAAGAACTCCCAGAACCCCATCAAGCAGGTATATGTGGGCCTGCGGGCCGCTCCAAGCAACAGCCTGGTGGACCAAACTCTAACAAGCCTGGCCTCGGGCCGGGCTTGGGGTATAACCATCTTGGTATAACCACTAGAGACTAGGGCCCACCGTGGTACAAGGAGCTCAAGGATGACCATGACCAACTTAACAGTCCGGATATCCGTAAAGTAAGCCAGTGGCGGCGTGGGAACCTCTTCAGGAGGTTACTTTACCTTGAGGAGTGAGACACACTCTTAGAAGAGAGAAGAGAGACTAACACATCACTTAACTCCTTCAAGTCATTCTTAACAGTCTCCGTGGTGTAGTGGTAAGACACTCGCCTGGCGTTCCGCGAGCGCTATGTCATGGGTTCGTATCCTGGCCGGGGAGGATTTACTGGGCGCAATTCCTTAACTGTAGCCTCTGTTTAACTCAACAGTAAAATGTGTACTTGGATGAAAAAACGATTCTTCGCGGCAGGGGATCGTATTCCAGGGACTTGCCCGAAACGCTACGCGTACTAGTGGCTGTACATGAATGTAACAACTCTTGTATATATCTTAAAAAAAAAAAAAAAAAGTCCAACCACTTGGGGTGGACGGTAGAGCAACGGTCTCGCCTCATGCAGGTCGGCGTTCAATCCCCGACCGACCACACAAGTAGTTGGACACCATTCCTTCCCACCGTCCCATCCCAAATCCTTATCCTGACCCCTTCCCAGTGCTATATAGTCGTAATGGCTTGGCGCTTTCCCGACAATTCCCTTCCCTTAACTCCTTCAAGGGTACAGTGCACCGTCTCCCATGGTGGCTGACCGTACCGTCGTCTCATGGGAACGCGGTACATTTGAGGTTACCTTGCCTTGCAATGATTTCTTGGCTCAACGTCCTCGCGGCCCGGTCCTCGACCAGGCAAGGATTAATCATTCCAAAGTCATCAACACCGTCACAAGAACAGCATTTAGGACAGAAGTAACAGCAGAGCGGGTCCCAAGAGGCCAAACATAACAGCAAGAACAATCAATCCCCCAACAACCAATAAGAACAATCAATCTTATTGAACAATCCCCCTTGGTTGTTCTTATTGAACAACCAAGGGGGGATCGTTCAATCCCCAAGGGGGATTGTTCAATCCCCAAGGGGGGGATTGTTCAATTGTTGGGGGAAAAATGTCTTTCTGAAAATGCATCTTTTCACATGTGAGCGGTGATTCCCACACCTGTTGTTCTCACTTCTCTATATCAAGTTCAACTACGTTTATTGACACCGTAAAATACACCTGAAAGGGATAGAGTAGCTTAGGCTATTTCTATCCTCCTCTTGAGATTATCTTGAGGTTATCTTGAGATGATTTCGGGGCTTTAGTGTTCCCGCGGCCCGGTCCTCGACCAGGCCTCCACCCCCAAGAAGCAGCCCGTGACAGCCGACTAACTCCCAGGTACCTATTTTACTGCTAGGTAACAGGAGCATTGGGTGAAAGAAACTCTGCCCATTGTTTCTCGCCGGCGCCCGGGATCGAGCCCGGGACCACAGGATCACGTGTCCAGCGTGCTGTCCGCTCGGCCGACCGGCTCCCTTCAAGTCCCTCAACGGAGGCACAATTACTACAAGTCCACAAAGAATTACCATTTTACATTAATGGTTAATATAGTTAACACAGCCTCGGCCCTGGTGGCTGAGTGGACAGCACTCGGGAGCTGTAATCCTAGGGTCCGGGGATCGATTTCCTGCGATGGCGGAAACAAATGGGCAGGGTTTCTTTCACACTGATGCCCCCTATTCACCTAGCAGTAAATAGGTACCTGGGAGTTAGACAGATGCTTCCTGGGTGTTTGTGTGTAGAAAAAAATTGATTGACAGTTGAGAGGCGGGCCCAAAGAGCCAGAGCTCAACCCCCGCAACCACAAGGTGAATACAACATATACGTACTACGCTCTAGGGACAAAGTGTTTCTAGCCCCTAAGTATTCTATCATACCATTATCTTACACTGTGTCTTTCCCAGAGTAGTGTTGAATACTAACCCCCGGTTACCAGACTGTTATTAGTAATTCAGTTATTACCAGTAACTGAAGGAGAGGGGGGGAAGGGGAGGGGGGGAAGGGGAGGGGGGGGGAAGAAGGGGGGAAGGGGGGGAAGAAGGGGGGGGAAGGGGGGGGGAAGAAGGGGGGGGGGGAAGAAGGGGGGGGGAAGAAGGGGGGAAGGGGGGGGAAGAAGGGGGGGAAGGGGGGGGGGAAGAAGGGGGGGGAAGAAGGGGGGGGGAAGAAGGGGGGAGGGAAGAAGGGGGGGAAGAAGGGGGGGAAGAAGGGGGGGGAAGAAGGGGGGGGAAGAAGGGGGGGGGAAGAAGGGGGGGGGAAGGGGGGGGGGAAGAAGGGGGGGGGAAGAAGGGGGGGGGAAGAAGGGGGGGGGAAGAAGGGGGGGGGAAGAAGGGGGGGAAGAAGGGGGGGGAAGAAGGGGGGGGAAGAAGGGGGGGGAAGAAGGGGGGGGAGAAGGGGGGGGAAGAAGGGGGGGGGAAGAAGGGGGGAAGAAGGGGGAGGAAGGGGGGGGGGAAAGAAGGGGGAGGAAGGGGGGGGAGAAGGGGAGGGGAAGGGAGAAGGGGGGAAGAAGGGGGGAAGAAGGGGGGAAGAAGGGGGGAAGAAGGGGGGAAGAAGGGAGGAAGAAGAGGGGGGAAGAAGGGAGGAAGAAGGGGGGGGGGGAGAAGGGGGGGGGAAGGGGGGGGGGGAAGAAGGGGGGGGGAAGAAGGGGGGGGAAGAAGGGGGGGGAAGGGGGGGGGGAAAGGGGGGGAAGAAGGGGGGGAAAAGGGGGGGAAAAGGGGGGGGAAGAAGGGGTGGGAAGAAGGGGGGGGAAGAAGGGGGGGGGGGGGGAAGGGGGGGGAAGAAGGGGGGGGGAAGAAGGGGGGGAAGAAGGGGGGGAAGAAGGGGGGGGAAGAAGGGGGGGGAAGAAGGGGGGGGAAGAAGGGGGGGAAGAAGGGGGGGAAGAAGGGGGGGAAGAAGGGGGGGGGAAGAAGGGGGGGGAAGAGGGGGGGGGAAGAAGGGGGGGGAAGAAGGGGGGGGAAGAAGGGGGGGGAAGAGGGGGGGAAGAAGGGGGGAAGAAGGGGGGGGAAGAGGGGGGGAAGAGGGGGGGAAGAAGGGGGGGAGGGGGGGGGGGGAGAAGGGAGGGGGAGAAGGGAGGGGGAAGAAGGGAGGGGGAGAAGAGGGGGAAGGAGAAGAGGGGGGGAAAGGGGGAGGAAAGGGGGGGATACCTCAATCTAAACCTAACGTGTATAAATACACACGCTGGCTGCCTGTCCCCCCCCCCTCCCCCCAACCCAATAAATTATTAATTACAACTGTTAATCCAGGAATGAAACGTGGTGCTGTTTAACTTATAGGTATTAGAATATCTTGGGAAGTATTGAGCTAAGTATTGATCTAAGGGAGTATTGATCTAAGAGAATTGATCTAACAAAGTATTGATCTGAGTACTGATCAAAGGGAGTATTGATCTAAGGAAGTATTGATCTGAGGAAGTATTGATCTAAGGAAGTATCGAGGCGGTAATTTAAAGTCCGTCAATGACTCCATTCGTGTATTATCTCACCATAAATCAGCCCCCCCCAAGCTGGGGTAGAGTTACCCCCCCCCCTCCTACTGGACGCCTTCACCCCCTACAATCACCTTCTGTGGGTGATGGTTCAATAAATCACTGAACTATATGTTTAACACATCTCTATAACCCTGTCCATGGAGGACAGAAGAAAATGTATATATATTCTGGTTAGCATTGTAAATGTGTGGCCACGTCTGTGGTAGGGAGAGAGGAAAGAGGAAAAAATATATATATATACAACATTTTGTGTTTTTGTCCCCCACAGTGAGCATCACCCGGGGACAGCTAGACTGCGAGCCACACCCGGTCACCGCTACACCACCAGCCTCCATGTTAAAGGAACGTCAAGACGGGTGAGGCTGCTTTATATATACCAAAAACCTCGAGGTATTAAGACAGGAAGAGAGCAGGAGGCTACAAGATGACCTAGACAAACTGAAGGAATGGTCCAACAAATGGCTATTAAAGTTCAACCTACGTAAACGTAAGGTAATGAAACTAGGCGGCGTAAACAGGAGGCCAGACACAGAATAGATACCGAATAGGAGATAAAGTACGGACAGAGAGAAAGATCTAGGAGTTGATATCACACCAAACTTGTCTCCTGAAGCCCTCATAAAAAGAATAACGTCTGCGGCATATGCGAGGCTGGCTAACATCAGAACAGCGTTCAGGAACCTGTGTAAGGAATCATCCAGAACCTTATATACCACATATGTAAGACCAATCCTGGAGTATGCGGCTCCAGCATGGAGCCCGTACCTTGTCAAGCTCAAGACGAAGCTGGAAAATGTTCAGAGGTATGCCACTAGACTAGTCCCAGAACTAAGAGACTTGAGTTACGAGGAAAGGCTGCGGGAAATGCACCTTACGACACTGGAAGACAGAAGAGTAAGGGGAGACATGATCAACAAATACAAAATTCTCTTAGGAATTGAGAGGGTAGACAAGGATGGATTATTCAACACTGGTGGGACGCGAACAAGGGGACACAGGTGGAGACTGAGTACCCACATGAGCCACAGAGACGTTAGAAAGAACTTTTCAGTGTGGGAGTAGTTAACAGGTGGAATGTATTAGGCAGTGATGTGGTGGAGGCTGACTCCATACACAGTTTATAATGTAGATATGATAGAGCCCAATAGGCTCAGGAACCTGTACACCAGTTGATTGACAGTTGAGAGGCGGGACCAAAGAGCCAGAGCTCAACCCCCGCAAGCACAACTAGGCGAGTACAGGCAACACAAAGTTACTGATGCATCAGACTGGCCCACAAGAAAGACTATGAAAGGTAGGAGAGGGGGGGCGGGGGGGGGGGGGGAGGGGGAGGGTGTGGTGGCACCCATCACAAGACTGTGAAGGGTGGGACAGGAAAGACGACCACACCGCCGACATCATCATCAAGGCCAGCGAGGGAAGGGATGGAAGGGGTCGGGGAAAGACTCACCAGGAGAGTGAATCAGTGTAGCCTCGCTACTCACCAGCAGCACGAGACGGAACTACGGTGTGAAGGGCGCTCCACCCACTACCACCTCCACCCACCCGTCCCATACTCCCTCACACGGTGTGCACAACGCTGGGAGACGAGTTAGGGTGGGAGAGGGAGAGTAGTTAGGGTGGGAGAGGGAGAGTAGTTAGGGTGGGAGAGGAAGAGGAGTTAGGGTGGGAGAGGGAGAGGAGTTAGGGTGGGAGAGGGAGAGGAGTTAGGGTGGGAGAGGGAGAGGAGTTAGGGTGGGAGAGGGAGAGGAGTTAGGGTGGGAGAGGGAGAGGAGTTAGGGTGGGAGAGGGAGAGGAGTTAGGGTGGGAAAGGGAGAGGAGTAGGGTGGGAGAGGAAGAGGAGTTAGGGTGGGAGAGGGAGAGGAGTTAGGGTGGGAGAGGGAGAGGAGTTAGGGTGGGAGAGGGAGAGGAGTTAGGGTGGGAGAGGGAGAGGAGTTAGGGTGGGAGACGGAGAGGAGTTAGGGTGGGAGACGGAGAGGAGTTGGAGGTTGTCCTTCAACCACAGCCTGGTTGGAGGACAACCGGGCTGTGATAGGTATATGGGCCTGCGGGCCGCTCCAAGCAACAGCCTGGTGGACCAAACTCTCACAAGTCAAGCCTGGCCTCGGGCCGGGCTTGGACAGTAGAACTCTTGAAACCCTCTCCAGGTATGTTCCAGACCGCGGGGACATGGCTCCCCGCGGTCTGGATTATTTAATAAATACATAAAAGGATTATTTAATGAAATACCACAAAATTCGAATCAGGTACTTTGCTTACTTAAGAGAAATCTCACTTTCACCGTTGTACCAGATACATATATTGGATTGAATGAATTGATGGATGAAGATTAAGCCACCCAAGAGGTGGCACGGGCATGAATAACCCGTAACGATTGAATGACTCAAGATTCATTCACATACAGTGTACGACAAATGAACTCTGAAGAGTCAACACCCCAGGTAACTGTCAGGTAAAGGGAACACCTGACTACCCGAGAACACTGTGCAGGTAAAGTCTTGGGTGTAAGGACTGGGGCCTGGGGCCAGATTCACGAAGCAGTTACGCAAGCACTTACGAACCTGGGGCCAGATTCACGAAACAGTTACGCAAGCACTTACGAACCTGGGACCAGATTCACGAAGCAGTTACGCAAGTACTTACGAACGTGTACATCTTTCCTCAACCTGTGACGGCTTTGGTTACATTTATTAAACAGTTTAAGAGCATGAAAACTTGCCAATCAACTGTTGTTATTGTTATAAACAGCCTCCTGGTGCTTCGGAGCTCATTAACTGTTTAATAATTGTAAACAAAGCTGCCAAAGATTGAGAAAAGATGTACAGGTTCGTAAGTACTTGCGTAACTGCTTCGTGAATCTGGCCCCAGGTTCGTAAGTGCTTGTGTAACTGCTTCGTGAATCTGGCCTGAGGCTCTCAAGGCAGAGATTGATGACCTGCTTCCTCTGGCCCGTGATGGGGTTGAAGTGCACTCGGTGTGTGCACAACCCAACACCACCACATGTGTAACAGACGTCACTGTGCAATGTTTACGTAATCACCCACCACACAGCTGACTCCATATCTGTGGAGGCTGACTCCATACACAGTTTCAAATGTAGATATAATAGAGCCCAATAGGCTCAGGAACCTGGGGCCAGATTCACCAAGCAGTTACGCAAGCACTTACGAACCTGTACATCTTTTCTCAATCTTTGGCGGCTTTGTTTACAATTATTAAACAGTTAATGAGCTCCGAAGCACCAGGAGGCTGCTTATAACAATAACAACAGTTGATTGGCAAGTTTTCATGCTTGTAAACTGTTTAATAAATGTAACCAAAGCCGTCACAGGTTGAGGAAAGATGTACACGTTCGTAAGTGCTTGCGTAACTGCTTCGTGAATCTGGCCCCAGGTTCGTAAGTGCTTGCGTAACTGCTTCGTGAATCTGGCCCCTGCACACCAGTTGATTGACTGTTGAGAGGCGGGCTGACAACATTTTGTCAATAATATTATATTACTATTAACAATTTGTAATGTGTATCACGCAATTCCCATCTTGATAAATGACCATTAGTAATTGAAGGGCAGTTATGACCAAGTCTTAACCTGAAGTTACCTTGAGGTGTTTCCGGGGCTTAGCGTCCCCGCGGCCCGGTCCGTCAACCAGGCCTCCTGGTTGCTGGACTGATCAACGAGGCTGTTGGACGCGGCTGCTCGCAGCCTGACGAATGAATCACTTGATGTCTTGCCGACATCAATTAATTATCCTCACTGACTAATTTTCCCAACGTGTCAAAACAGGATTGAATATTTACCCGGGCGGAGGAGAGAGGCTCCGTGGCTATTTACCTTCTAATTTGCATGTGTAATAAAGTGGTAGAAAATAACTTTTAAAATAT